>CM064911.1:10924928-11250119 GCA_032727855.1 Quercus ilex subsp. ballota
CATGTAAAAAACATTACAATAAATCAAACTTGCTTTACAATCTCATGCATTACAACTAATATCCAATTTAATTATTCATAGGAACTTCCATGATTGGGAGATGGAGGCCGTTTTATCTTGTTTTAATTTCATTTACTCTTAAGTTCCAAGGGGGGAGGGGGTGGATAAGAAGAGATGGTGTCTTAAGGGGGATGTGAATTTTGAAACTCAATCTTTTTACAGGTAGATTCGGGGTGGTGCATCTACAGTCCCATTCCTTTGGAAAAGTATTTGATCCGTTAAGATTTTCAAGAGGGTGTCTTTCTTTTTGTGGATAGCAGCACTGGGAAAGATTCTTACTTTGGATAATCTTACTAAGAGGGGTATGCCATTGGTGAATTGGTGTTGTATGTGTCAAAGTAATGTGGAATCAGTGGATTGCCTTTTACTCCATTGTGACGTTGCTTATGCTTTGTGGGGATTTGTGTTACAGATTTTTGGGATTCAATGGGTTATGCCGAGTAATGTTGATACTTTGTTATTTAGTTGGAAAAATTGGTTTGGTAAACATGGCTCAGATCTATGGTGCCGGCTTGTTTGATGTGGCTAGTTTGGAAGGAGCGGAATAGACATACTTTTGAAGATATGGAGAACTCCTTGGATCAGTTGAAAACCATGTTTGCTCGTACCCTTTTTGATTGGTCCTGGGTGTGGGATTTTACACAATGTTCTTCTACTTTAGAGTTTCAAGTTTCTCTTAGATTTTCCCTTTGAGACTTATGTACTTTTAGACAATTTGTGTTCATCATTGTGAACATAAAGTGTATTTGATTTTCAACGAAATTACATTACTTATATATCCAAAAAAAAATATTTATTCAGCAAAAAATTAACCTAATTAATTAATTACAAGTATAAATGCATATATGTGTCTCTACTATTTTATGTAGAAATTTCACAATATGGAGAAGCTAGATGAATAAGGAATGCTCGGGTAACCTAGCAATAGCACCATCTAACTGTAAGCAACAATGACCTATTCTCTAACTAAAATTTCCCAGAGTTTCCAGACACAACAAAGAGGAGGGAGAGCAAGTCCCACGTGATTTTGGAAGGGAATCAATAGAAAAACAGAAACAAGAAATTATACTTGTTATGGTGTGTTGTTTTAATTGGAGGCAAAAAGAACAACAGAAACAAAAATGCATAGAAAAATTTAAAGCATATTTGAATATCTAAAAGAAATTGAAAAACCTATTTAGGTGCAAAAATGTCTACTAAATAATTTTGCATAAGTACATAAACAAATGAAAAAAGGACATGATGCAGGTACAGGAGCATCAAAAAAGTATACAAAGAGACCACCTAAGAGAAGAAAATTTTGAAATGCAGATTCTATAATGATCCTGAAGGGAGATGATGAGGTAAAAAATGTCGTTTCTCATGTCCATACGTAAAGAGGTTGAAAAGAAAAGGCCTTAAGCTCCAAAATCCTTCAGCTTAAGCTACTAGCATGGTCATGGATCCACCAACTTTCTAAGATGCTAGCATGGAGCCAAAGGGAAAAAGCAGTTTCATAAGCAATTTTTGCTAAGTAAATGAGAAATGTTCCCTACAAAGTGAATAATGTGTTAATGAAATTCAACAAGGTGTTCTACTCATGTAACACAGAAGGACATCAGATACCTTCAGAACCAGATCATCACAGCAGCCCCTTGTAACCTTAATTCAATTTCTAAACCTTCTTTTCCTAAACCTAAGCTTTCTTATATCACTCTCACTCCCAACCCCAACCCCTTCAAGAGAGCCCTAAGCTTGAACCTTTCAAGGCTCCCATACATCATTATTTATTTATTTTTGATAAGTAAGGCTCCCATACATCATTAAGCCTCTTAAACTGATGAATGAGAATTTAAGCCCAAAGAAAATAGGAAAAAAGGGTGTTTTCTTTCCCTCTACGTTACGTTTTATTTACTATTATGTTTTTAGTATTTAAAACGTCATGTGACTAGCATGTGACTTTTAACGAAGTTGGATGGTTAGAATTTAATTGTTTTGCATAAGATTAAGGGCCAGAATTCTATGGTTACTAAAGGCTATTAAAAAATAACCTAAGTTGGGTAATTGTAGGCAGCCTTTTCTTATCTATTCCATAAAATTACAAAATGGATATTTCTTAAGCCCTTTCAACCTAAAAATTGATATTTGATTGCTCTTATTTCAACCCTATTTACTTTTTCTTTGCCTTAATTTTTTCTTTTGTAGGAATTTCTTCTTAAACCCTTTTCCTACGCTAGATCTTAGCTCTCCTCACCACTTCAAAAACTGCACATTAAGGATAAATCTTGGCCCTTGCTTAAAAGGAAAACCTTAACTTATAATAGCTTTATAAACTAAACATAGTTGTGACAGAAATAGAACAAATTAATTACTGTTTTAAAGCATAACCCTCAGAGAGCATTGCAAAAATGCTAGAAAGGACCAAAGGAAGAAATACAGAGCAAAACAAGTGAAGCACCCTCACCGAGAATTATATTTGTCAAGTACTTGCCAGGTCAAGATGCGTTTGTGTAAGCTTAAGCCAGTCCATTTGGCTATATCCTTTCTCAAAAGGAACCTTGGCTCAAGTTGCAGGCTTTCTGCAACAGTCTGTTCCTGAATTTTCTTAACAGAATCCCCAGTGCCTCCTGATGCTACTGGTCTAGACAGTTCACTTGATAGTTTTGGAGAGGACTTATCAGTAACATTGAAAGACAAAAAATCAACTTTACCCTGCCTTTTAGAGGCAGTATTTTTAGGAACTTCATTCCACAGAAGACTACTACTCTGACACTGCTTCCATTTAAGAATTCATCTTTTATGGTAATGCCACCAACATCAGACACAAGCTTCATTGTCTCCTGTCCTTCTCGGTCAGCAGTTGAGTTAATCAAAATTTATAACCATAACCATCTACTTAGATAAATTCATTAAATGTTGAAAATCACCCAAAATCAAACATATTTTAATATTTTTTTTAAATCTTAATATGAATTTGAGCCAATTCAGTAAGGTCATTAAGCTATAAGTTCATCGTATCAAATGCACGTACCAAACATACCTGACAAAATGTAAACTCATCTTTATTGTCCATCTCACACAGATTGCAGTTTCCTAATCAAGTTAAGAAATATTTCCTGTGCAAAGATACAATGATTAACAAGTACTGTTTTACCGGCTGCATTTATGACTACATTAAAAAAAAAAAAAAAATCTACATTTTCTAACACACCTATCAACAGAAACTTTAACAGTTGGGCAAAAGACGAATGTACAATAATTTTGTTTATATTTAAGGCAAACAAATGTACAATAAATTGAATACAATTATTATAAAACATGTAATAACTTATTCAGATTTCCCCAATTTCTATTAGTTATGTATTCTCCATCTTTGTTATCTCACCACACACAAGTTTTTCTACAAATTCCAATAGTCATCTTAATAAATTTTGTTAACAGAATCTCTAGTGCCTCCTGATGCTACTGGCAGACCATGCATATCAGGGGACTGGTTCTGTACTTGTGGTATACAAAATTCTTTGATAATGACTAGATACTAGAACTAGGCTGGGTGGCAACTACTTTATCCACTATTTATGCAGAAACTTTAAAGTTGCGCTGCATACTAACTTGACAATCAAATGTGTGAAACACAATAGATCTGTTATCAATTTTTGTTCCTTGGGTGGGTTACATATACTTGTTTAGAATTATTGGTACACTGGAAAAAAGGCACTCTCTTAAACAACATAACTTGAAATTCAGGCTGTCACTATCAAGGGTAAAAGGAGACAAAAAATTGAAGGACAGTGTATCCTAAATAGAACTAATAAAACCTATGCCCACACATATGAACTTGTGGCTTTGTAGTTAAATTGGCCCAACCGACGCTTAGTCAAGATTCCAAGATTTTTTTTTTTGATAAACCTAACCCAATTGCCTTTTATACTTGTTTTTCTCTCTCCGATCTTATTAATCGTTGTAATCTGGGCTCTTGATTTGTGCCACTCTAGTACACTTCCAATGTACTTGGTTGGTTTTTTTAAATAAACTTTCTTACGTTACTTATCAAAAAAATCATAAATTAGAACTAGCCAGTAAGCACAACCAAACAAATGTGATGGGTGCAAAGAAGCCATCACCTTTTTTCACAAACCTAACATTCCCATACATCAAAGACGTAGCATTGAGCTCAAAGAGAATTAAGTATGATAGAGCAAACACTTAATTTCCACCTCCAACTAGACCTTCTGAAGTCTGCTCATGAAACTTTTGAACATTTTGACTTCCCTTTTGGGCAAGTCCCACAAATACCATGGTCTTGACCTAACGAAAAACTCAAGACTCGTCAACTGCCTTTCTAGAGTTGTACAAGTACAAATTATTGCAAATATCAAAGTACCAAAAAATAATAATAATAATAATAAATATATAAATTCCAGCCAAAAGCATGGCTTTTACAAACCTAAAGTTTGGGGACCTGGAAGCTCACAACACTAATGAAACATTAAAAAAAAATCTTACCATGTTTCTCAAGATGAAATGGAAGTACCAGGGATCGGGTGAGTCCACCTCAAGATCCTAGAAACTATTACAACTCTAAAAAAATGTAAATTGATAATATTGTTTTATTGTTAGGAACCCAATAAATATTCATCCAGAACCACAAATCACAACGCAATCTAATGTGAATGTACCTAGCATGTACACAAAAACTACAAACAAGTTGAAAGAATGTGCCTACATAAAACTCTTGTTTAATCAAATACTAGAAAGCAGAACAGCACACAATGGAAAGACTATAACAAAGATGAGACAGTTCAATTTTGCAATTCAGACAGATTAAGCAATGAAGAAGAAAAGAAAAAAAAAATTCATTCTCAACTACAAAAAAAACACACAAGTCTGGTTCAGGCATTTCTTCAAACAGCTTCAGTGCACCACAAAACAAACCGTTTAGACAAGAGAATCACCAAAACGAACCGTTTTCAATTTAAACTGTGCTAATAAATTATTAAATTTACTAATTTATTTACTAGAAGTAAAAATTACTAATCTTTTTACCACTACTAGTAAATTTACAAACTTTACTGCTTTTGCTAGCGGTAACTATTTATAATCAGCTGTTAATTATAAAAACCCGCCATTTATATATATATATACACACATAAGGAAACTAAGAACACGAGAAAGACACAGGCGAAAGTAGAGAAACGCGAGCGAGAGAACAACAAGAGAAGAGAAAGAAGCGACAATGGTGAAGAAGCGGGACAAGAGAAACCAAGCTAAGAAACGCAAAATCCATTTCTGCCACCACCACGCCTGCCATTCGAACCTGAAGAAGTCGAAGGCCATGAAGGCTCACAATCTTGCCAGACACAAGAACTCCACCAAGGACTGCAACACATGCATGCGGAACTGCTTTCAAACTCGCGAGCGAGCTGGAGATGCATGTCGCGCGAAGCGACACACGAAGAAGAGCTCCGAAGCTTCTCGAAGGTGCAGAATCTGCAGCATGTACTCTGAAGGCGACGAGCTCGTGTGCCTTTTCTGCGGTGGATTGGTGGACGCACCGGTTGAGTCTGACTCAAGCGACTCTAACCCCGACGGTTGGAGATTTTCTTTTTCACGTTCTTTCTTTTCTTTCTTCTTCCTGTTCTTCTTCTCTTCTTGTTAACGTGTATAGAAGCCCACCTTGTTTACTTGTATAGCACACTTATTTGTACCGTACATTCTACCTCCTATATAAAGGCACTCATGTATATTCTATTACTTGAAAAATACAATATACTTATTCAGAGCCACCTTCTTGTGGCCATGGTTTTCTGTCCTTACGGTATATTTAAGAGCAATCTTTGTCTTCCTCAATGTTTTTTTTTTTTTTTTTGCTGCATTCATCTTCTTTGACTTCCCACTGCTACCGTCAAAACTCTCTGGTATAGTCATGCCATTATTAGAAGTCGCATCAACACTGCAAGACCATTGCCTTCCTCCAACTACCGTCACAGAGCCAAACTTTATTCAAGGGATCTTCTCAACCTTATCAAATCTTAAGATTTCATTAAGCTTCCATCTTGAGTTTGAGAGAGGGTGTTAAAGACATATTAGCCCATTAGCATAGGCCCAAGCTTAATTCTACTTTCTGTGCGAGCCAAGTCTCTTACTTGTACTAGAAGTCTATTAATTTAGGGTTTAGTCTATTATATACACATGTTATGATTCATTATAACACAGAATTTGTACTATACTCTAATATATTATTGATGTAACCCTTTAGGGTTTCCTCTATGGTATCAGAGCCACTGCTTTCATTTTATTATGTCTTGCAGTCTTATTTTGTTGGTATTTTCTGCTGCCTCAACTTCTACGGTCAATAAACCTTTTCAGTGCCCTCTCTCGAATGCTCTGCCGCCGTCAAAGGTCTTCAGGGTTGAATCTCCACCACCAGAAACTCCTCCTCTGCCGCCAAAACTACTGCCATCATCGAATTTGTCACCTCTGACCTGCAATTAGGACATAAGACATATCACCATGTAGCTTTTCAATCACTCTGCACATTGCCGCCAAAAACATCAACATCTGACCATCCACGCGCCGCCACGCGTAGGTCAACGTTTTGGCAAATACTTCCACGCGCTTCACGCGCCACCAGGGTTGCTCCGATCTTGTTGCCGCCGACACCATTAGAATCGTCCTTCTCCGATCTGTATCTTCAGAAAAGAATCAGCTTCATTGGACATTCCACGCGCTCTCATGCGCCTAGCTTCGGCAAAGTTGATCCACGCGCCCCACACGCCGTTGGGTTACCTGTTAACGTCATCTCTGACATCATCACTGTCACGTCAGCCCTAGTTGACGTCACCTACTTACGTCAGTGACACGTCATCTGTTGACGCCATCTTCTCTTCTACTGACGTCATCGCCAGTCAGCTTGCTGACGTCATCCGTTGACTTTCTCTGTTGACGGTTGACTTTGACCAGGTTTAACCGTTGACTTTTTGCCAGAGTTGACTTTTTGCAGTCCAGTGCTTCTTACCCAGTTTTTTATGTAGATTTCATTTTTGCAGTCTATTTTTGCATATTTTGCTTCTAAATGAAGAATAAGGACAGGTCTTCTTCTTATTGCAATAATCGTCGCTAATAATCTAGCAAACATTTTTACAATTTTTACAAGCGTTTTGGCCACAATATTGAGACTTGCTATCATCGCAACAAATTAGCTGTTTCAATTTCTGCTGCTACTGTTGCTAACACTGAGAGTGTTCGACCAATGGCACCCGTCTCTGCACAGTCTAAGTCTTCAGGACGCACTTTCACCATGTCCACAGATGACCTTAAAAACATCATCGCCAATGTCATTCATATGGTTGGTAATGCATCTTATTCCTCTTCTCTCTCAGATTTATCTGGTATGTCTCCTACAATCACATGACTCCTCACTCATCCTTATTTTCTGAACTTAAACCTGCACCACACCCTTTTAATATTCACATAGCAAATGGTTCCACAATGTCTGGTCATAATATAGGTTCCGTTTCGACCTCCAACCTCTCGGTTCCTGGTGTCTTTAATGTTCTTGACCTTTCTTACAATTTATTTTCTGTGGGACAATTAGCCGAGTTAGGTTATCGCATTATCTTTGATTATTCTGGGTGTATTATGTAGGATCCAAGGACGGGACAAGAGCTTGGGACCAATCCCAGAGTTGGGCATATGTTTCCCGTGGACAACCTTCGTCTTCCACTTGTTGCTCCTATTTCTGTTGCTGCAGCTTCTTCTACTCCTTCCTTTTGCACTTTGGCATGGTCGACTTGGTCACAAATTTTCCTCTCGGATACAACAATTGGCTTCTAAAGGTTTGTTAGGTTCAGTGTCTACAGAAAATTTTGATTATGTTTCATGTCAGTTAGGAAAACAACCAATTTTGCCTTTCAATACTAGTGAATCAGTATCCACTGATATCTTTGACTTTATTCATTCTGATGTTTAGGGGCCTTCTTCTGTCTTTAGTATTGGTGGGTCTCGATATTTTGTTGTCTTTGTTGATGATTACTCTTGCTATAGCTGGATTTTCAATATGAAACATCGTTCTGAATTATTACAAGTATATTCTAATTTTGCAAAAATGGTTGAAACTCAATTTTCCAAACGTATCAAAATTTTTCGATCTGATAATGGTCTTAAGTGCACTCAATATGCTTTCCAATCTGTTTTGCATTCCTATGGCACTGTTCATCAACTAACTTGTCCAGGTATCTCTCAGCAAAATGATAGAGCCAAACGAAAACTTCATCATATTCTTAATACTGTTCGTGCTCTCCTTCTCTCTGCCAAAGTTCCTGCCCATTTTTGGGGCGAAGTTGCTATTCATGTTGTTCATGCTATTAATCACATTCCAAGTCCTGTTATCCAAAATCAAACTCCATATGTGCGCCTTTGTAGGTCACCTCCAGACTATCACCATTTTCGCTCCTTCGATTCTGCTTGTTTCGTTCTTTTTCAACCACATGAACATAACAAACGTGAGCCTCGATCAAGGCTTTATTGTTTTCTTCGCTATGGCGAAACTCAAAAGGTGTATCGATGTTATGATCCTATCTCTCATCATCTTCGTATCTCCCGCAATATTGTCTTTTAGGAACATCACTCCTTTGTTGAGCTCTCTCACTTCCGTGCCTTCCTATCTTCATCCTCTATTTTAGATCTTTTTCCAGATGAGTCACATATTCCTTCTGTAGTTGCTCCTGATCCTCCTGTAGTTGCTCCTGATTCTCCTATAGACTTTTCTATCCAACTACCAGATACCTTTGATCCCTTTCCTAGTTCATCCTTTAATGAATAGGTGGAAGATGCACAGGTTGAAAACGAGCTACCCAACCCTAAGCTTGGGCCCCCTGCTTTTGCTCCGCCTGAAGATCTTGCACAAGACATTCCACCTCGTCACTCAACTCGGGTAAGATCCATTCCTACACATTTACTTGATTATCATTGTTACACTGCCCTTGCTACACTACATGAGCCTCACACCTATTGTGAGGCTTCCACTAACCCTTTATGGCAGATTGCAATGAAAGAGGAACTTGATGCATTATCTAAAAATCATACTTGGGATTTGGTGACTCTCCCACCTGGGAAATCTATGGTTGGTTGTAAGTGGATCTACAAGATTAAGACTCGCTCTGATGGATCCATTGAGCGCTACAAAGCTCGTCTTGTTACAAAAGGTTTTACACAAGAGTATGGGATTGATTATGAAGAGACCTTTGCTCCGATTGCTCGTATCTCATCTATTCGTGCCCTCTTAGCTGTTGCTACTGCTAGTAAATGGGACCTTTTTTAGATGGATGTCAAAAATGCATTCCTTAATGGGGATTTAAGTGAAAAAGTTTATATGCAACCTCCTCCTGGTCTCTCTGTTGAATCAAACAAGGTTTGTCACCTTCGCCGTGCACTTTAAGGCCTTAAACAAGCTCCACGAGCTCGGTTTGCCAAATTCAACTCTACCATCTCTCGCTTGGGTTACATGGCCAGTCATTATGATTCTGCCTTATTACTTCGTCGCACTGACAAATGCACTATTTTACTTCTCCTGTATGTGGATGATATGATCATAATTGGTGATGACCTCAGTGGTATTCAAGAACTTAAGGATTTTCTCAGTCAACAGTTTAAGATGAAAGATCTTGGACATCTCAGCTACTTCTTGGGCCTTGAAATCACTCATTCTATAGATGGACTTTAAATTACTCAAGCCAAGTATGCCTCTGAACTCTTGTCTCGAGCTAGACTCACTGATAGCAAGACTGTTGACACTCCAATCGAGCTAAATGCGCATCTGACTCCGTCAGGAGGAAAACCATTATCTAATCCTTCTCTTTATAGACGCTTGGTTGGCAGCTTAGTTTATCTCGCTGTCACTCGTCCAGACATTTCCTATGCTGTTCACTAGGTGAGCCAGTATCTGTTTGCTCCACAATCGACTCACTATGTTGCTGTTCTGCGCATTCTTCGATACCTAAAGGGCACTCTCTTCCATGGTCTTTTCTACTCTGCTCAGACTCCTCTTGTTCTCCATGCATTTTCTGATGCTGATTGGGCAGGAGATCCCACTGATCGCAGGTCCACCACTAGTTATCTCTTCTTGGCTCTTCTCTGATTTCTTGGCGAAGTAAGAAACAAACTCATGTGGCCCGCTCCAATACTGAAGCAGAATATCGTGCCCTTACTAATACCACATCTGAGCTCATTTAGCTACGATGGCTTCTCAAAGACTTAGTGTGTCCACATCCTCTGCTACTTCTCTTTATTGTGACAACCAGAGTGCCATTCATATTGCTCACAATAATATCTTCCATGAACGGACTAAACACATCGAGATCAATTGTCATTTTATCCGTTATCATCTTGTCCATGGTGCTCTCAAGTTGATCTCAATCTTCTCTAAAGATCAACTTGCAGATATCTTCACCAAGTCACATCCTAAGGGACGTTTTCGTACTTTGGTTAACAACCTCAAGTTGGTCTCACATCCACCTTGAGTTTGAGGGGGGCTATTAACGTGTATTAGGGTATGTGGGCTTTAGGCCCACCTTATTTACTCGTATAGCATACTTACTTGTACTGCACACTCTGCCTCCTATATAAAGGCACTCATGTATATTCTATTACTTGAAAAATACAATACACTTATTCAGTATTTCTAACACTTCTCATTTTTGTTTTGCTTTTTCTTGTAGGGTGACTCTTACTGATGAGTTGCAATCTTTTCGTGGTACGTACTCGTTAAGGTTAGTCCATACTTTTCTTTAAAGTAGAGTAGAGCTATGTATTTGTGTTTTATGATGTTGGTTTTACCTGTATTTATTGCGCGTACAGGCAAATGAGTTGGTTGTTTGGGAAAAAACAAAGAAAAGAAAAGAAAACTCAAATTTTAACCAATCTTTTTCATTGGAGAAATGCCATGCATGTACTTCATAATTATTGATAGGTAAAAAAAGTAATTTTAGTAGTGAGTTCAAATTAAACTGAGTAACAACTTAATGCCTAGAATTTACTATGAAAATGTTATGAATGTAGTACTTTCAAAAGAAAGAAGAGTAATCCCCCTTTCACAACTACTAATAGATGTTTTTATGTGGGTTTTGTCATTGATTTCACTCAATGTTTAAGGGATGCTCCTAAGTGAAGTTTGTGTACTATATTATTATCATCATGTCCACTTTCGTTTTCTTTCTTTTAAATGTAATTCTAACACTTTATTTATCATAGTAGATAAATATGAGGGAGATTCACTTGAGCTAGTTTAGTCATGTTCAAAGAAAAGGAAGTAATGAATCGATAAGAAAAAGTAGGAAATTAAGGTGAAAAATAACATTAGTAGAAGTAAAAAAAAGGACATGTAATTAGGGACGCGACAGAGAGTATAACTTTTTTTTTTTAAAAAAAGAATCGAGAGCATAACTTCAAATAGATAGAATAGTGGAAGAAAATAATCCATTGGCTGATCCAATCTAATTTGTTAAGAATCCATAATTAATCCTAAATTTTGAGACAAAGACTTTGTTGTTATTGTTGTTGTTAGTGTATTTATTAATTTTGTTTAACTTCACTTGCAGATCATACCTCAGTCCAAAGTCCACTTCCCCATTCACATATCGTATTTCCAAATACTCCTTTTTCTCATTCACTATGGTATGTTCTAAATTTAGAAAAGGAAATTGCTAAAATTGTGATAACATTGTTAGTGAAATTTGTATTTTCTTTTGTGTTTGCCTTTGAAATTACATGAAACCAAATTTCTAAGATTTTTTTTTTTTTTTTTTTTGGTAATCTTTTGCAACTAGACTTGGGCTTGGATTTGAGAGATTGATTACACTGGATATATTTTGCACTCTATTATCTTGTCTTTTTGGATTTGACAAATTGATTACACTAGATATATTTTGCATTCTATTATCTTGTCCTTTTGGATTTGAGAGATTGATTACAGTAGATATATTTTGCATTCTATTATCTTTGGATATGATAAATTGATTACACTGGATATACTTTGCACTCTATTATCCTGTCTTTTGTTTTTCTGTTTTTTTACTACTGTTTGAATTCTTATTTGTTTGTTTTTGTAATTAGTGTGTGTTTCTTTGCATGATAATTGGAAGTTTGGAACCTTGATTAGGGGTCTTTGTATATGAAATTTGGACATCAAGTTTAATGATTCAAGTCCAAACTCATTACTCATGGATAAGCCCACAAAGAAAGATAGGAAAGTTAGAATCTAGAACATGTGTTCTGCAACTAGTCTTTTGATGCTCAAGTTAGATTAATTTCTTTTTAGTACAACAATTGTTCACTCAAGAATGAACCTTCTCCTTTTGGATATATTCTTTTCAAATTCATGGGACCATAACCTCTCTGTTACTGTCACTTTGTGTGATTATGGGATGTGTTATAGTGATGTGTAATAAATAGAGTACAATCCAGATATGTGCGTTGTTGGCACTTCCCATATTCTCCATCCAGGAGTTATTGGTCCATTACTTACATGACTACCGACCTTTTGGAGCCTTCACATACGCGGAAAATTCTTAAGTACTTAAGAGCACGGAGAAATGGTGCTTCTTTTTCTCACATTCATGTTGGACTTCATCATGAATTTAATGACGGACTCCACAAGGAATGTGAGCAGAAGAAGCACCATTCTCCATGCTCCAGGAGTACTTAAGAATTACTACACACATGACCATTTTATTTAGAGAAATATTATATCCATAACATTTTCATAATAAATTATAGGTGGTAGGTTGTTATTGGTTGTTATGAATGAGCATAAAATTAATTGATATTGTGCTTCAAATTAGAACCATAACAACTTATCACTTATGATTTGTTATGAAAATGTTGTGGACGTAATACCTCTCTTTTATTTATCATTTGATTTGTTGTGGGTGGGGATCTCATTTTTTTACTCAATTATTTATTTTTTTCTTTTTATTTTATAAGAATCCTACTTTACCCAAATCTAAATATATATGTATGTGGAGACACAATAACCCCCTTTCTGGTTTTTAAAAAGTCTCCCTAATAGAATGTCTATTTTAGAATTTGACCCAAAAAATAAATTAACTTAGCCCCCCTAATATCTTGGGCCTTCTTAAAGCAAAAAAATAAAAAGCCCAAATAACAATAGTCCAACTACAAAATTTAAACATTTGGCGTATGTAAGCTCAAACATGTACCAAAAATTTATTAAACTCATCATATTCATTTAGTCAAAATCAATCTAGTCAAAGGCATTGTAGCTGAATTGGCACCTCCCCATGCACAAAGTAGTTGGGGGTCTAGGGGAAAAGGGTTCGAGTTGCGGGATTAGCAGCATGTTATAATTATTTCTCAAAAAAAAAAAAAGTCAAAATCAATCCAAGTAAAAAAAAAAAAAAAAAAAAAAACTCCTAAATTAGAGTTGGTTTGGTCACTTTAGAAAGTAAATAAAGTAACCGTATGTAGAGACACCTTAGTGAATTCCAAGTTCCATAAAATTAGTGCTAAATTATACCTCCTTTTCTATATTTAATCTATTCATTGGTTTCAGTGGTTCTTGTTAGGACATATGTGTGTTCACTTGTTAAGAACCTATGTCACTTATTTATGTAAATTGGCTAATCCTTTTGACAAAACGCACTCTACTTGTAATTGGGTAGTTCTAGGTGTTTTTAATACTTCAAGAAATAAGATTTCAAGATCAAGTGTTGAAATCATCAAGTCTGTCCAAGAAAAAGCAAGCTAAAGTGCAATTTCATTAATTCTCGACACCTTCTCGATAGCTACCTCGACACCTGCTATCTGTCAAGAATTACAAAATCAGATTTTCTGATCTGATTTCCTTGAGATCTGTGAATATGCTTTTGGGCCTTCTTTTCTTCTAACCCTAAACATATAAAAGGATTGTTTTAAGAGCTGTCAAATTGTACACAAGTTGCAAAAGCATTGAGCAATCTCTGTTCAAGCAAATTGTGATCAAAAGACGAAATTCTTGACCTAATTCATCTTCTCTGAAGAAGTTGCTGTGTATTTGCACCATAGAGTTTTGTAACCAAGCATTTTCCTGATCTTCATCGTATATGATGAACTGAAGAACTTTGCAGCCAACCTCTCCTTCTTAGTTGGTGTTTGAAGTCGCGTATTGGGATCCACGCATTGGTTAGTCACGTACTTGGGAGCCGTGCATCAAAGGTGGAAATTGTCACTACAGATCAAGTCCAATTGGGTATTGGGGTAAGGGTTCAACTGTAGGTTCGTAAGGTACTTGAGATTCCTTTACTTGTAACCGCTTGATTTGATAATAGTGGAGTTTCGGGAGTGGTGACCTGAAAATCACCCGGTGGGATTTTTGCCGTTAGGCTTTTCCACATTCGTAAACAAATCACCGTGTTATTTAATTTCCACTGCATATTTAGTTTTTGGTGATTTGTTTGTGCTTCCACGCAATTGCATGATAAATTGATTAATTAATAACTTGGCTAATTAATTAATTGGTTTAATCACAAGGGGTCATTCAGATTGTGGCCTATCAAGTGGTATCAGAGCAGGCACACTTTGATTAGGTTTAATCTTTGTTGTGTTGATCCATTGACCCCTGTTTGTCATGAATAGAGGACAGTCATTAATCATACCTCCTTTATTTGATGGCACTAACTATGCATACTGGAAAGAACACATGAGAGCTTTCTTGCAGTCTTTAAATGAAAAGGTGTGGCAAGCTGTAGAGATTGGCTGGACTAAGCCAAAAGAAGAACTAGCCGATTGGGATGATGCTAAGATCAAGGTGGCCAACTTCAACAGCAGAGCGTTAAATGCCCTATTTAGCGCAGTCACCAATGAGGAGTTCAAGAAGATATCCTCAACTGAAACTGCTAAGGAGGCTTGGACCATCCTTCAGACAACCTATGAAGGAACAAAAGCTATCAAAGATTCAAAGCTTCAGAGGCTCACTATAAGCTTTAAAGAAATTAAGATGGAGGAGGATGAGTCGTTTAATGAGTTCTATACCAAGCTCAAGGACATAGTGAACTCAGCCTTCAATCTTGGGGAAACCATCCCTGAACCCAAGATTGTAAGGAATGTGCTCAGATCTCTACCTGAGAGATTCCATGCCAAGATTACGGCAATAGAGGAATCAAAGGATATAGACAAGATTCCTTTGACTGAGCTGGTTGGAAACTTGCAAACCTATGAGATAGGGTTATCTAGGATTGGCAAGTCAAATAAAGGCAAAAGCATGGCCTTGAAAGCAAAGAGCAGTGATACTGATGAGTCTTCCGATGATGAAGATTCCAAGATGAAGTCCTACATTACCCGGCAGTTCAAGAAGTTTATGAAGAATGCCAATGGAAGGAGCTTTGACAAGGACCGCAGGCAGTCCAGTTCTTCTCAGTTTAAAAGCCAAGACAAAGGGAAAAAGGATGCTAAGGAGGGCGGTCAGTACACTGTTCCCGTAGGACCAAAGTGCTTTGGATGTCATGGGTTCGGACACATGAAATATGAGTGTCCTACATATCTCAAGAGCATTGGGAAAAGTAAGGCACTTGCTGCAACTCTAAGTGACACTGAGCCTGAAGATGATTCCGACAATGAGGATGACGGAATCTTAAATGCCTTTACTGCCACATTCAATCCTACTGAAGGGATTGTTGAAGAAGTGGATGAAGAGGAAGAACTGGTGGAGTCCAAATTTGAGAAGATGGATGATCAAGATGATATCCATTCAGCCTATGAGAAGTTTTACAAGCTCTCTGAAAAGCATGAGAAATTATATAGGCTGGCCACTAAGAAGCTCAGTGATGTGGAACTTGATCGTGAAGAGTTGTCCACAAAGTTTGATGAGGCGAATCAAACTATTGGAGCATTGAGATTTGAGAACAACTTTTTGGCTGAGAAGACCAAGAAGCTCGCAGTTGAGCTATTTCAAGTCAGAGCTCAATTGAAAAGGACTTCAAGTGCAAAGCTTGATGAGATGCTTAGCAATCAGAAATCTGCTTCGGATCAAACTGGCTTGGGGTATGGTCTTTCTTTCTCTAATACTGCTTCTGCTAGCAATACTGTTTTTGTTCCTCCTACTAATAACACTGAAATTGAGAACATTGATGTTAAAACTGAATTAGCTAGTGAGAACTTAGACAAGGGTAAATCTATCTTAGGAGCACCCCCTAAGCAAGATAAGAAAGATGCTAAAAACCCTAGGGCTAAGAAGGCTAACTCTTAAAAGTTTAAACAAAAGAAGCAACATCTCTGTCATCATTGTGGAGCTATCGGTCATACTCGACCAAATTGCTATAAGTGGTTAGCCACTCAACAAAGCAATAGCATGATAGCTTTTGAAAGCCAAAATCAGCTTCAATCCTCTCTTGTTCCTCTTGGAGATCTTCTGAAAGCCCTTATGTTCCTTTCGAACTTGAACGGTTTAAATTCTTCCCCCTCACTGCCGGTTCAAGGGTTCAATCAAAGGAAAGGCTCTTCCAAAGTGTGAAAGAAAAAGGACTCTAAGTGATTTCATCACTTTCTTTTCCCTTCTTGCTTTTCTTATTTGTTGCATTGCTTGTGTGTTTTGCTTTTCTGTTGAGTCAGTCTAGTTTTGCTTTGCTTTGATAACATGTTTTGTTTGTTTATTTTCAATTTTGTTTATTTTGTTTTTTATATAAAAATTTAAAAAAAAATTGAAAAATCAGAAAAATACAAAAACAGTGTGTGTTTTGTGTACTTTGGTACTTGTGTACCTTGGATGGCCAATGAAACAAGAGTTTTCTAAAACTTTGTATCTCTTGTAGCTTAGATGATCATCTCTATGCACAACTAAGAAAGTGAGCTTTGTGGCTCTTGTTTGTGATGAGTAAGATTAAGTTATCTCTTAAACTTAACACTCATATCACTCTTTTTGACAGGTAGGACTAGAAAATCCTAAGAGAAAGGCATAAATGACCATCTCACCACTGTTGCCCACCAATCATAATATGACACCTGTATGCTTCGGCATAGCAAAAATGCAGTGTCATAGACACTTGTATGTTTCAGCATAGCAAAAGTACAGTGTCAAAGACATTCGTATACTTTGGCATAACAAAAGTGCAATGTCTATGCTTAACATGTTGGGTATTTCTTTTCACTCTTTTTATGCCCATGCATGATATGCTTAAAAGAAAATATGTGATAGGCCACAAACTGAATGACCCCTTGTGATAAAATTAATTAATTAATTAGTCAAGTTATTAATTAATCAATTTAACATGCAAATACGTGGAAGCACAAACAAATCACCAAATACTAAATATGCAAAAATAAATTACACGGTGATTTGTTTACGAATGGGGAAAACCCTAACGACAAAAACCCCACCGGGTGATTTTCAGGTCACCACTCCCGAAACTCCACTATTATCAAATCAAGCGGTTACAAGTAAAGGAATCCCAAGTACCTTACCAACCTACAGTTGAACCCTTATCCCAATACCCAATTGGACTTGATCTGTAGTGACAATTTCCACCTTTGATGCACGGCTCCCAAGTACGTGACTAACCAATGCGCGGATCCCAGTACGCGACTTTAAACACTAACTTGAGAAGGAGAGGTTGGCTGCAAAATTCTTCAGTTCATCATACACAATGAAGATCAGGAAGATGCTTGGTTACAAAATCCTATGGTGCACATACACAGCAACTTCTAGAGAGAAGATGAACTGGTTAAGAATTTCGTCTTTTGATCATAATTTGCTTGAACAAGGATTGCTTAATGCTTTTGCAACTTGTGTACCACTTGACGGCTCTTAAAACAATCCTTTTATATGTTTTGTCTTAGAAGAAAAGAAGGCCCAAAACCATATTCACGGATCCCAAGAAAATCAAATCAGAAAAGCTGATTTTATAAATCTTGACAGATAGCAGGTGTCGAGGTAGCTATCGAGCAGGTGTCGAGCTTTAATGAAATTGCACATCAGCTTGCTTTTTCTTGGACAAACTTGATGACTTCAGCACTTGATCTTGAAACCTTATTTCTTGAAGTATTAAAAACACCTAGAACTACCCAATTACAAGTAGAGTGCGTTTTGTCAAAAGGATTAGCCAATTTACATAAACAAGTGACATATGTTCTAACAATCTCCCCCTTTGGCAATCCGTGACAAAACCACAACAAACAAATGAACATATGAGAGAAGTCATAAATCACTCAACTCATATTCACTTGTTGAATACAATAAAATCTATCCTAACACAAACTCTTGAAAACTTTGCAAGAAGAGAGTTTATGGCGAGTAGACTTTGACAACCTGTATTTCTGAAATACTTTAAACAAAACTCATCAAGGCATCTTGTGTGAAACAGAAATAAAAAGATTCCATACAAGTATAAAGAACATGTGTATAAAGATAGAGAAGAAACAACACATGAAGAGAGAGGTGAAAGAAACATACATCCACATATAAAGAGAATAAATACGATGTATGTAAAACTGGTCAAAAGACCTCATATATAAGATCAATGTATCTATAAAAAATAGAAAAGAAAAGATACATCAAAACCTCACTACATCCCTCAAAAAATATCAACATTCCCCCTATCAACATGTCCTATACTAACTCTCCCCTAAGATAATTACTCTCATAATCCCAAAACTACTCCCCCTTTTTGTCACGAGTGACAAAGGGTAGAGTGTCATGTAGACATCTCATCGGTAGAGCTAGCATCCCCATCATCATCATCATCATCCTCAGAATCTGAAGCTGCTGGAGTAGGTGGTGAAGGTGTAGCCTCTGGAGCAAAACCACCAATGGTCGCCTGCCTTCGTGCAATACGACCAACACAACCATTCACCTGATACAGCTCAGCGGAGAGTGTATCAAGGCAAGTGTCCATGCGCTGCAGCTGCGCCATAATATCTCCAAGAGATACATCGCCCGTAGAGGAAGAAGAAGCAGATGTAGAAGGAGCGGATCTGGATGGAACTGATCTGGATGGAGCTGAACGGGAGGGAGGAGTGGCATCCGTCTGTCGCGACCTAAACTGAGCCTCACTACATTTTACGGTAGCGGCATCTATGGCATAGATGTGAGTGAAGTGGTCGGACACAAGAAAGGGGATAGAAAAATGGCGTAAGATCCTCGTGATAGCGGAAGGAAAGATGAGCTTATCACGGGACGCCGAATCTAGATGGACATTTATAATAGACAGGATGAAGTGAGAAGGAAAATCTATAGTAAGATGCTCTAGAAGTGATAGCAAAAATCGAGCACGAGGCTCTGTGATAGAGTTGTAGTGAGAGAGTGGATGGAGTACAAACGTCATCACCATGTAAAGAAATCTAGGACCTTTAGCAAAAGGCCTACATGATGTGAACTAATGCTCACCCCAATCAGCAAGACTCTGACAGAAGGCAGAGATGAGCTCATCTTTGGACACAGTCCTCAAAAACTCACAGGAAGGGTAATCAGGAAAATCTATCCTTGGTACCCTAAGTACATCCGCAACCAGCTGCGGTGTAACAGGAATGCGCGTACCTCGAACGCAAGTGAAAAAGAGAGGTACTGAACGGTCTATCCCGTGCATGTTGGAGTAAAACTCCTGTATCTGCACGAGAAGGCAAGTGACCGGGATGTCACACAGTGACCCCCATCCCCTACTGTAAATGACAGAGGGAAGGTTAGTGTCGGCAAAGTCCGCCAGAATGACTTGGCGTTCCAAATGAACACCTCGTCGAGAAAAGTTCTCCGAAAATGCCTTGTGGGCATCTCCATCACGGAACTGAAGAGGAGCAGAGTCAGAAGAAGAGGAAGCTCCAGAACGCAGAGGGTTCCGAGCAGGAGTGGATTTACGTTTAGGTGCCATAGACACTACTAACGTAAAAGAATGAGAAAGAGATAGAGAGGGAGACAATCAGAAAAGTCCCAACACAGTTCAAATATATCAAATATGTTGAACAATAAGTACGTATGCATGGGAATGCATGAGCATGTGACATGCAAAGGAAAAAACATCATGGGCTCAGCCCAATCCAATCCTAGCAGCACACAAACATAGAGCACACATCTAAATGCATGTAAATATCATTATAATGCACATGAAATGCAATGTATGACATTTTGAAAACATTTAAGTGAAAACCCAACCCAAAATTTGAAGAAAAACTCATCAATTTTGAAAAACCCCAAAAATTTCAAAAAACTCCCAAAACCTAGGTTTCAAAACATAAAATGCATGAAAAAGAAAGGGAAAAAGAGCATACCAGGTGATGGAAATCAAGGAAAGATCAAAAAAGATGAAGATCTGAAGATTTGAGTGAGAGAGAACACGTTTGGGAGATGAAACGCCTCAGCCAGATCGAGAGAGATCGAGAGAAATGAGTGAAAAATCGCGATCTGACCTTTTATAGACACCTCAGTAATTCTCGACAGCTGAGGTGTCGAGAGGTATTGAGGAAGCTGTCGAGGAAGGTATCGAGGAAAATGCCTTCGATAGATGCAGGTATCGAGAGGTATCGAGGTGCAAGACCAAATTCAGACTTAAGAAGCTCGATCGATCGACAAGGTGTCGAGAAGCTATCGAGGAGACAGAGACTTTCTCGATCCATCCATCAGGTGTCGAGACATGTGTCGAGATTGCGATTAGAAAAGGCTTGAGAAGCTCGATAGATGACTAGGTATCGAGGAGGTGTCGAGGAGGTGTCGAGCCATCAGTGAAAAGGAGTTTTTCGAGAAGTGAAAAATACAGACATGAATGCAATCCAACATACACCTCAACCAATGATCCACTCAACATAAAAAGCTCTCAAAATCATCTCTCAACAAGAAATTTTAAGCACATAAATCCTCAGAAACACACACACACACTAAACAAGTCTAACCAATTTTATATTTCAAAAACAAGTTAAGACAGTTTAGTGAGCATACATTAGCATATGTAAACACTTGTGATGGCCAAATCACATTGTACCTGCACATGTATCAAGAGTAGCAAATAATATTGCGAGTTGTGTGTGAAAAACATCGCAAGATTGCATATGTGTATACATGTTATGACGATCCGAGATATGAGTAAATAACTTTAACTCACACACAATCATAACTGTTTGATGGGGACTATCACCTTTAAGGTACATCCTATGACTCCCACATCTCCTAGAAAACACGCTTGCAATCATGTTTAAAACATTTTTAATCTTTTAGCTTTATATTTTCTTTGCATATTTTCTTTTAAGCATATCATGCATGGGCATACAAAGAGAGAAAAGAAATACCCAACATGTTAAGCATAGACATTGCACTTTTGCTATGCCGAAGCATACGGATATCTTTGACACTGCACTTTTGCTATGCTGAAGCATACAGGTGTCTATGACACTGCACTTTTGCTATGCCGAAGCATACAGGTGTCATACTATGATTGGCGGGCAACAGTGGTGAGATGGTCATTTATACCTTTCTCTTAGGATTTTCTAGTCCTACCCATCAAAAAGAGTGATATGAGTGTTAAGTTTAAGAGATAACTTAATCTTACTCATCACAAACAAGAGCCACAAAGCTCACTTGCTTAGTTGTGCATAGAGATGCTCATCTAAGCTACAAGAGATACAAAGTTTAGAAAACTTTGTTTCATTGGCCATCCAAGGTACACAAATACCAAAGTACACAAAACACACACTGTTTTTGTATTTTTCAATTTTTCAATTTTTTTTTTATTTTTATATCAAAAACAAAATAAACAAAACTGAAAATAAACAAAACTGAAAATAAACAAACAAAAACATGTTATCAAAGTAAAGCAAAAACTAGACTGACTCAGCAGAAAAGAAAAACACACATGCAATGCAACAAACAAGAAAAACAAGAAGGGAGAAGAAAGTGATGAAATCACTTAGAGTCCTTTTTCTTCCACTCCTTGGAAGAACCTTTCCTTTGATAGAATCCTTGAACAAGCGGTGAGGGGGAAGAATTTAAACCGTTCAAGTTTGAAAGGAACATGAGGGCTTTCAGAAGATCTCCAAGAGGAGCAAGAGAGGATTGAAGCTGATTTTGGCTTCCAGATGCTTTCATGCCATTGCTCTGTTAAGTGGCTAACCACTTATAGCAATTTAGTAAAGGGTGACCAGTAGCCCCACAATAATGACAAAGATGCTGCTTCTTTTGTTTAGGCTTTTGAGAGTTAGCCTTCTTAGTCCTAGGGTTTTTAGCAGTATTCTTATCTAGCTTAGGGGGTGCTCCTAAGATAGATTTTTCCTTGTCTAAGTTCTCACTAGCTAATTTAGTTTTAACATCAATGTTTTCAATTTCAGTGTTATTAGCAGGAGGAACAAAAACAGTATTGCTAGTAGAAGCAATATTAGAGAAAGAAATACCATACCCCAAACCAGTTCGATCTAAAGCAGATTTCTGATTACTAAGCATCTCATCAAGCTTTGCACTTGAAGTCCTCTCCAGTTGAGCTCTGACTTGAAACAGCTCCGCTTCAAGCTTCTTGGTCTTCTCGGCCAAAAAGTTGTTCTCAAATCTCAGTACTCCAATAGTTTGATTCGCCTCATCAAACTTCGTGGACAACTTTTCACGATCGAGTTCCACATCACTGAGCTTCTTGGTGGCTAGCCTATATAATTTCTCATGCTTTTCAAAGAGCTTGTAAAGCTTCTCATAGGCTGAATGGATATCATCTTGATCATCCATCTTCTCAAATTTTGACTCCACCAATTCTTCTTCTTCATCTACTTCTTCAACAATCCTTTCAGTAGGATTGACTGTGGCAGTGAAGGCATTTAAGATTCCGTCATCCTCATTGTCGGAATCATCTTCAGGCTCAGTGTCACTTAGGGTTACAGCAAGGGCCTTGCTTTTCCCAATGCTCTTCAAATATGTAGGACAATCATGTTTCATGTGTCCGAACCCATGACACCCAAAGCACTTTGGTCCGGCGGGAACAGTATACTGACCGCCCTCCTTAGCATCCTTTTTCCCTTTGTCTTGGCTTTTAAACTGAGAAGAACTAAACTGCCTGCGGTCCTTGTCGAAGCTCCTTCCATTGGCATTCTTCATAAACTTTTTGAACTGCCGGGTGATGTAGGACTTCATCTTGGAATCTTCATCATCAGAAGACTCGTCTGTATCACTGCTCTTCACCTTCAAGGCCATGCTTTTGCCTTTATTTGACTTGCCAATCCTAGATAACCCTATCTCATAGGTCTGCAAGTTTCCAACCAGCTCAGTCAAAGAAATCTTGTCTATATCCTTTGATTCCTCAATTGCCGTAATCTTGGCATGAAATCTCTCAGGTAGAGATCTGAGCACCTTCCTTACAATCTTGGATTCAGAGATGGTTTCCCCAAGATTGAAGGCTGAGTTCACTATGTCCTTGAGCTTGGCATAGAACTCATCAAACGACTCATCCTCCTCCATCTTAATTTCTTCAAAGCTTGTAGTGAGCCTCTGAAGCTTTGAATCTTTGACAGCCTTTTTTCCTTCATAGGTTTTCTGGAGGATGGTCCAAGCCTCCTTAGCAGTTTCAGTTGAGGATATCTTCTTGAACTCCTCATTGGTGACTGCGCTGAATAGGGCATTTAGCGCTCTGCTGTTGAAGTTAACCGTCTTGATCTTAGCATCATCTCAATCGGCCGGTTCTTTTTTCGGCTTAGTCTAGCCAATCTCTACAGCTTGCCACACCTTCTCATCTAAAGACTGCAAGAAAGCTCTCATGCGTACTTTCCTGTATGCATAGTTAGTGTCATCAAATAAAGGAGGTATAATTAAAGATTGTCCTCTATCCATGACAAACAGGGGTCAATGGATCAACATAGCAAAGATTAAACCTAATCAGAGTGTGCCCGCTCTGATACCACTTGATAGGCCACAAACTGAATGACCCCTTGTGATAAAATTAATTAATTAATCAATTTAACATGCAAATACGTGGAAGCACAAACAAATCACCAAATACTAAATATGCAGCGGAAAATAAATAACACAGTGATTTGTTTACGAATGGAGAAAACCCTAACGGCAAAAACCCCACCGGGTGATTTTCAGGTCACTACTCCCGAAACTCCACTATTATCAAATCAAGCGGTTACAAGTAAAGGAATCCCAAGTATCTTACCAACCTACAGTTGAACCCTTACCCCAATACCCAATTGGACTTGATCTGTAGTGACAATTTCCACCTTTGATGCACGGCTCCCAAGTACGTGATTAACCAATGCGCGGATCCCAGTACGCGACTTCAAACACCAACTTGAGAAGGAGAGGTTGGCTGCAAAGTTCTTCAGTTCATCATACATATTGAAGATCAGGAAGATGCTTGGTTACAAAACCCTATGGTGCTCATACACAGCAACTTCTAAAGAGAAGATGAACTAGGTTAAGAACTTCGTCTTTTGATCACAATTTTCTTGAACAAGGATTACTCAATGTTTTTGCAACTTGTGTACCACTTGACGGCTCTTAAAACAATCCTTTTATATGTTTTGGGTTAAAAGAAAAGAAGGCCCAAACCCATATTCACGGATCCCAAGAAAATCAAATCAAAAAAGCTGATTTTATAAATCTCGACAAATAGCAGGTGTCGAGGTAGCTATCGAGCAAGTGTCGAGCTTTAATGAAATTGCACATCAGCTTGCTTTTTCTTGAACAGACTTGATGACTTCAACACTTGATCTTGAAACCTTGTTTCTTGAAGTATTAAAAACACCTAGAACTACCCAATTACAAGTAGAGTGCGTTTTGTCAAAAGGATTAACCAATTTACATAAACAAGTGACATATGTTCTTAACAAGTGAACACACATATGTCCTAACAATATGCAAAGAAAATAAAAAGCAAAAAGAATAAAATGCTTTAAATATGATTGCAAGCGTGTTTTCTAGGAGATGTGGGAGTTATAGGATGTACCTCAAAGGTGATAGTCTCCATCAAACAGTTATGATTGTATGTGAGTTAAAGTTATTTTCTCATATCTCAGATCGTTATAACATGTATACACATATGCAATCTTGCGATGTTTTTCACACACAACACGCAATATTCTTTGCTACTCTTGATACATGTGCAGGTACAATGTGATTTGGCCATCACAAGTGTTTTACATGTGCTAATGTATGCTCACTAAACTGTCTTGACTTGTTTTTGAAATATAAAATTGGTTAGACTTGTTTAGTGTGTGTGTGTGTGTGTTTTTGAGGATCCATGTGCTATATTTCTTGTTGAGAGATGATTTTGAGAGCTTAATATGTTGATTGGATCTTTGGTTGAGGTGTATGATGGATTGCATTCATGTCTGTGTTTTTCTCTTCTCGAAAAACTACTTTTAACTGCTGTCTCGACACCTCCTCGATACCTGGTCATCTATCGAGCTTCTCAATCTTTTTCTAATCACAATCTCGACACCTGTCTCGACACCTGATGGATCGATCGAGAAATCTTCTGTCCTCTCAATACCTTCTCGATACCTTGTCGATCGATCAGGCTTCTGATCTCTGAAATTGGTCTTGTACCTCGACACCTCTCGACACCTGAAGCTATCGAAGGCTAAATCCTCGACACCTTTCTTGACAACTTCCTCGATACCTCTCGACACCTCAGCTGTCGAGATTTACTGAGGTGTCTATATAAGGCCTTGTCGCGATTTTTCTCTCATTCTCTCGATCTCTCTCGATCTGTCCGAAGGCTTTTCATCTCCCAACCACCTTTCCCTCACTCAAATCTTCAAACCCTCTTCATTTTTGGTCTTCCCTTGCTTCTAATCACTTGGTAAGATCATTTTTCCCTTCCTTTTTCATGCATTTCATGTTTTGAAACCTAGGTTTTGGGATTTTTGGAAATTTTTGGGGTTTTTCAAAATTGATGAGTTTTTCTTCAAATTTTGGGTTAGGTTTGCACTTAAATGTTTTCAAAATGTCATACATTGCATTTCATATGCATTAGAATGGTATTTACATACATTTAGATGTGTGTTCTATATTTGTGTGTTGCTAGGATTGGATTGGGCTGAGCCCATGATGTTTTTTCCTTTGCATGTCACATGTTCATGCGTTCCCATGCATACGTACTTGTTGTTCAATATATCTCATATATATGAACTATTTTGGGACTTATCTGATTGTCTCCCTCTCTATCTCTTTCTCATTCTTTTACGTTAGTAGTGTCTATGGCACCCAAACGTAAATCCACTCCAGCTCGGAACCCTCTGCGTTCTGGAGCTTCTGCGTTCTGGAGCTTCCTCTTCTTCTGATTCTGCTCCTCTTAACCTTCGGTTTCGTGATGGAGATGCCCACAAGGCATTTTCTGAGAACTTTTCTAGACGAGGTGTTCATTCGGAACGCCAAGTCATTTTGGCGGACTTCGCCGACACTGACCTTCCCTCTGTCATTCACAGTAGGGGATGGGAGTCACTGTGTGACATCCCGGTCACCTGTCCTCTCGTGCTCATTCAGGAGTTTTACTCCAACATGCAAGGGATTGATCGTTCAGTACCTCTCTTTTTCACTCGCGTTCGAGGTACGCGCATCCCTGTTACACCGCAGCTAGTTGCGGATGTACTTAGGGTTCCTAGGATAGATTTTCCTGACTGTCCTTCCTGTGAGCATCTGCGGACTGTGTCCAAAGATGAGCTCATCTCTGCCTTTTGTCAGCGTCCTGCTGATTGGAGTGAGCATCAGTACACATCATGTAGGCCTTTTACTAAAGGTCCTAGATTCTTAAACATGGTGATGACTTTTGTACTCCATCCACTCTCTCACTATAACTCTATCACAGAGTCTCGTGCTCGATTTTTGTTATCACTTCTAGAGCATCTTACTATAGATTTTCCTTCTCATTTCATCCTTTCTATCATAGATGTCCATCTAGATTCGGCGTCCTGTGATAAGCTCATCTTTCCTTCCGCTATCACAAGGATCTTACGCCATTTTTCTATCCCTTTTTCTGTGTCCGACCACTTCACTCACATCTGTGCCATAGATGCCACTATCGTAAAACGTAGTAAGGCTCAGTTTAGGTCGTGACAGACGGATTCCACTCCTCCCTCCCTTTCGGCTCTATCCAAATCAGCTTCATCTACATCTACTCCTTCTTCCTCTACTGGCAATGTATCTCTAGGAGACATTATGACGCAGCTGCAGTGCATGGACACTCGCCTTGATACATTCTCCACTGAGTTATATCAGGTGAATGTTCGTGTTGGTCATATTGCACGACGGCAGGCGACCATGAGTGGTTTTGCTCCAGAGGCTACTCCTTCACCACCTCCTCCAGCGGCTTCTGACTTTGAGGATGATGATGATGATGATGATGCTTCGGATGATGATGATGGAGATGCTAGCTCTACTGATGAGATGTCTACATGACACTTTACCCTTTGTCACTCGTGATAAAAAGGGGGAGTAGTTTTGGGTTATGAGAGTAGTCATCTTAGGGGGAGAATTAGTATAGGACATTTTGATAGGGGGAGTGTTGATATTTTTTGAGGGATGTAGTAAGATTTTGATGTATCTTTTCTTTTCTATTCTTTATAGATACATTGATCTTGTATATGAGGTCTTTTGACCAGTTTTACATACATTGTACTTATTTTCTATATATGTGGATGTATGTTTCTTTCACCTCTCTCTTCATGTGTTGTTTCTTCTCTATCTTTATATACATGTTCTTTATGCTTGTATGCAATTTATTTATAATCTATTTATTTCTGTTTCACACAAGATGCCTTGATGAGTTTTGTTTAAAGTGTTTCAGAAATACAGGTTGTCAAAGTCTACTTACCATAAACTCTCTTCTTGCAAAGTTTTTCAAGAGTTTGTGTTAGGATAGATTTTATTATATTCAACAAGTGAATATAAGTTGAGTGATTTATGACTTCTCTCATATGTTCATTTGTTTGTTGTGGTTTTGTCACGAATTGCCAAAGGGGGAGATTGTTAGGACATATATGTGTTCGCTTGTTAAAAACATATGTCACTTATTTATGTAAATTGGCTAATCCTTTTGACAAAACGCACTCTACTTGTAATTAGGTAGTTCTAGGTGTTTTTAATATTTCAAGAAACAAGGTTTCAAGATCAAGTGTTGAAGTCATCAAGTCTGTCCAAGAAAAAGCAAGCTGAAGTGCAATTTCATTAATTCTCGACACCTTCTCGATAGCTACCTCGACACCTGCTATCTATCGAGAATTACAAAATCAGATTTTCTGATCTGATTTCCTTGGGATCCGTGAATATGCTTTTGGGCCTTCTTTTCTTCTAACCCTAAACATATAAAAGGATTGTTTTAAGAGCCGTCAAATTGTACACAAGTTGCAAAAGCATTGAGCAATCTCTGTTCAAGCAAATTGTGATCAAAAGACGAAGTTCTTGACCTAGTTCATCTTCTCTGAAGAAGTTGCTGTGTATTTGCACCATAGGATTTTGTAACCAAGCATCTTCCTGATCTTCATCGTGTATGATGAACTGAAGAACTTTGCAGCCAACGTCTCCTTCTTAGTTGGTGTTTGAAGTCGCGTACTGGAATCCACGCATTGGTTAGTCACGTACTTGGGAGCCGTGCATCAAAGGTGGAAATTGTTACTACAGATCAAGTCCAATTGGGTATTGGGGTAAGGGTTCAACTGTAGGTTGGTAAGGTACTTAGGATTCCTTTACTTGTAACCGCTTGATTTGATAATAGTAGAGTTTCGGGAGTGGTGACCTGAAAATCACCCAGTAGGGTTTTTGCCGTTAGAGTTTTCCCCATTCGTAAACAAATCACCGTGCTATTTAATTTTCGCTGCATATTTAGTTTTTGGTGATTTGTTTGTGCTTCCACGCAATTGCATGATAAATTGATTAATTAATAACTTGGCTAATTAATTAATTGGTTTAATCACAATGGGTCATCAGTTCTATCTAGGAACTATAATTAGCAATTCATATATTTTTTTTATTCTCAACCTACCAAAAAAAAAAAAAACCTTTTGCATAACAAGATGAATCTTACTAATTAAAAAAAAATGCATTTCTAAGTTGTCACAACTCGCAAACCCTTTTCTATTGTTCAGAAGAAAGAAAGGAAAAAAGAAAAGGTAAAAATTATGCAAAGATTTATACCAATTGCAAGAAAATCCATAATTAAAAATCATGATTTTTTATTAAGACATTTATTAAATCAATGAAAGAAATCGTAGTGTCATTACTCCTTTTTTTTTCTTTTTTCTTTTTTTCGTTTTTGAGGAAAGTGTCATAACTCTTTTAATGGAATGTTAAAAAGCCCCTGTGATCTGCCGTAGGTTTCTTAGATTTTTTTTTTTTTTTTTTTTTTTTTTTTTTGAGAAGAAGGTTTCCTATATTATTTAAAAGAGCAACGCACCACAATTAAATAGAACTAAAGTTAATAATTGTGGGTTTGGACAGTTTGGCTGCTCGGCTACTACACAAGTGTAATAGTTGATCGATTGATTAAGATTTATCTATTCTCCAATAAATAAACAAATAAAATTAAAAACTCACCGCCTAAAATCCCTTGTTGGTTTTTTTTTTTTTTTTTTTTTTAATAATAGTAATGAAGTCAGCTACTTAGCTATTTGATACTCCAACCAACTTAATAAAAAAAATAAAACTCCAACCAATGTCAATATATATACACACTTTGTGTCTATTTGTCTAGCTTATTTTTCCAACTTATTTTACTATTCAGCTTATTTTGAGTACTATTCATGAGTCCTACTGCACTTTTTAGTACTATTTATAGATCGCACTATACTATTTCAACTAACAATTACCTTTATCTATAATATTTTCAGCAAAAAAATTTCAATTTTAGAAAAATAAGCGAATCCCAAACAAATCCTCCAATTATTAAAATCTAGTTCTCTAGGAAAAAAAAAAAAAAAAAAAAAGACAGAGTCTAGGCCCATATTATATATTTGTAAAGAACAACTACCTCCAACTCGTGTCCAGGCTAGGCCCATATCAAAAAAGAAAAATAAAAAAAGACAGAGTCTATTCCTAGCTGCTGTCCAGGCTTCAGGCCTAGTTGTAAAGAAAGACGGAGTCTAGGCCCATTTAATATACTGCCATCATACCACCAACTTTGGGGACAGCCCAGCTTCCATCCTTCATGCTTTTTTTTTTTTTTTTCTTTTTCTTTTTCTAATTAAATACAAGCTTCAGCCAAATTATTTTTTAACATTCTTTTTTAACCTTTTCTTTGAAGTATTTACTAATTTCATTTCCAAAAATAGGATTCAAGTTCAACCCAATTTATTTGGTTATTTTAATTTTTTACTATAGAGAGTTGTGTTTCAATGAAAGTTGTACAAAATGAACTTCATTGTCTTTACTTGGATAATTACACTATACACATCAAAAAAATCCAAAATAAAATAAATATATTTGTAGGTTTAGATTTCCAAATGTAATATACTAATATAATTATATTTCCTAATATATTCCCCCACTCGTAATCCTACTTGTTAGCAAACAATTCTAAAATCCTTTTTGAGTAGTTCTAGGACCATAAATTATTCTAAAATCCTTTATGATGTGGCAGATTGTGAATGGTTAACAATTACTTATACTTGGATTCATTATTTTTCTTCACCAATTACACTCTGTCACGTCACAATTATGACAAGAAATTGTGAAAAAATTTGTGAAGCTAAATTTTTTCATCCTTTTTACTTCTCAAGAGTGTTGTTGACTAAGTGTCACCAAAAAAGGCAAAATTTTAATAGAAAAAATTTCTTTAACAATTAGTATACCATGAAATTGAATCCTACTTTGACCAATATCAAGAAGTTGTCTGGTTTGGTTTGCCTCCATTAAATTTAACATAGTCTTCTTATGCCCATCACTCTTTGGATTTTAAGCAAACCTCACTATAAATCCAAAACAAATATTTTCTAACCTAACCCTTGGGTCAAACCTTATTACTCAGTTCAATTAAGGCGAAATTTCTTCAGCTTTGGTTGGAGAAAACTTGACCTCAAGTTTTAAATTGCTGGAGGATTAGATGTTTGACCAGCAACACTTGTTGATGCTGTGCTTCATTATCAACATTATACTCTAATGTTACTTGATGTTTACCCATTACCAAAATCTCATTAGTTTGAGTCTTCACTTTCTTCACCTAAGCAATCAAGTCTTGAAAAACCTTCCATGAACTTTTTAGATAATTCTTAGAAGTCTTGACAAAAGCTAGATTGTTAAAGAGTAACCCCAAGGACATGAAGTGAGATGAGAATTTATCGTATTTTCTTCGATCATGCAATTGGTTGGCTATTCCATTTCCTCATACAATCACTTTGATCTTGAAAATTATGACACTAAGATTGGTATAGATACTTAGTATCCGTCTCAGATTCGCTTATTTTATTGAAACTGAAAACTTTTTGCTGAAAGTACTGTAGATAAAGGTAAAAGTTAGTTGAAATAGTATAGCGAGACCAATGAATAGTACCAAAAAGTGAAGTGAGACTCATAAATAATAACAAAAATAAACTAAATAGTACAATAAGTTAGCAAAAATAATCCATGCCAAACATATACTTGGCTAAAAAATTTAGTAACAAATATTCATAACAAAGCTTTTCTTCCATAGTTTTCTAGACAATAATGACAAGTTCATACTTTATATAACAAAGATATTCAAGGCCTTCCTAGAAAAGTTGTACTCCTCCTATTAACTTTAACTTTGCATACCTAACTTCTATGTTATTTGCAAAGTTTGGTCACTCAAAGAATTGCTCCATCCCATGGGTTATTTTTAGTTATTTACAACCATCAAAATAAGGTATTTCATATATTACAACAGTTCAAAGGTCAAAAAGATTTTGCCTAGACTTGCTAAGTGCAGCCCACTAAGAAGGCATTGCCATGACGTTGACCAAATAAAGCTTCATTGTTTGAACACCAATAGAAAAACTAATGTATAAATGTGGACTGGGCTGGCCGTGTGGGTCTAGGCTTGGTTTTTGGTTACCGGGTATGGTTGTTTGAATGGGTTGGGCCAATTGGGCCTGATAAAGTTTTCAAAAAGTGAAAAATGAAGTTTTGCAAGTCCTTTTATAAAAATTCTCCAAAAGGAAATTCCAAAAACTCTCTTTCAAAATAATGTTTTTTAAAAATCATAATTATACTAATAACTAGTTGCTAAACCATGCGATGCACGGGAAAGTTTTTAGTAACTATAAGATTTTAGCAAATCAAATGCCTTAAAATTTGAAAATCTTAAAGAACTTACATTAGCACTCATCAATTTGTTTACAAAGTCAATGCTAAATAGATCTACAAATTGCATTCTCATATCCTCTGTCATTTGCAAGGTGAAGGGACTCTTTTGATTACGGTTTGCATCCTTCTATCCTTCAAAAGCTTTAAGAAGTGTCATGTGGTCACTACATAAGAATGTGTATAAGGTTATACAAAATTTTGTCATTATAATCAACATCCTAAAGCTAATATCCAATCCAAAAATGTGTGTAACCAATGTTACATATTATAACAAAAACCCAAAGAGACAACAAAAAGAGTTGTAGGTATATAAGAGAGAGAATCAGATCAAACATGTATTTATATTTTTGCTTACTTTGAGATTGAATTTCAAGACTGAAACTTAAAATCCATAATTCCAACAAAAGCATAGAATTACCTCTCTATCTAATAGATCAAAAAACTCTATAGAAAAGTACCAAATTTAATATGATATTACCAACTTTGCTTTGAAATACCAAAACCTAAATCATATTTTTACCATCAACTTTTTAAAACAAAATTAAAAACTTTACCAGTAATGTTTTTGGAGGTATAATGGTGGCTTGAAGCTAGAAAGCGGAGGGAAACTGGCTGACAATGGAAAAGTCCCTCAGATTTCTCTCTCTACACCGAATGTTTGCTGTTTTGTATTTTGAATGAAGTCTGTAGAGGAGCATTCATAATAAGGGCAGAGCTGCAGAGACCGAATGTTTGAGGAAACAATATAGAGAGTTTTAAAAAGAAATTAAAAACTTTACTAGTAATGCTTTTGGAGTAATACTGTTCTGAACATTGTGAAACCATACCAGCGGTTTTAAGTTTGCAACAATAACACTGAAACAAAATAGAAATACCCATTTAAGAAAAATAAAATGGTTCCTTTAATAGGCCTAATGAAAAGGTATAATTTTCAGTTTTTTTAATGTAATCAAATTGCTTGGACATTCAATTGCAGATAATATTATGCAATAGATTTTAAATTCTCCAATGTACTACCTAGGGCCATATCTTCAGTGTTATGACATGCAATCATGTATCAATCACCCCTTCAACCCTGTTAGTCATTTATTTATTTTTATCAATAAGTAACCTTCTTAATCCTTTTCCTGGTAACAATGAAAAATAATCCACTATTTGCCAATTAGATTAAATAATCAATATATCAGCTTGGATCACAATGAAGTCTCACCAAATATACTTCAAAAATAGATATGGAAGAAGTAAAAACATAGCTCTACCTTTTCATTTATGCACTTTGCCATTACTGGAATTTGTAGAAAGCTTCTAAACTCTATGGACTTGATCCTTCGATGTGCACGGCAGAAAGCAAAAAATAAAAGTCAATAGTAGGCTGATAGCTATGGATCTTAGCTTCCATGGTTATACCAAAATTAAAAGTACAAACCTTAGCATAACTAAAAAATAAGGATCAAACAAAACCCCTAAAAAATGTAGATGCTACTCTTAAAAATCAAATAAAGAAGTAATAAAAACAATGAAAGTCTTGAGATGAAACAATTAAACTATACATAAAACCAAGCTTCAGATAACAATTACCTAAATATTAGTCATCTTAGTCACAAGCATTCCACCATAAAAATATATCTTGTAAAGGGAAAAAATTTATAGAATAGAGAGTCTAAATTTGAAGAGAGATAGAGATAGACCTGGTGAGGCCAAGTGGCCAATGATGACAACTGAAAAGGCAGCTATACCCTCTGCCACAAATGGACCTGTGGTAGGATTCGCTTAACGGTAGGGACTAAGGCAACCATTCAAGTGGGATTGTTCTGCCTCGGGTGTTGGGTGCTTCTCTGATTTCAAGCAAAATACAGCCATTAATAAGCAGATATTCTCAAACCCAAACTTGAATTTCTCTACGAACTCATCCCAAACTCAAATTAGCTACCAAAAATAAAAATAAAAATTTGATAGGGGTAGAAACCCAACGACAAACCCGGTGGTAGAAACCCAGGTGCCAATAGGGTTGTCGGAGAGCAAACTAAGTGAAGAGGGGCAGAGTATATATTCAACAGAGAATGGAAGAGAAATACCAACATGAAAATCAACCATTTAGTATAAAGCATAATATATATAACTAAATAATGAAATATATTATGAGTACGGTTATATATTTTGGTTATAGAATCCTAATTAAATTTGTTTATAGTTACAGATTTCTAAACAAATTTGATTACCAAAACTTATCTACAAAAACAAATGAACAGATTATAATCCAACCAATCAAATCTTCATTAATTTTGACCCTTTTTTCAAGTAGAGAAACCCCCTGATAGGATTAAAATCAAAAGCACATTAAATTATCAAGTAGATTATAAAGTTAGCCTTAAAAACAAAAAAAAGCACAAAACCCCTTAGTAACAATCGTAAATTAAGCGAAAATTGAAATTAGTAAATATATCTTTGACTTAAAAAATCAAAACAGGAAGGAGGAAAACAGAAATTAGATAATCAGTCGTAGATATAAAACCCAAATTGCCCAAAAAAAAAACAACGAAATTTCCCATTTTTTAATCAAATGAAAGCAAACCCAGATTATAAATCAATTAGGATTGCCCAAATTTTGATTGCATAAACACAATAAACCTAAAAACCCTAGAATACGTAACTAAGATGAGTTGAAAATTACTGAGAAAGAATGGTCTTAATTATATCAAGGCTCGATCAGGCTTCGAAAAAGATAGCATCCATCCTCAAGTTTTCAAGAAAATAAAACTTACCGACAACTGTGTGGAACCGGAAGATGGAGGGAGATCGGTCTAACAGTAATGAAGATGCCTCCCTCAGGTTTCTCTCTCTAACACTCTCTGGCTCTCTGCATCTAATTTCTATCCCTGTGTTTCGTGGCCACAACTCACAAATGCTCTATATTCTTCATATCTCTCTCTAGTCGCTTTTTATTTAATACAATATAGAGAGGCAGGGCACCGAGTTTAGGGTTTAGAAAAGTTTTATTTTTTATTTTTTTTTATTATGCTAACGTGAAAAAAGGCACCAGGTTTAGGGTTTAGAAAAGTTTTATTATTATTATTATTTTATATTATGCTGACGTGGAAAATTGTAGAAGCTTGAAAAGTTTCGGTTTTATATATACATGAAAAAAGGCACCAAGTCTAGGATTTAGAAAAGTTTTATTATTATTATTATTTTATATTATGCTAACGTGGAAAATTGTAGAAGCTTGAAAAGCTTCGGTTTTATATATATATATATATATATATATAATATATATATAGACTAGTCATTAATCTATGTGATGCACGGGAAACTAATAAAAATGAAATCTAAATAATAGATGTTCAAGAATCAAGTTCAAACCCTCTCTAATTTGACCCATATACTATGTAATATATTACCAACTAAAGTAATTTTTGCATATTTTAAGTCTAAAACATAGCACCTATCTACTTATTAAAAAAAAAGAAGACATAGCACCTATCTAGAACATGTTTAGCGTTCTTGCTCATATTCCATTTGGAAATTATAAGGATTTGATTTCACTGGATTTTCCTTTTCTCTAAATTAAGTTCGACTGATTTTGTAATAAATTCTTGCCCAAATTTATACTAATTCTACTCCTAGAATACCCTATAGTCTTTGTCATCTAATCAACTATTTTCGTTTTTTATTTATAATTTTTTTTGAAGATCAAATGGCATGCACTATGATTGTTGTTAGATTGCTATAACATGAACACTATTTAAATTGAGTTCCCTAACCTAGGTTAAGGTGCGCCGAACCCTACCAGTCAGGAGATAAGTAGTGCCTACTTTTGATGTGAGGCAGTGTAGTCCTTTTGAAGTAAGATAGTTTGCGTGGAGGGAGATAGCTAGTGCCTGCTATTGAAGTGGGACAGGTGTTGTCCTTTCCCAAGTTAGATAGTTGCGTGTAGGGGAGGGTGTTTTGTTTTTTGGGTCACTGTTATGAAGAAACTGATGGGTTCGTGGGAGAAGCTGTCTCATTCGAAGTCTGAAGGGAGCAAGTTTGCGATTAGGGAGGATCAAGAGGCTGAGGAACATTTTTTGGCAGCGAAATTTCTCACCAGAAGAGTGCTCAACATGGAGGCAATTGCTAAGACATTCACATTATTGTGGAAAACCAGGAAAGGGTTCGAAATAAGAGACATGGGAGACCACAGAGTTATGTTTGTATTCCCAGAAGCCTCGGATATTGACAGGGTATTGATGGGAGAGCCTTGGTCTTTTGATAGGCACTTGGTGGTGCTAGAGAGAGTGAAGAGAAGTGATGCCATTGAAGAGCTGAAATTTAATCGGACAAGCTTTTGGGTGCAAGTCCACGATCTACCAGTTCGGCGTTCGTCACTAGAGGTTACAATGGAGATTGTATCGGTGATGGGGAGAGTTGATGTGAGAATGTCACGAGAAGGGGGGAGTAGCAATTTCAATTTCTTCAGAATTAGAGTCAGTGTTGACATAACTAAACCCCTATGCCATGGGCGTAGCATTGCTTTGGCCAGTGGAAAGGAGGGGTGGGTGAGTTTCAAGTATGAGAGACTACCCAATATTTGCTAGTGGTGTGGTAGACTAACGCATAGTGATAAAGAATGCCAACTGTGGGTCAAAAGCAGAGGCACTCTGAAGGTGGAAAACCAGCAGTTTGGAGTGTGGTTGCGCGCAGTCACACCAAACATGCCTCGGAAAACGGTGATTCGGGTGGCGGGGCTGGATGAAAAGTGTAATGGAGATGAAGATGGTCAATGGAAAGACAGTGAGGGGGTGGAAAAAGATATTGGATCAGGGAGGAGAAAGGATAGTACGGCGGAAGTTGCCATGGTTGTTCGACACGGGGAAGCTAATAGTGACGTGTCTGACAAAATTAATGAGGCGTTGTTGTTACGAAAATCCCTTTGGTGCTGGATTCCATTAAAGAGGATCATTTAATCATGGAAATAATTCCTAACAGCCTGGCTCCATCAAACTCGGACTTAAATAATCAGAAGGCAGTATTCTCGGCACAGTTAGAGGATATTGATAATGAAATTTCAAAGTTTGATAACGTACAAGTCAGAGAGGAGGAATATACGGATAGTACATCTAATGGGCTTGGGGGCCTACAAAGTGAGTTTATGAGTATTGGGCCTGAAGTCTTGGGTTCTCAGTCAATTCATAATGTAGCAAAAGGAGAAGGCTTTACCCAAAAAAGAAGTTGGGTCCGTAGGGAGCAAAACAGAGGTGAGCCCAGTAGCAAAACCTCCTCAATTTTAAAGAAAAGAAATTCCAGGGAGCCTAAGGCAGAAGACGGGATAACATAAGGGAGTAGGAAAATAAGGTGACCAAAGAGATTCTTTTAACATCGGCGGAGGCTGGTTGCCAGCTCTGCCGGGACCAATGAAGCTCATAGCTTGGAACTGCCGGGGGCTTGGGAACCGTCGTGCAGTTCAAGAGCTTGTAGATATCGTACAAGCACAAGATCCCATGATCGTGTTTTTGTCGAAAACATGGTCAGGTCGAGAACGAATGGAATGGGTTCGAGGTCAGTTGAATTTCGATGGATGCTTTACTGTCCCTAGTACAGGTTGGGGAGGTGGATTAGCTCTTTTATGGAAAAATGAGGATATGGTGTGGGTGGACAGCTTTTCAAACTATCATATTGATGCTATTGTGCATGAAGGTTCGGAGAATGCATGCCGGTTGACAGGATTTTATGGAGAACCAGAGACAAGCAGGCGTAATGAGGGTTGGAACATGCTAAGGATGCTGAGCACAAAGCCGAAGCTACCATGGTGCCGTTTCGATGACTTTACCGAGTTGTTGGAGGTGGCGGATAAAAAGGGAGGTGTCCCACGATCTCATAACCTAATGCAGTCATTTCGGGAGGCTTTGGATGATTGTGGATTTATTGATTTGGGTTTCTCAGGACCGGACTTTACTTGGCATGGGAAAAGAAGAGGAGAGTTGGTTTGGGAGAGATTGGATAGAGGAGTGGCCAACTATGAGTGGATGAATAGGTTCCCCATGGGTAGAGTTCATCATCTTCATTGTTTTACATCAGATCATAGACCCTTGCTAATTGCTCTTGATCCAAATGGGGAGATTCATAAGTGGAGAAGGAAACCATTTAGATTTGAGGCTATGTGGCTAATGGATCCTGGTTGTGGTGAAACGATGTCTAGAGCATGGGCACACCAAACCGAAGGCACCCCTATGTTTCAAGCAACACAGAAGCTAAGGAAATGCAAAAAAATGTTAAAGAAGTGGAGTAAGGTCCATTTTGGTAATGTAAAACAACAAATAAAGCAAACTAAGGAAAAGCTTTGGCAAGCAGAGGTGGCTTCGACTAGGGATGGGAAAGATGATGAGGTAGTGAGGTTGAAGGCTGAGCTGAATACATTATGTGAGAAAGAAGAGCAAATGTGGCATCAAAGATCAAGGTTGCAATGGATTCAAAGTGGAGATAGAAATACAAAGTTCTTTCATGGGACAGCAACTCAAAGGAAGCGGAAAAATTTCATTAAGGGGCTTAGAGATAGTGAAGGGAGATAGCAGACAGAGGAGGGCATTTACACAAAAATACTTGTGGACTTTTATTCTGATTTGTTCACAACATCCAATCCTCATAACCTTGATAGCATTATGGAAGGAGTGCAAGAAGTAGTCACAGAGGAGATGAATGCAAAGCTTACAGCCATGCACACAGTAGAAGAGGTGGAGTTGGCTATTAAGGAGATGGCACCTCTAAAAGCACCGGGCCTGGACGACATGCCACCACTTTTTTATCAGACTTATTGGACTGATGTGGGTATGGATATTTCTCAAGCTATACTTTCTTGTCTAAATTCAAGTTCTCTTTTAAAGTCCATCAATCATACTTTTATTACTTTAATCCCAAAAGTAAAAAACCCGGAAGAAGTATCTGAATTTAGACAAATAAGTCTATGCAATGTAATCTATAAAATTGTCAGTAAGGTTATAGCTAATAGGCTTAAACCTCTTCTCAATAATATTATCTCTAAAACACAAAGTGCCTTCATTGCGGGTAGATTAATCACTGACAATATTCTGATTGCATTTGAATCCTTGCATCACATGAAGACTAGCTGATGGAGTGTGAACTCATCAGCCAGTGTGGTTGGATGAAACCAATCTGCAGCCTCCGGAAAGGGTCACCGGTGTGGTGCCTGCCACCACGCCTCCGATGCCAAAGTTAGTATGCAAGAAAATCTCAGAGAAGGGATAATATAAAGAATAAGAGTTTTCTTTCAGTATATGTGTGTATGTACCTTGTTCTTGGTAATGAGAGGGCTTTATATGCATACCTTCATGGCCTCTAGTCGTTGGAGTAGTTATGGAGATCTTAATGCTCCTCCTCGTAACGTCTGGTTTCGTGTAATGTGGCTTTAATGAGCTCCAACGGCTCATACAGTTGGCTTTGTAACCGTTCTGAACTTAATTGTGCTGTAATGAATGTATTGTGTTTTCCTCGTTAGCGACGTGGATATAAGATATGCTCGTCCAAGTATTCCTTCGTCTGTCTCGTCTAACATCGTCACTGGAAGACTTCCTTGTCATGATGTTATTGGTTTCGTCATTCCCATCAGCTGCCCCCGGATTCCATGGTCGTCATGACATGTCATGTTGGCCGTGGAAGATAAAAAGTCTCCTGGGCCAAAAGTGTTTGTTGGGCTTCCGTGCCGCATTAACTGTGTAGTGATGGCGCCCTTTGCGCGGTTGCCACGTGTTGTGTGTGGATTAGTGGGGTTATTTTCATGACCCTTGGGTTTCCCGCCGTTTTTTCAGTTGCCTGAGTTTTTGAGTTAAAACTTCTCCACTTTACACCTTTTCGTTTCCCAAAGAAAATCTTTCGCTAAATGTTTCTTGGTGAGCTCCGTTCTGCAATTCTTCTTCAGACTGGTGCGTCGTGCGTTGGTGTTTTCCGCCGTTGCTTAAGGTACGTTTTCTTTTCCTTTTGAGTTTTGCTTTTCTTTCTTGCCTTGTTGCCATATGTGGTTTCTGATTTACTCTTCTTTCTCTTCCTTTCTCTATACACTTGATTTCTTTTGGGTTTTTAGCAAGTGTCATTTCCTTCTGTGTTTTTATGTTTCCATGGTCCGTAGTTCCGAAGTTAGGATAGACTGCCCCTCAATTTCCTTTCTATTTGCGCGATTAGGGGGTCTTTGGGGAATTTCCCACATTTAGAAAATTTCGTTTTTGAGGGTAACTGTTTGGGCGTTGTGTTGGCTGATCTATTGCCTTTGCTTCATCAATCGGTTGATTGGTTTGAGGGTCTAGTGAGAGAGGGAGAAACGATGTCTGAAGTTAGGTCTAACGACCTTGAGACTGGATTATCGTCAAACGGTGATGCAGTGGAGGGTGGTTCAGTCGTCTCTTCCCCTCGAGGGGTTAGAGCTTTTCATGCCTTCGGGGAGGCGTGTGGTTTGGACGCGGATCGTGTGGACGCTGTTCACCTAACGTTGCATGCTTTTTTAAGGGACTTGAATGAGCCTCCTGTGATAGGTCCCCCTGTGATCGTCTGTATTTCCCCAACCATATTTTGAGGAGGTTGAGACTGGCGGTCGTTCCCCCTTGACGAAGACCCAGGCTAGCCTTTGTTCCCATCCCTGAATCTACTATACTCACCCTTTTTTACAAACTTCTGCAACTTCCCCTTTCATATCAGCTCCTCTATCTGCTCTTTGAGGTCCCGACAGTCCTCGGTGTAATGGCCATGGTCTTTATGGAATCGGCAGTACTTGTTCTTATCACGGACGTTAGGAGATGAGTGTAAAGGCCGCGGCCACTTTAGGTCATGCTCGTCCTTAATCTGCGTTAGGATTTTATCAACAGGCATAACAAGAGGAGTGAATTTTACCGTCCGCGGATTCTTATCATCTTTCCTTCTGATTCCATCACTGATTTGGCGATCTGGACGCTCACGCTTTTGCCCCCTACGGTCGTCTTCTTTTCTACCCTTGTCTCCTGGCCTCTCAATGTCTCTGATGGCGACCAGTGCGTCTTCCGCGTTCATGTACTTCTGTGCTTTGAGGAGCATTTCGGCCATCGTTTTCGGGGGATTTTTTGCAAGTGACGAAACGAGCTCTCTAGATCTCAATCCCGCCTTAACGGTCGTTAGCTGTACCTTGTCATTAGCCTCGTCTACCTCCAGTGTCTCCCGGGTGAAACGTTTCACATATGACCTCAAAGTTTCCTTCTCTCCCTGCCTGATGGTGAGTAAGTGATTCGCTGTTCTCTTTGGTCGTTGTCCTCCAATGAAGTGACGTAGGAAGGCGTTGCTTAATTGTTCAAAGGTGTCGATGGACGATGTTGGCAGCTTTGTGAACCATTCCCGTGCGGCTCCCTTGAAAGTGGTTGGGAAGGAACGACACAATATCTCGTCTGGGGGCTGCTGGAGTCCTAGGGTCGTCTTAAATGTGTTAAGATGATCCTGGGGATCCTTTAGCCCATCAAAGGGTTCAAGTTGAGGTAGCCGAAATTTTGACGGCACTGGACAGTCAAGGACGGCTACAGTGAATGGCGAATCTGTTGCCCTGACCATTTGGTCCACACTCCGTTCGGTTTTCTCTTTGATGGCGTTCCTAAGCTCGTCCATCTCCTGCCTCATCTCCTGGAGTAGATCCGAGTTCTGCTCGGTTGGAGTGGTAGGCCTTCACTGGTCGCTTCTTCTATGGCTATCCCCTTCGTCATCTTGATTTCCCTTGGACCGATTCTCCTCCTGATGAAGCCTTTGCTTCATTTCCTCATTTTGTTTGGTCAATTCTTCAACGGTAGCTGCATGGGCCTGAATTTGCTGCTCCAAGGCTGCGGAATCTTGATTGGACTCCATCTGAAAGAAGTATTTGACAGGAAACTACTTTTTCGCGATTGAATACGAAAATGTCTTTCCCACAGACGGCGCCAAACTGATGGAGCGTGAACTCGTCAGCCAGTGTGGTTGGATGAAGCCAATCTGCAGCCTCCGGAAAGGGTCACTGGTGTGGTGCCTGCCACCACGCCTCCGATGCCAAAGTTAGTATGCGAGAAAATCTCAGAGAAGGGATAATATAAAGAATAAGAGTTTTCTTTCAGTATATGTGTGTATGTACCTTGTTCTTGGTAATGAGAGGGCTTTATATGCATACCTTCATGACCTCTAGTCATTGGAGTAGTTATGGAGATCTTAATGCTCCTCCTCGTAATGTCTGGTTTCGTGTAATGTGGCTTTAATGTGCTCCAACGGCTCATACAATTGGCTTTGTAACCGTTCTGAACTTAATTGTGCTGTAATGAATGTATTGCGTTTTCCTCGTCAGTGACGTGGATATAAGATATGCTCGTCCAAGTATTCCTTCGTCTGTCTCGTCTAACATCGTCAATGGAAGACTTCCTCGTCATGATGTTATTGGTTTCGTCATTCCCATCACTAGCTGTTTAGGAAAATCTGGGTACATGGCTTTAAAATTAGATATGAGTAAGGCGTATGACAGGGTGGAGTGGATTTTTCTGGAGAAAATTCTCTTGAAGTTGGGTTTCCAAAATTTTTGGGTTTCTTTGATTAAGGAGTGCATCACTACGGTGACATATTCTATAATGGTTAATGGGGAGCCACAGGGTATGATTACCCCAACTAGGGGACTTAGACAAAGGGACCCATTGTCTCCTTATCTCTTTCTTTTTTGTGCAGAGGGCTTGGATGCTATCCTTCGAAGGGCAGCTAATGATGGGGAAATCAATGGTTTTTCACTTTGTAGAAGGGGGCCGAAGATTACTCACCTCTTTTTTGCAGATGATTGCCTATTGTTTTGCAGGGCAACCTTGGCAGAATGCGAGAAAATAAAAATATATTGAACATTTATGAAGCTGCCTCCAGTCAAATGGTGAATAAGGACAAGACTACTCTATTCTTTAGTAGAAATACAAATGAGGCTACCCAAGAAGCAATCAAAGTCTCCCTTGGTCTTCCGGCTATTCAACATTATGAGAAGTATTTGGGACTACCCTCATTTGTTGGTAAGAACAAGAAGGCTTGCTTTACTCACATAAAAGAAAGGATTTGGTCCAAGATGCAAGGATGGAAAGAGAAGTTGCTATCTCAAGCGGGCAAAGAAGTCATGATAAAAGCAGTGATCCAATCAATACCGGCCTACTCTATGAATGTTTTTAAGTTGCCGGTAAGTCTATGCAAGGACATTGAGGCAATGATCCGGAAATTTTGGTGGGGAAGTGGTGAAGGAAAAAAGATTTATTGGGTAAAATGGAGTACACTATGTTCCTCAAAATCAATCGGAGGTATGGGGTTTCGAGATATAAAAAATTTCAATGAGACCATTCTTGCAAAGCAGATTTAGAGACTTTTCCATCATAAACACACCCTGCTGTACAAGGTATTTAGTGCTAAGTATTTTCTGGGGGGTAATATCTTAGATGCACCAATGCCTACTAAGTGCTCTTATGCTTGGAAGAGCATCCTACAATCTAGGAGGGGGATACAGAAAGGAGCTGTTTGGAGAGTAGGGGATGGGCGGAATATAGACATCTGGGATCATAATTGGCTGCCTGAACCTGGTATGAGCAGAGTGGTGTCGCTAAAAGTTGATGAAAGGCTGAACTGGGTGTGTGACCTCTTTTATCCTAATACAAAAATATGGAATTGGGAGGTGCTGCAGAACTCATTTTACCCGTGGGAAGCTGAAGCAATAAGGAACATTTATGTAAGTGAGATGTGTAACACGGACTGCCTTGTTTAGCCCAGAACAGCTGATGGGTGTTATTCGGTTAAGTCCGCATATCAGATGCTTGCAACAGAGGTGATCAATGAAGCGCCATCATCGTCAAATGGGGAAGATTCGAAGGTGTGGAGGAGTATTTGAAAGATCAAAGCACCTCCAAAAGTCAGGCACTTCATGTGGAGAGCAGCAAGGGATTCTCTACCTTCAAAACAAAATTTTGCTCGACAGAAAATCGCCTTAGACGAAACGTGTTCACTGTGCGATGAGCAGCAAGAATCGGTCATGCATGTGTTATGGATGTGTGACCAAGCCAAGGTTGTATGGAAGTCCGTCCCTAGCTTCTCACGTTTGTACCAGACTGGGTATCGGTCCTTTTTTGATCTACTTGAAGCGGTGCTTCATCACGGATCAACCTTCACAATTGCTCTGTTTTCAACCATAGCTTGGAGCTGATGGCAGCGACGGAATAAGATTCAGGTGCAACAACCTTCATGGCCTCTACATGAAATCAGCAGAAAAGCGAAGGAGTTAGTGGTGGAGTTCTTCGACAGCCACAAACAACCCCCTAGGGCAGCAATGCAACGTCCCCAGGTGCGATGGACAAAGCCTCCACAAGGTTTTTACAAAGCCAATTTTGATGCAGCTCTCTTTGATAGCAATAACATGGCAGGTATAGGAGTGGTGATTAGAGACTATAATGGAAATGTTATTGGTTCTCTAAGTCAGAAAATAGCTTTGCCTCAATCAATAGAACATGCAGAGGCACTTGCGGCATCTCGGGCTGTGGCTTTTACAAAGGAACTCAGTTTATTCGAAGTTATATTCGAAGGAGATTGTTTACGGATAATAAAAGCTATTAACACAAAGGAGCCTTGTCGTACTCTGTTTGGCCATATCATTGAGGAAATATGGAGTTTGAATTCCTCATTAAGGATGTGTAGCTTCCAACATGTAAGAAGAGAAGGCAAAAATTTGGCTCACGCCTTAGCTAGACGAGCAGTTGTATCTGCAGATACTGATGTATGGGTAGAAGAACTACCTTTAGATTTGGATGATGTATTCAATCTTGATTTGGTTTAATAAAATTCACTTCCTTGATTCTCAAAAAAAAAAAAAAAAAAAAAAACACTATTTAATAACCATCTCTCAAAAATAAATAATATCAAACCTTAGAACACAAATAGGACATAAAACGAACACATACATGGAACAAAAACACACATAGATTGTTTACTCATGATCCGAGATTCCAAAAGCTCAAACATGTAAAATCCACCAAAATATACATCACAATTTAATGCATAAAACCATGTGTAAGGCAATAATTAACACTCATTGCTTTGTTTAGTTCTTAATAGATCATGCTAGCAAAAACTCCAAACTCTTATGAGTCTGAAATAAAAAGCAGCCAAAACACCGCAAGAGTCATGAAGTCTAGAAACACAACATGTTACCAAAATATATTATATATTACATCAATACATTAAACTTGAACCTCTCTCTCTTTTTCTTTGTGCATTCTCTTATTCCCAGAGCTGCTTGTGCACTTTCTATCGATCCTTGCAACATTAGCTATGCCAATAATATAACCCAAATCCTGTCAATAATTAAAGGACGTCCATGTGACAATCCATGAATTTGATGATGACTGTGTTCTTTAGAACCCCTTTTAGTGTCAACCTTGTGGTTACGGTCCCAATCTTTAACTTTCTTGTCTCCATAATTGTTATGGAGTTAAAATATAAAATAAAACCAATTAAAGGGTCTATTTAGTTAGGAGGATAGAAAAGTGAGAGGATAGAAAAGATTTTAGTTTCCCTCATTTGTGTTTGGTTGGGAGGGTGAAAAAGTAAAGAGATGGAAAACTTTTTTGTTTGGTTGAAAATAAAGTTTGTATAAATTTACTATTATGTTATTATTAAATAAAACAAAAAGTTACACATTATACTTTAAAAAAATTGCGTATAAATGGACACTTCATTAAAGTTTAAAAAAAAAAAAAAAAAAATAGCTAACACGTTGGAGGTGAAGTCCAACATGAGGGGTATTTCTGGAAGCTCATCTTCCCCCTCCCAGTTTTCTCCCCATTTTGGGAAGAAATTTTTTGGTGGGCCCAAAGAAAAAACACCTTGGCACCTGCTCTCCACCATTTATTTTCCTTTCTCTCCATCCAATCAAATACACTCTAAAAACATTTTCCTTCTTATTTTCTCTCCAAAGTTTCTCATCCTTCATATTTCACCTCCAAACAAACACACCGTTAAGGTAGAGACAAAAGGTATGATACAAAGAATCAAAGGTAGAAAATAGCCTCACAAATCAATGTCTACACAGGAACTTGAAAAACAGGGAGATATATTGGGGTTTGGCCGTTTGGGACTAAAGAAAAATAGCATGCGTCTGCTGAAAGAGGGAGAGGAGTAGAGGCCACGTAGGTATCGAGAAAGGGAGAGTAATTTTTTTTTTTTTTCTATTTTATAATATTTGAGTTTTTCATAAAGTAAGACTTAAATACAAATTAAATAAAAATTAATGATGTGAAAAATATGGAAAATTGTGGATCTTGCAAAGCTGACATGTCAAAATTTTAAAAGGTCAACAAAAAGTCAAAGGTTTTGGTTTTATATTATATATAGATAATAATAATAAATTTTTTTTAAAAAATACTTAAACTATATATAAGGTTAGAATAAAGTTAAACTTTGTGCAACTCCTAATTAATTTTATATCAATTATTAATTTAATATATACAAGAAATAGTAGACTGGAAAAAAATTCAACCACAACATTGCTGCCCCTTGAATCTAGATACACATACATCTTCGACCGTAGAAATCAAGGTATGGAGTGTGGATTTGTTACGTGATTAGCCCATTGCAAAGGAGGATTAAGAAGGCATTGAAGGACTGAATATGAACTAGGAGTTACACATCCTAATTAATTTTTTACAGCAAACTGGAAAAAAAAAGTTTGTTTTCACCAGCCAAATAGTAGGGACTAGGGAAAGCATTCTCAAAAAAATAAAATAAAAAATAAAATAATAATAATAATAATAATAATAATAATAATAGGGAAAGGAACTTCTTTCTACTTTTGCTAAGTGCTTTGATACATGGTAGGAAATGGATCATCTAGAATACTATAAAAGCTAAGATAATTTAGACATGAGTTCTTTAAAAACCAATAATCCAGTCTTTAAAAAAAAATAATATAGAAAACATTTTTAAAGAAGAGCGCTTTAGACTAGTCTTTAACCAGTAAAATTTATGGGCAACTAACTTTACTCATCAAAATAAGTTGTTAGGTAATTTAGGCTCGTTCCCCCTTGATGGGCTAAGTAGTTCTTGACCTATATGCAAGTGCTTAAGAGTTAAGGGTTCGTATCAACTTACCAAAATTTTAAAATATTTATTTAGAAAATGATAGCAAATAGGTAATCTTTCTAAGACTAGGCCTCCATTCAGTGCACAAAAGTATTGGACAAAACTCAAAAATTTACATGTGGTTATTTATGGATATGTGTTGTGTTTATATCTCATCAAGTGCTTTGAAGTACTAAATGCAAGTCAAACTCACATTTCTAAATCAATTTTTTTTTTTTAAACTAGAATAATTTTTTGTTTCTAGCATTTGTGTGTGTATGGTACTGTTTACAATGCCAAATTTTTTGACATTTAGAACATCTCATGTGAGAGATTTTTTGGAGTTTAATGTGCCTCTAATAGTAATATTTTCATAAAATAATTCAATTCATTTCTTTCTATGTTACTCTCAAAAAAAGGTACTTAATTTCATTCCATTAGTTTATTTTCCATTCATTTCCTTTACTTAAATACATTCAATACATTCCATTCCATTTTATTCATTTCCATTCCTTTATATTCATTCCATTCTATTCCTTTATGAACTCCCAAATGAAGTCTTAATAATAAATTCTTTATGAACTCTCAAATGAAGTCTTAATAATAAATTTTGCTGAGAAAATTTAGATAATTTTAAATGGATTGGAGAAAATTCTAAATGAGCTTAAAATAGTTTTAATTGACCAAAAAGTGGTTTTTTTTTTTTTTTTTAATAAAAAAGGACATAAAATTAGAGCACTTTTTTTTTCTTTTCTTAAAAGAATCAATATAGATATTTTATTACTCAAACCATGGCTAAGGGTCCGTTTGGTTCCCGTAAAATATTTTCCGAAAAATACATATTTTCCGGAAATGCTATTTTCCGGAAAAGGAAAATATTTTTAAGTGTTTGATTGTATTATGAAAATTGGTGTGGAAAATATTTTCATGTGTTTAGTTCAATTAGGAAAATGCTATTTTCCTACAACAAATTCCGGCAGCAAATTCCGGCCACAACAACACAACAACAACAACAAAAAATTCCGGCAACCACAACACCACAACAACAACAACAACAACAACAACAACAACAACAACAATAATCAGTTCATCAAAAAAAAAAAAAAAAAACAACAACAACAGCAATCAAACTTTAAAAAAAAAAAAAAAAAAAAAAAAAAAAAAAAAAGCTAAGAGATCGAGGAAGAGGAAGCGATCGACGGCGAGGCGCGGTGCGAAGAGCGCTGGGTTCACGGCGAGTCGCGGTGCGAAGGCTAGATCGCGAGATCGAGCGGAGGTGATCGAAGGCGATCGCCGGGGAGATCGGCGGTAGTGCGATTGAAGGCAAGATCGGCGCGGTGCTCGGGGTTCGCCGGCGACGTCTCCGGCGTGTCTGGGCTCCTCGGCGAGGGGCTGAAGGTGCTCTCTTTCTCTCTTTCCCTCTCTCTGTCTTCATGCTCTCTCTTTCTCTCCATTTTCCGGAATTCATTTGAAGTGAAAATGATTCCATAAATCATTTTCACCCTTGACCGTGAGTCAACTGAAAATGATTTCCGGAAAATGCAATTTTCCGGCGCAACCAAACACCCGAAAATATAGAAAACCATTTCCGGAAATGAATTTCACCCAAAACAAATGCAGCCTAAATCAGAAGCCATAATACGCTCTATTAGAGTAGGTAGCAACCCATGTTTTCATCCCCTCTATAAATCTTTAGCTAATCATGCTAGTGCATGTGCCATACTATTTCTTCTTCTTTTAATGTGTACCAAGCTGGATCTGTCTAGAACCTTAAAGCTAACTTGTGCATCTTCTATTAGGGTTTTAAACGAGCCGAATCAAATCAAATATTTAAAGTTCAAATTTGTTCATTATTTAATTTTATTTTGAACATGAGTCAAGCTAGAACTTTATCACCAAACAAGATTATATATTCAAGTTTGGTTCACTTTCTTATTAAACAAACTCGAGCTTCTTCACAACTTGTTTAATTAACTTTTTATTTTTCAATATATAATAAAATCATGACTAAAAATTGTTTAATCATTCACAAATTTATAAATTTTTAGTCAAGGGCAGCCCAGCATAAATTAGGGCCTAAGGCAAAAATTTTATGCGGGGCCTTTAATATGTAAATATTAATTAAACAAAATTATTTAATATTAATCAAATCAAAGTTAATTTGATACATTAAATTCATAATTTGATGAATAATACCAACTAAACTAATGTTAATTTTATATAAAGAATTGAATATCATAGTTAAATCATAAATATTAATAAAAAGAAATAGAAATATATTATGATTAAAAACTATAATTTATTTTGGATATATGACGAGACATAGTTACGTAAAGTTGTGATCTAATTTTTTATTTTATATATTGTTTTTAAGAGAGAGAGAGATAGATAGATATTATTTGGTGTGTGGTTTTTTAGGATATTAGTTTACCAATATTAAAGTCTCAAACTATCATGGGAGATTAATCTATAATTGATGATTTAACATATTTGCAACATTTTTTGAAACATTTTAGGGTTCTCTTGGTCTCGTACTTTAAGAGTCTTAATAAAAATGAAAAGGAAAAATGCGCAAAAAGCACTATGAAAATAAGCTTCAAAAAATTTGTAGTATCTTTAACATCACTAATTAAAAAGAAATGCACAATCTTTAAAATATATATATATATATATATATATATATAATTTTATAAAAATTTAGCCTTTTAACCATGGGAAGTGGAGCCTTTTTTCCTAAGGAGAATTTTTTTTTTTTTTTTTTTTTTGGGGGTGAGGCCTTAGACCTAGGCCTTGGGACGGCCCTGTTTTTAATATGAATATATTGTTTATATTGTCAATAAATTACAAATAAGAATTTGATATCATGGTTGGTGGCATCAGTATCATCTTACTTGTCAAGGCAACCATTTTTCCTTTCTTTCAATATCTCAGATAATTATTTCAAAATCAGCTTCATCAGTTCTACGAAAGTGGGCCCCATTAAATTGGAGCACTTGAATCTTTGTTTTAGATGCCACTTTACTCAAAAGTATATTGGAATCGTTTGAAAATTCCTACTGACATTAAATTTGAGTTCCTTTGGCTGGATTTCAAAAGTCATGAGTAGAGCGTTGGATTCCATATGAAATGGAAGCAAAAGTCATGAGCAGAGCCCCACCCAATGAATAAAGCAAAACCAATTATGTAGTCAATCTTGGATTGTTTCGTTTTGTATCCTTCTCCCTTTGTATCATTTCTTCCTATTATTTGTGAGCTTTAATAAAGCAGTCAAGCTTTATGTCATTTCTGTTAACTTTCTGAACGTGACTTTTGAAACCACGTGAAGTAAAATGGATTTAGATCGTGCAAATCTTAGAGGTTGTTTGGTTTAGATTTTTTTTTTTAAATGGTATATTTTGTTTTTATTTTTAGTTTTTAGCGAGACTCAGCACTAAAAAAAAAATCGTTCATTTGGTAGCATTATTAGTTTATTTTTATATTATTATTACGCATCTAAGTTATTGTTAGATGCTACTGGATATTATCAATTGTGTCCCAATCAAGCAGAAGCATCTGGGGGTTTAGTTTTCTTATTCGTAATGGACTTAGGAGCATTGTGCTAATGTTTTTTTAATTTTTATATTGGACTGTATTTAGTTCTTGTTTAGTCTCTAAGAAATTCAATAAGACAACCTAAAATCTTATCATTTCGATCTGTATTTTCTTGGCAACCAAATATGACCTCAATTTGGCCCTTGGGCTTTTGCTTTTTTTGGTGAAAGGGTTCTTGTATAGTCTCACCAATTTAATATTTCAGCAAAAATTTATTTAAACTCAACCAAAACAAGCGTGAATCAATTTCTCTAAATTAAATAAAGTTTAAAAAAAAGATAGATTCATCTCTACATGTAATGAGCCTCTATCCTTATTATATTAAATTTCAATGTTGATAAAGTATTGAGCCTAATATATGTGTATGAATATAATAGATAGCTAAACTAGCAAAAATAGAGTTTTTTGGATTAGTTTAGCTAAATATTTGAGGAGACTATAATGTGAATTAGGGCTGTCCACGAGTCGGGCGGGTCGGGTTTGTGCCCAACCCGCAACCGACCCGCCAGAGATCGGGCGAGGAGGTACTGGACTCGCAACCGACCCGTCTTAGGGTCGGGTTTTGCGGGTCGGTTTTCCGTCGGGTGAGAGGAGGTTTCGGGTGAGGTCGAAACCCGTCGGAGAGGACGAAAAAACTAGAAAATTGGTGAAATCTCTTTCGATCCGTCCAAGATCCGGTGCGATCTAGCCGGCTTTGGCAGAGATTTCGCCAAATCCTATGCTTTTCCCCCCAAATCGTGCCCAGAATTGTCGGATCTAGTGTTTTAGTCGCCGAAATCTGCCAAATCGTTGCTGGAAAACTCGTCGGAAAGCATGAAATCGCAGCTCGCCGTTCTCTCTTCGGGCGGGTCGGGTTGAACGGGTTTTGAAGGAAGGGAACCGAAACCGAACCGCCGGTGTCGGTTTTTGGAGATCGGAAACTAAAACCGACCACCGGAGCTGTCGGATCGGGTTGTAGTGGGTCGGGTACGGGCGGGTTGGGCGGGTCGGCGGGTGATCTGAACAGCCCTAATGTGAATGCTCTTATTTATATGATTTCTGGTTGGAAAAATAGTATGGAGTGAATAAGAAATTGATATTTTCTATGTTCACCTAGATGTTATTAAAAATGGCCAAAATCCTGAGTCCCACATAGGAAAGGAAATAGATAATATATGAGTTTATATGCTTATGAGTTGGACATTGGGTTGGGCTTTTGGCATATGTAGACTGAACCTACTTGTCCAAATAATAATATTTTATTATTTTAATTTTTGAGTCAGTTAGTCTATGCACAACAGTTATTACTGAAACAGAGTGCCATAATTCATAGTCCCTTATTCATAAAAACAACTTTTCAGAAAACTCTCCCAGTGAGAATATTTTGTGCATTCATTTTGTGTCAAAAAGAGAGAAAGAGACATTGAGTAGTTCGTAGAGCACAACTTTGTGTGCTTCGTTTTCATGCTGTAGATCATTTTATTTTGGGAGGTAGACGTCCGTGAGTCTCAAAGTACCACAGTGATTGTGTGAGGGGAGAAATATGCTTTAAGGAGATTGTGTCAAATACAAGACTTGATCTGAATCATTCATTCTTAACGCATTTGGTCTGTGAATTTTTAATTATTTGCAGATTTCTTCTTATATATATATATTCAATATTTGTTTATTGCTTTTACCTATAACATCTATTTGTGTTATTGCTTATTCTTAAATCTGTGTATTATTCCTTTTGCTTTATCATAAAAGTAAATTGTTGAAATATATCCAACAATCTTAGAGGAGATTTTATTTTCTTTAATTTATTTTTGTGATTTATGGTGAAAGGAATTTTATGTTTGATGAAAAAAAAAAGGGAAAATGTTAACGAGTACCCTTAGGACATTGTTTAATAATTCATTTAAAGAAAGTTTTTATGGGGAAAGAAAGAAAAGTAATTAATATTTTAACAGCTTTTTTCTTTTTCCATAAAAGTGATGTCAAAACTTTTTAAAAATAAATTGTTAACCAATGTCCTAAGGCACTCGTTAACATGATAAAAAAAAAAAAAAAAAAAAAAACGCTAAATCGGCAATTGTTTGTATTCCTGTGCAAAACTGGGATTGTGTTTATCTTATCGCGAATATCTATCTTCTTTGTTTTTCTATAAAATGGTCTTTGTCTTCCATTACGATTTGGTGTCGGTTTGACCGTAGTTATTGTTTGTAGATTTTTGTTTCCGTGGGTTGACTGTAGATATTTGAATAGCTTCATTGGTTCATGTTTTTGATAATTATAAGCATTTGATAAAGTTGCTTTCATGCTTGACAGAGTTGGTGGTTTTGATTATATTATATAATATTAGATTATGATTTTTTGTCTTATTTGCTGGGCTGGGCATTTTTTAGACTCCGTTGCTAGGATCGGGATCCTTTCCATTTTAAAGAGAAATGGAGGGATCTGGATCCTCTCTATTTTTTTTTGAAATGGAGAGTGTCCATTTCATGGACAAGATCTCTTTAAAATAAAACAATGGTCTAAGAAGTGCTACGTCAATTAAAACCTAAAATACTCAAACTCAACTATGGTTAACGTTTACTCAGTAAACCCACTAATCTAAATTTATTTTTTCAAAATCTCTCTCTTCTCCAACTCATCTCCAAGCTTTACTCTTCGCTCAACCCTACCATTGCTGCTGCAACCATGACCCTCGTTCCAAACCACCTTTGTCACGGGGGCCACATCTCATAGCCCAGCATCACCGGACTGCACTACCCAGCATCATTGGACTGCTCTACTAGAACAGTCACTGCCCAGTAAGTTTCTCTCTCTAATTTTTTTGGTTGATAAGCTCTGTTTGGTTGCTGAAAAAATGAAGGGAAAAAAAACTATGATACCGCTATTTTTGATTGATTTATTGGTGCTAAATATGGTTTTTTTTTTCTTTTTTTTTTTTTGATAGAACGGTTTCTTTGTGTTTGTGTGTGTTTTTAAATTTTTTTTTTTTTTTAAGCTTTTGGTTTTGAGCTTGATGGGGTGTTTCAAATTTGGGGGATTTATGGATTGTTTTGATCTAAATTTGTTCTAAAAGCAATGGGATTTATGGGTTATATTTTTTATTCCATGCCCAAGTTTCTTGAGACTAGGATAAAAAACAGTTATGGATTGTTTTGATCTGAATTTGTTCTAAAAGCAATGGTTTATTTTTTTTGTGCTATATTTTTTCAGTGGTTGGTTTTGAGTTTACAGATTGAAATCAGCAGGTGGTGTTTCAGCTTTGTAAGATTTATGGGTTGTTTCAATCTGAATTCGTTACTAAAATTATTTTAGTATTTGATTTTTTTTTTCTTTGCTTTGCCTAATTCCGAACTCCTGCTCCTCATCATTATGACAAATATGGTCATTAACTTTTACCATTTTAGCTTATAAGCTGAATTAAACCTTTTACTTTCAAATTAACTTGTCAATGTCAACACTTTTAGGTTCTAATAGGAAGAAGTCAATATGGGGTCAAATGCTCTTTCGAGGTGTAACTCTTCTATTTTATAGAACTGCTTTGTGATATGTTCATTCCATTATCAAATTCTTCTATAAAAAAATTCCACCCTTCCCATACCTTTGTCAATTTTACCTCAAGAATGGTTGCTACAGTTCTTGGCACTAATTCTAAATTTAAGAACTTGGTTAACAATAATGCTTGATGATTGGTTTAATGCAAAACATGCTTCTTTGAACTTCTTTGTGCATTAACAATACTTTTAAGTACCTTGCTGAAATTTATGTCCCTAAAATTACTTGTTATCAGTAGTGCTTTGTAGAATTATCATTTAATTTTTTATCACATCAGTTTTGCATCTTGGCACGCTTGAATTTACTCCTACATTATATCATATGCTTTATGTATCATAGCTATTTATCATGGTTGAGTATGTGAATCACTTATAGTTTGCTATAGTGTATTTGCTATATGTGTAGAACTTTCATTTGATTGTATGTATTTTTGTCATAATGCATTTGATTTTTATTTTTATAGAAAATGAGTTGAAGCAGCTAGCAGCCATCTATTAAAAGTCTAAAGAGAAGGGTATCTGTATAAAAGTCTGTAGAGAAGGTTATAGTTGTTGTTCAAGAAGTCAAGTGCAAGATATATGCAAAGCTTCATGTACCAAATTTTACACGCTTGTTATCAAGAAAAGGTTTTGAAGTATTCCATGACCGATTGAAGACAACGTATTTTGAAGCTAGCAAGGCTAATTTTTCAGTTTTAGTAAAGATTTAGATTTGATATATTCTTAGCTTGTAGGACAACTTTGACAAGCATTTGCATAATTTGTAGTAGCATTTGGATAGTTTTCATAGTTGGCTTATGAAGGTACTTATATATGTTGGTTTATTATATGTACATGTTTGAGTAGTTTTTAGTCAATCATTGTTCATAAATGTGACAAGTTATTTTCCCTTGAAGCATTGCAACTATGTATGTACTTGTGCATGACAAATTTTCCCATTTATGCGTTGTTTTATAGAAACCATAAACAAATGGAATTTGTACCACATACATGACTACAAGGTCAGAGTATCATAAAATATAAAGCAATTGCTCCAAATTGATCAATTTTGATGTTGCATGAAATTTGATCCAACATAGTAGACAAGAAATGAATATAATAAAAAATGAACAAATTTTATTAAAATGTACACTTTGGTCACAGAACAAGAATTCCATTGAAATATACACTTTAATTACATGATTATAATAACATGAAACTTCTACAATTGGTGTGCCTATTGCTTGACTACACATTCCACCTCTTGGTTCTTGACTATACATTCCATCCGAAGTCCACAACTTTCAATCTTAGCTTGATCACTTCGACTTGCCTCATGTTAAACAACTTGCCCATTCCATTCCTACAAAGGACAATTTTCACACACCCAATTCTGCAATCATTGGCATGACAGGGAAAACAAAGAGACATTCACAATACATTCCCTAAATCTTTCATAATAGAGTGAACAATTAAAAATAAAATCAAAATCCATGCAAAAGCACATGCATTTACATAATAGTGAGACCAAAAGAAATACCCACAAACCAAAAAAATGGAACCAAGCATTCTAATAACCACAGCATAAAACACACACAGATAATTTTGCACCTGGTGTTTCTCCTGGAACCATGCCTTTCTTTTATGTTGTCATTTTCATGTCTTTTCTCTTAACTTATGCAAAGCATATGGAGTATTTTCCAATAATTAATTCTTCACCCATCCTTTATCTTAAACTAGCTTTGCTTCTGCCATTTATTCTAAAAAAAATTCGCTTTGCTTATGCTTTTCCTTTTTGTGTTTTTTATCCTAGTCTCAAGAAACTTGGGCATGGTATCAAAAATATAACTCATAAATCTCATTGCTTTTAGAAAAAATTCAAATCAAAACGATCCATAACTGTTTTTTATCCTATTCTCAAGAAACTTAGGCATGGAATAAAAAATATAACCCACAAATCCCATTGCTTTTAGAACAAATTTAGATCAAAACAATCCATAAATCCCCCAAATCTGAAACACCCCACCAAGCTCAAAACCAAAAGCTTAAAAAAAAAATTAAAAACACACACAAACACAAAGAAACCGTTCTATCAAAAAAAAAAAAAAAAAACCATATTTAGCACCAATAAATCAATCAAAAATAGCGGTATCATAGTTTTTTTTCCCTTCATTTTTTCAGCAACCAAACAGAGCTTATCAATAAAAAAATTTTCAAAATTAGGATCCTTAAGGCATAATAATCCTTAAGGCATCCTCTCACATACAAGATGATTACATTAGGATCAAGATTTTCTGTTATAATTTGCCCATTTCCCCAAATTTCCAATGTTTGTTACTGCTGTGACAGCATTAGCTCTAATAGTGGTTTGGACCAATAGAAATACATTTATTCTCAATGAAATTTGGGTTTATGAGTGTGTTTGTGTCTGTGCTTGTGAGGTTTGTGAGTGATTGTATGGTTTATGAACAAACAGGTATCTTTCAATCTTAAAAGAATTACTACACTATTTTTCAAAGAAACCAACTCCAGGTTCTTTTAAGAACATTCTCCTCTCCTACCCTACCCCCTCCTGCCCCCCAAGAAGGATGACTATTGTAGGGTCTGGGTTTTTGGTTGCCCAAGCCCAAAGGATACGGGTCAAAAGCCCAACGAACCCTGCAATGAATTTATAGAGAGTAGGTCGAAGGTCTAGGCACTGGCCGGCATTCACGAGGCGTGAACTCCGTTCATTTTTATTTAAAGGAGAACTTTGAACAAATTACAACTGGGATGTGCTCCTCGGCCATGGGCCGAGGAGGCTTTTTCCCTTTTTTTCTCTCTTTTCCTTTTTCTTTTTTCATCCTATCCCCGCCTCCTCTTTTCAGGAGAGATTCCCTTACATTATATACCCTTTTTCCAATCGATCCTAGCCCTACACTTGTTGAGCGATCAGGACATTTGCTTAGGTGCTTGTCCCATCAGCTGCCTTCCCAGTCTCTTTGGGAGTCGCGGCAACCAAGGCGACACTGGTGAAGGTCCTTTCCTCATTAATGCGGCCAGGGCGGTTGTCAGGTACATTTAATGTGGAGGTGACTACTTGCTACGAGCCTATCCCTTAAATTCTCGGACGTCCGACGATGAAGTCGTCCTCGGACTTGGATGTCTCCTCGGCTCGGGCCTTCGGCCCAGGAATGAAGTGGGCTGGGCTGTAGGATTATTTGGCCCCACAACTACAGTCAAAACCATCAAAGTCTTAGTAGTTGAGGAAATTCTTTTTTCTTTTTTTTCCTTTTTAATTATATTTTGAATTAAAATAAACTATAGATAAGAAAGCACTCTTAAAAAATTGGAAATAAATTATGTGTGGATTCACATGTTTAAATCATTATTAAATAAAACTGACAGCGAAAAATGAATTAAATTCAACTTCAATGGTTATCCTTTACAAACTATAGTTCCAAAACCGAGCATATGCAAACCATTTACTAAACCCTTACATTTGGTTTTAGTAACGAATTCAGATTGAAACAACCCATAAATCTTATAAAGCTGAAACACCACCTGCTGATTTCAATCTGTAAACTCAAAACCAACCATTGAAAAAATATAGCACAAAAAAAAGAAACCATTGCTTTTAGAACAAATTCAAATCAAAACGATCCATAACTGTTTTTTATCCTAGTCTCAAGAAACTTGGCATGGAATAAAAAATATAACCCATAAATCCCATTGCTATTAGAACAAATTTAGATCAAAACAATCCATAAATCCCCCAAATTTGAAACACCCCACCAAGCTCAAAACCAAAAGCTTAAAAAAAAAAAAAATTTAAAAACACACACAAACACAAAGAAACCATTCTATCAAAAAGAAAGAAAGAAAGAAAGAAACCATATTTAGCACCAATAAATCAATCAAAAATAGCGATATCATAGTTTTTTTCCCCTTCATTTTTTCAACAACCAAACAGAGCTTATCAATAAAAAAATTAGAGAGAGAAACTTCCTAGGTAGTGACTGGTCTAGCAGAGCAGTCTGGTGATGCTGGGTAGTGCCTATGCCTGCAGGTGGGCGGCACTTTCCGATGATGCTAGGTTGGTGTGAGACATAGCCCGCGCAACAGCGGTGGCTTGGCACGGTGGCTGGTGGCACCGGCGACACTGAGGACCGTGGGATGCAGAGAGAAGATCCTTGGAGAAGAGAATTGGAAATTTCAGATGGGCTGGTGAGAGAAAAGAATATGCTGAGTTAACCTTGGTTTAACCAGAGTTTAAATTTGTTGGGTTAAGTTTTTAACATCTTAATTGACGTGGCACATCTTAGACCCTAGATGTATGTCAAATGAATCCTATCCATGAAATGGACACTCTCCATGATTCGGATCCCCGTTGCTAGTGTTCGCAACGTATAAATCTGACTGTTTTTTAATTTGTGTGCCTTCGTTAATTTCTGGGCATTTAATGTTTTGTGAAAGCATTATTATACGTTATATGTAATCATTATATTGTATGCCTAACGTTATATTTATGCTTCAAAGAACCAGATTTGATTTATTTAAGTTTCAATCTGGTATATGTTCTTCTTTTGGAGTTTAGCCGATTGAACTATAATTATTTAACAATTATAGTTGCTTTTGGTTGATTGTAATATTACAAACTTGATTCGTTCTACTGTGTAAGATTTATTTACTATGTTTGCAATGGCTCTTCAAGAGGAAGCATTGGATTTTTGGGCAGATTGTAATAGCACTAGTTCATGGCATGTAATCTATCTATGAGTAATACATATATTGATATATATGGTCTTATGGTATTTATTTGATATCAAGGGTAGATGTAAATGGCAATTAAACATGTCATTAATGCGAGGAACATGTCCTCGGCTTTTTATGTGCAATGGTGTATGGGCGAGCTGAATAAAGGAAATTTGGAATTTCAATGGAGGCAAAAATTTTTGAATCCATTTAAATGCATTCAATTTTGGGCGTGGCTGCCATTTTTAGTTTTTGGTTAGCCTTTCCTAATTCATCAAGTGATCCTCTAATTGATAATTAAAATAGCATTATGAGAGCTATTATATATTAATAATTTCAAATGTGTGGATATAAGCCCAAGAATGAGACCAATTGCACACTAGTGGGGTTGTAATTATGGGGCTTTACTTTTAGTTAGAGAGTGTAATGATCACCTTTAGGCTAAGATATTATTTATGTATTGATATGAATAATACATGATTATTGTGTATAGCCTTTTAATTTGTTTGAGGATGTATAGCCTTATTTAAACATGCATGTATATATATTTTAGGCATGTGTGAACTTGATTGGATTTTAATGTGTTTAATCCCAATATATGTTTTATAATATTTCTTTAGATGAAATATATGTTACATGCCTTACTTGACATATTTGGGTTGTATAAAATGTGGTATGCACAAGAGTCTGTTATGAGTACTTATAAGTAAGCAAGGATGAGGTATTAGAGTTTCATTCATTATAAGAATGAAGTTGAGAAATAACTCAATGAATATAATAAGTTCTTGATTATAGTAGAACTTGTGGGGGGGAGCTATTATTTCCACTTTATTTGTTCATTGAGATGCCTTAAAAGAAACCACTAAAACACCTTGTAAATTATGGAAAGAGTGATCGTCTTTCTATAAACTCCTTAAATGTGGGGGTGTTTGATGAAGGTGGTGGTCCCTATTCCTAAAGGATAAAGAACCATTGATTGTATTTTCATTGGTTATGGTCATAACAGTAGTGCATAGTGTTTTTTAATTTATGAATCTATTTTTTTTATGCATGAAAATTAAAGTCGAATGTATTTCAAGTGTTAAACTTTCTTAAAAGAAAGTTTGAGTCTACGTTTAGTATCTCTCATGATCAAGAGTTGATGGAAGAGAGGTTGAGCGTAAGCGTAGTACAAGGACAAACGTCATGGTTGTTTGGTCCAAATTTTCTAATTTATATATTAGAAGATGAACTTAAAGCTTCAAAGAAGCAAAATCCTAAAGTGCCTTCTTAGAAAGGAGATTGTCAATAGTGCAATAAATCCATCTTTGAAATCTATGCATAGTAATTGGTGGATCTACCACCTAAGAGTTTGAGAGTTGATGGAATTATTGACTATTACAATGCGAGACTTGTTTTAGAAGGCTACAATAAAAGGAAGATGTGAGTTTTCTTGATATACAATAAACCAAAGGGGTTTATGGTTATTGTACAAGGAAACGAAGTGTGTAGGCTTGTTAAATCTTTGTATAGATTAAAGCAAGTTTCAATGCAATGACATGATAAATTTGACAATGAGATGATGTCAAATGAGTTTAGGTTTTAATGTGACTAGTGTGTTATGTGAAATATATCACAAGAGGCTATGTCGTTGTGAGATATGCTCATGTATGTAGCAATAATAAAGGCTACCGAGATGATGTTGATCATAAAGTTCAACTTGAAAGATGTAGGTGTTGTAGATGTGATACTAGAAATAAATTTTCTAATACATCTGATGGACTTGTCTTGTCTCAATCACATGAGAGATGTAACAACAGTATAATGAGAACACCTTGTGTGAAGAGCATATGTGTTTTTGGGAAGTTTTTATAAACCTAAACAAACATGCATTGTTGGATACTTGTGCCTCCTATTTGTGTATATATTGGTAGGGCACATAGTTATGGTAAGTCTCAACATATTTGTTGGAGACATAATACCATGAGGCAGTTGCTCTCAAATGGAAGTATTTCCAGATTATAAAACGGATCCATAATCAATTTTTGAGTGGAGAGCAAATAAACTGCGTGTTCATCGAGGGAAATGGAATTAAAGCCTATTACCTAAAAGTCTCTGAGATGGCAACCCAACCTAGCTAACTCGAGATCCCAAGATCTAGGTTCAAAGGGACAACCAAATCATGGAGACTATTTTTATCACTATCGAGATAACATCTCCCTCCCATTCCTATGATGAAATAGTGATGCCTGTAAGCGATGTTCAGGGTAAGCTTTGCTTTTAATGATTCTTATATCTTGGAATTTCAAGTGGGGTATAGCAGGATACTCTTAATAAGAGTCACCTATATGAGTGTGAAGTGGGCCACTTCCATGAGAGTTTCAAGGCTGAATTCTCTAAAGCACTTCATGAATTTACTAGGATATGTTCAGGGCCAAAATGAACACAACTATAAGAATGAAATATGTTCGAAAAGGATCTATGTGAATTCTATTGTCTTGGTATACACAAACGGCTGACAGTTCAAAAACATCGTTTGACTAATTAGCTAGTATATCCGATAGTCTTTCACAAGGGAAAGTTCAAAGCCACAAGCTACTTCTCCTGATACAGTAAATTTTCTTCTACTCTCTGTGTGATTGCATCATCATTTGCATTGTGTATCAATTTCTATTCATGTGGCGGATTGTTGGAAAAATAGCATGGAGTGAATAAGAAATTGATGTTTCTATGTTCACTTAGATGTTATTAAAAGTGGTAAAAATCCTGAGTCCCACATAGGAAAGGAAATAGATAATATATGAGTTTATATGCTTATGAGTTGAACATTGGGTTGGGTTTTTGGCATATGTGGACTGAGCCTACTTGTTCAAATAATAATATTTTATTATTTTAATTTTAGAGTCAGTTAGTCTGTACACAACAATTATTACTGAAACAGAGTGTCTGTTCAGTAACGTATAATAATTCATAGTCCCTCATTCATAAAAACAACTTTTCAGAAAACTCTCTCAGTGAGAATATTTTGTGCATTCATTTTGTGTCAAAGAGAGAGAAAGAGACATTGAGTAGTTCGCAGAGCACGACCTTGTGTGCTTCATTTTCATGCTGTAGATCATTTTATCCTACAAGGCAGACGTCTGTGAGTCTCAAAGCACCACAGTGATTGTGTGAGGGGCGAAATCTGCTTTAAGGAGATTGTGTCAAACACAAGACTTGATTTGAATCATTCATTCTTCATGCATTTGGTCTATGAGTTTGTAATGATCTGGAGCATGCTTAGGACAATGAAAGGTATATGATGCTAGGATATTTTAGAATTTTTTGCAAAAAAATAAATTTTAGAAATTGACCTACTTTTGTTAGGCTATTATTTCATTGGATGTATTGGGATCCAAATTAATAGACCTACTTTGCTCTTTGATTTTATTGAGAACTTGCCTATGTAATTCGTCTAAATAAAATTTTGCTGTATACGTCATCCAGCCAACTCCATATATTCTTTCTTTGGATTTTTATGATAAATATCATTATTATATAATAATAATAATAATAATAATAATAATAAATTTTGACATGGCCGCATTTTTCTTTTCCCTTCACCTTCGGAGAAACCTAACAAGCATAATATTTGGTAGATTATAACTTTTGTTTACTTCATAAATTTTCATTTTTTTTTTCAATAATTTGATAGTTATATTGGAGAGGTGAAATTTGAACCTTGTATGTCTTAAAAACACGAGGAGACGCTAATCATTTAAGTTACAAAACTCTTGACTTACATTTTAATTTTAGGAAATAAGAATGTAAAAAGTTAGTCTATTTTTATATACTTAATTTTTTTACTTTACAACATGACTTCTCTTTATTTTGATACAATGAATTTACTTCACAAGGATATGCACGGACACAGGACATGGGTAAATTATGAACCCGAGTTATTTTTGAAAAATTATAACATAATACGATAAATAAGACACTTTTACGACATGGGTACGACAAAGATATAATACAGGCAAGACATACCAAATAAAGTATTTGTGCATCTACCTATGGAGTATATAAATATATAAATACAGGCCAATGTATCCTTGATGATATTGGGGTCTGGCAGCAGAAGTCTGTGTAGTTCCCTAGTTTTTATCGTCGTGTATACGTCTGCTCGGTCCATCTGGCAGAGTCGTTCCCTTGGGAAGCTTACTAGAAAGTAATCGTCCATATTTCCCGGCAAGTCTTGCAGCCTTATAAGGAAAGCCTAGTTTGGGCTTGCTGGGTTCTATGTCACCGGGTAGAACATGGTGTGATTCTTTGTCCAAAGAGTAGGCCGCAACAACCACGTTTTCTTCAGGAAGCTCAAGCTCCAAAAGTGGTTCATTGGCAGCAAGGTTCAGTGGCTTGTTCACGGGCCTAGCTGAAAGAAGAGGATGGTAAAGATATTATGAGAAACATGAAGAAGATCACTAGTATAGGTGTAAGATAGTAAGGTTTTGCCATTAGAGAGAGATCTAGTATGAAAGCTTTGGTGAAATAATTTGATTTGATGAATTGGGAGGAGAAGATTGAAAAAAAAAAAGTACTTTTATTGTGTTTGAAATTTGCGTAGGTTTATGGGGTTTTTATAATGGATGAGTACTTGAGTTTCGCTAAAAGCAGGAGAAGAGCCACATGGCTCCATGGCCCCCCAAATTATTTATTTATTTATTTTTCCTCTAGAGTAGCTAGGAAAATGACATGAGCCCCACCTAAAATAAATATCCGGCCTCTCCAATTTATTCCCAAACTTCTTTAAGCTCTTTTCGTTTAAGCATCTGTAGCAGATGTTCTATAAAAAATGTCATTTTGACACATCAAAAGCTTATTTTATTATTTTACTACATCATTTTACAATATTCCACTTATCAGGTATTTTATCATTCAATTCTATACATTAAAATAATATTTACTACATATTAAAATAATATATTATCTCATCCTCATTATCATCAACAACAGCAACAACATCAACGCCGATCAGCAACAGCAACAACATCCCACCATCCCCACCACTACAACCCACCTCTACTGCAAACCAACCACCACAATTACTCACCAATGTCATATCAACCCAAATTGCAGCCAAAAAAAAAAAAAAAAAACCCACAACTAGAAAAATCAACCCAACCACCAAAATCAACCCACAACCGTCGCCGAATCCACCATCAAATCACAACCACCAAAACAGATAAACAAAAACAAAAACAAATCAAACCAGAGATCGGCACCACCACCGATTCGCCCATCACCAGCTGACCCACCCACCACCACTGATCCGCCCATCACCATCTCAACCCACCCACTGCCATAACCCACAATCTGAACCCAACCACCACCAATCTGCCCATCCGAACCCACCTATTGCCCAACCCACCCATCAAACCACAACTAAAAATAGTGAACGGAAAAAAGAAAAAAGGAAGAAAAAAAGGAACCCGAAGCGAAATAGAGAAGACAGATGATCGGCGGCATTGAGTGGTGGTCTTTGGTGAGATCGGCAGTGTTGAGTGGTGGCCTTTGGTGATCGGCATGCTGTGGAAGACGAATAGAGAAGACAGAGATGAGAAGACGGAGAGAGAGATATCTGTGATGAGGAGAGAGAAAAAAGAATAAAATAAGAATATATATTTTTGCAATTGTTGTCCGTACCGTCTCATATTTGAGACGATACTATAGCAATGTGACATAATTTTTGAGATTTGGAACATCTAATAAAACTCCGTTTTTGTGTTTGGTGTGCCAAATATGCTAAATATTTAGCATTTGTCACATCTGTGGCGGATGCTTTTAGGCATCTTTCCAGCCAAAACTAAATAAATAAATAAATCCAATAGACATCTATTATTTTACTCAAATAAAACAAAAATTGGCCCAAAACAAAACTTCATGCTTCATCCCCAATCTCAAGAAACCTAGGTTATTAGGGTTTTTTTTTTTTTTTTTTTTTTTTTTAACACTGCCAGCCCAGCCCAGCCCTAAATCCCAACTCAAAGCAAACAAAACACAACCATCATCAGTCGCACCTCTCATGCCTCCTTTGCTTCTCATAGAAAAAAGAAGAAGAATAAACCCTTTCTTTTTCCTTCTCACGCTGTGATGCCACAGCCACTGGCCCACTGCCCAGCCATTATCGCCTCTACCTTAAACCTTCACCTCAAGGTATCTCATTCTCATCTCAGTTCTCTCTCTCTTTTTCTCTAGAACTAAACTTAATACTGAATAGCTAAATAGGAATATGTGCATCAGTGCATGTGATATCCCATTGCCAGCAGTGTATGCTTATTTGACTTTGTCTTTTTGTGTTTATTGTTATTGTATTACTTTTATACTTAACCCATTGATTCTTTTTTTTTTGTGCTCTGTCTCTTGAGTGGGGGCAGATGGGGCTTTATTGTGCAGTTGGGGCAGTAAAGAAAGTAAATTATAAAAGAAAAAAAGAATCTATAGCAGGCATTTGGGATGAGGCTCTTTTTTTTTTTTTTTTTTTTTTCAGCCATTACATTATGCAAGGTAGTGGGGTGTTGCTAATTTATTTGGTTTAGTTGTATCTCAGGAAAAAAAAAAAAAGTTTAGTTGTATGTTTATACTTTTGTATAATTTGTTTATTTAAATTTTTTATCCTAAAGGGTCATTATTATTTAATTAATGGTGTATTTATATTTCATGGAAGAATGAATTTTATATGATAATTTATTATATCTTTCTCCCAAGTTAGTTTATGATTTTTTGAATTGATTTTTTTATTTTGTTTGAAATTAGGTCCAAAATAATGAGAAAATGACAAACAATTGATGCATTCTTTAAGAAAAAAAAAAATTAATCATTCACTTGATTAGGACACTTGCAGAAACAATTGTTAATACTTCAATGCCCGATGAGCGTCCCTCCAAATGTTCAAAAATTCAATCTGAAAAGATAGACCGTGATCCAGGATCATGTGAACAAACATATAAATTCTCTATCAACAAACAAGATGAAATCTGATTTGCTCATTTCATAGTCGGTCCATATCAACTTCTAAAGATGTAGAGTATTCATACAAAGAATTGGATAATCATTGTCATAGTTTTCAAGCTTCATGGTGTAAATCACATTCAAATTGGTTGGAATACTCACCTTTAAATGATGCAATCTATTGTCTGCCTTGAAATCTATTATATTTAGTATATTGCTACTACAAATCGACCTCCCAAGTAATAATTCCTGGCTACGCCCCTACTCATGACAAGTCTAGACAAGAGGTTCCCAAAACCTCTTCAAAGATCTACAACCCCAACCAATAGGAATTCAACCCACTTGGGACAAGTGGATTAGAGAGATGCAAGTCAAGCTCGTCGAGTCATCGCAAAACTTTACCCGTTTTTACACCCAGGGTCCAACATAGATTTTATAAAATAAAATAAAATAAATCCTCATAGTTTATAATTTGTTCTAACTTTGTCCTTTCTTGTCTTTCTAAAAATAAAAAATAAAAAACTTGATCATTTCTTTTCTTTCATCTATCTTTACCACCGCTTGTTTCCACTTTCTTTTTACTCTACAACTTTCTTTCTTTGTGTGGATGAAAAATGGGTAAAAAATTTGTGAGAATATGATTTTTTTTTTTTTTTTTTTTAATTGAGAAAAGAAAAGGAAGTGAATTTTGGTGGAATTCTGTTGTTTTTTTCTTCGACCCCACCAAAATCAATCCCCCTAATTTGGGAGAAAAACATAGGAGATATCTTTTCTAAGGTCATTTTCACATTTTCAAAGTGTTTTCATAGCTTCTTCAAGGCATTTTCTCAAGCTTATTCAAAGTCAAGCTTTAATTGAGCTTCCACCTTGACTTTGAGAAGGGGTGTTAAAGATATATTACCCTAATTAAAGTAATAGACTCAAGAATCTACTTATTGTGCAAACTATAGTTAGTGTATGGTTAGTTTAGGGTTTAATTTACTATATGTTAGGTTCATTATAATACAAAGATTTGTACTTCGCTCTTATTAATAAAAATGTAACCCTTAAAGGTTTGCTTTGTGGATGTAGGTCGTCAGGCTGAACCACGTAACCCTCACTTTCTTTTATTAAAATCAATTTTATACTTTCGCTTCCGTATCTATTTTACTATATTTAACAAAACTGAAGTTACAATAGGGTATATATCCAATCCCAAAGTTGCTACCTGCCGTAGGACTTATTGACACTAGATATTTGAGCATAGTTCCAATTTAGTTAGACTCTTTTATCACATGATCTCTTCTGTTTGAAAACCCAATTCTTGACTAGCTCCATATCAATGCTTGATTGCATAGATATTGGTGGGGACGTCTTCACATAAACACTTGATCTTTAATATGCTTAATTTAATCAAATTATTTCACAACATATCTATCTAGTGTTCATTTGGCATAATTAATTTTGCCAATTTATTTTATTATTCAGCTTATTTTTTGTACTATTTATAAGTCATAGTGCATTTTTTTGGTAATATTTATGGGTCCCGCTATACTATTTCAGATAACTTTTACCTTTATTTATAATATTTTCAGCAAAAAGTTTTTAGTTTCAACAAAATAAGCGGATCTCAAACGGACCCCTAAAGTGGTGTTTATTGGCTAGAAAAACACAGCAGGAACCAAAATAAGAAAACTTTGGTTGGCACCTTCACCTGACTTGGCCAGAAGAATTAGACATTAAGTTAGGTGATAGTGCCATTACCAATTCTGGTCAAATCAATTTATACTTCTAGGATATATGTACCACGGAAAACACTGGATCATCACCTTTTCACATCTATTTTGTTTACTTAGAGCAACCACATTAGCTCATCTATAATATTCTAAAATAGAAAAAGTACCAATTTTACACATTCTAACCCAAAAAACACCCACATCAGTCTTTGTAAAAATGTGCAAATATACACCATGGCCGTGTAAATGAATAGTAACCGTGCATATATGCACAGTTACTGTTCACCGTGTAAATGAATTTTTTATTCTTTTTTTCTCTCTCCTCTCTCTACCTCTAACTCACCTCACTCTCTTTTTTTCATTTCCTTTCTCACCTCACTCTCATCGATCAACTCTCTCTCAAAGTCAATTAGCCTCTACTCAAATACAGCGGTGATTCCGACTGACCATGAAAACAACGGACCATGATTCCGATCAGCCTCTCTCATCTCTGATCACATGAAAACGACCGGCTTTCTTGGCTGACCATGATCCGACGATCCAAGGCCTTGACTCAGTGAACGTGAGTGATTCCGACGAGTTTGTTCTATTTGATTGTTGATGGTGGCTAGTGGCTGGGTGTGGGTGATTTTAGGTTTGTGTTGGGCCTGTAGCTCGACCGAGAAGACGATGGCTGGCTGGGTGTAGGTGATTTTGTTGAAGTATGGGTGTGGGTGTGGCTCGACGGAGAAGACGAGTTTGTGAGTTTGTTCCACAGGGAAGGAAATAATAAAAAATGTTAAAAGAATGAATATTTTATTGAATAAATGTGTAGAATTGATAAATTGATGTGGGTGTTTTGTAAAAGTGGATGTGTAATATAGAAAAAGTAGGTTTTTTCTTGCAAAATAGACAAAAAATTTGCACGAACTGATGTGGTTGCTCTAACTAATAAAGTAATGTTTATGGTTAATAATATTTTTCACAAATTGGACTAAAAATATAGAGACACATGTTAGAAATAAAGTCAAATTGGAATTTGTAAACTTTGGGCAATGAAAAGGTTATTTGGGATGTGTAAAGTCTATAGGGGAGAGGTATATCCATAAGTGTACTCATTATTACAACCTTATCCCATAAACTCTACAAGCATTCTAAGGTCCTATATATATGTGGGATTACTTTATTGTTATGGGATCACATCTAAGAGATATCAAAAGAATTGTGGATGACCACTTAAATACAAGAGTTTATCAATATATATTTCTTGTTTTCTTCTTACTTTGTTTTATCTATTTCTATTATTTCACAACATGTTATCAGCACGAGTCTCTACCCAATTTCGAAAGGAAGTTGTAATCCCATTATTCTTCAAACATCAAAGTTTATTTGTGTAGTTCTCTCAACTCACTGTAAGTTTTCTTTTTAAGGAATTAGTAATTATCCTATTTATTTGTCTTTACATTTTATGCTCATAATTTTAGTGATTTTTAATTGGTTAAAAATTTTATGAGATTCACGTTATTCTATTGTTATATATTGTTATGAGATGCACGTTATGAGATTCACATTTAATTGATTAAAAATATTTTGTTAAAAATGGTTTGTGATAAAGCAACTTAATAATAGTTATATGTACCGTGTATGAATCAACTTTGAATATATATGTCTATGTAGCATTCTTTCATTAGAATTTTGTATGATAAAAATATTTGTTCATTTAATTATATATTTGATATAAATGTCAAACCTTACAAAGTTTAAATTTGTTGTCCTTGACATCTTAGGCAAGAATTTCTTACCATGGATGTCATGGATCCTTGATATTAAGATTCATTTAGAAGCAATGAATCTTGATGAGATTTATGTTAATGTAATAAATCCTGAAAATATTATTATGGATGGCAACAAAGTATCCTAGAAGGATCGTGCAAAAACAATAATTTTTATTTGTCATTATTTATATAAAAATTGAGTACTTTACTATAAAAGACCCCTGAGAAGAATTATAAGTTCTAGAAGAACTTGATCATCCTAAAAGCTCAGTATGATGTGCACTTAAAGTTTCAATAAACTAAAGTTGCAAGTGAGTTAATCTAGTACTTTAAAATCAACCCACAATTAAAATTGTATAATAGAAGACACATATATTATGTTTCGAATGTGCTCCTACAGTAGCAATATCGAATGCATATGTTCATAAAGTGTTATGAACTAATATTTTATCTTTTAGTGGCTAAACAAAATAATGAGTTGTTGCTGAAAACCATCGAAAGGTCATGAAATTAAGTGTTATAGGTGTGATATGGAAGGTCATTGGTCACATACCTGTCGTACTCCTAAATATTTGATAGATTTGTACCAAGCCTCCATAAAAGAAAAGGAAAAGGGAATTGAAACGAAATTTGCTAATCATAATGATCCTAAAGATCCTATGAATTAACTTGATTTTTCAAATGGAGTGAATAAGACTCATTTTGATATGTCGTTGATGGAAAATTTGATAATTTAATTAGTGATGGAAATCTCCATACAAATCAATTATTTTCTTTTATTATATTATCGTATTCTAATAAGTATGATTGGTAATGGAAATGTCCATACCAATTAATTATTTTTCTTTCATTATATTATGGCATTGAAATAAGTATTTTTATTTTGATATGTTTTATTTATATTTAAAGTAATAAAGTTTAATTTATGTTTTGCATATGTGAAGATGCATGGGTCATACTAGTAAAATCAATTCCAAGATGACTAGGGAAGATTTTTGTCTAGCAGATAGTGTAACAACTCATACGATCCTTAAAGATAAAAAATATTTTCAAATTTTAAAATTATGCAAAGCCAATGTCAATACCATATCAGGTTCATCAAACTTAATTGAAGGCTCTGGAAGAGCGATTATCATATTGCCAAAGGGCACAAAATTTTATATTGATGATGCTATTCTTCTAAATCAAGCAAAAATTTACTCAGCTTTAAGGATATACGTTATAATAGTTATCATATTGAAACTAATAATGAAGGCAGTGAAGAATTTCTTTATATTACTTCAATAGTATCGGGCCAGAAGCTCATATTAGAAAAAATTTCTATTTTCTCTTCTGGGTTATATTATACTACAATGAGAACAATTGAAACAAATATTGCAATACACCAGAAGTGTTTAGACCCAAAGATTTTTATGCTTTGGCATGATCATCTTGGACATCCAGGATCAATAATGATGCGTTGAATTATTGAAAACTCTCATGGACATCCCTTAAAGAACCAAAAGATTCTTTTATTTAGTGATTATCCATGTAGTGCATGTTCTCAAGGTAAATTAATTACCAAACCATCACATTCAAAGATTGTTGTTGAGTGTTCATCTTTCTTAGAAAGAATTCAGGGTGATATATATGGACCAATACACCCACCTTGTGGTCCATTCAAGTATTTTATGGTTTTAATTGATGCATCAACCAGATAGTCACATGTATGTTTACTTTCTACTAGAAATGTTGCATTTGCTAGGCTTCTTGCTCAAATAATTAGGTTGTGAGCACAATTTCTTGATTATCCAATTAGGAAAATTCATTTAGATAATGCTGGTGAATTCACATCTCAAACTTTTGATGACTATTGCATGTCAATTGGAATTGATGTTGAACATCATGTTGCCTATACACATACTCAAAATGGTTTAGCTGAATCACTTATCCAGAGACTTCAAATTATTGATCGACCTTTGTTTATGAAATCGAAATTACCAGTTTCTACTTGGGGTCATGCTATTTTACATGCTACATCATTAGTTCGCATTAGGCCAACTGCTTACCATAAATTCTCACCATTGCAACTTGTACTTGGCCAACAACTAAATATTTTTCACTTGCGCACATTTGGTTGTGCTGTATATGTACCTTTTGCACCCCCACAACGCACTAAGATGGGTCCTCAACGTAGACTTGGAATTTATACGGGTTTTGATTCCCCCATCTATCATTAGATATCTTGAACCTCTAACTGGTGATGTTTTTAAGGCACGTTTTGAGGATTGTCATTTTAATGAAACAATCTTCCCACCATTAGGGGGAGAAAAGTCGTTGCCTGAAGCACGACGTGAGATTACTTGGAATGCTTCGACATTATCTCATCTTGATCCTCGTACAAATCAATGTGAACTGGAAGTTCAAAGGATTATTCATTTGCAAGGAATTGCAAATCAATTATTGTATGTATTCACCGACAATAAGAAAATAGTGAAATCTCATATTCCAGCTGCTAATACTCCAGCACGAATTGAAGTCCATGTAGGACAATCAATTAATACAGCAGCAAATGAATCAAAACCACACTTGAAGCGTGGAAGACCTATTGGTGTTAAAGATAAAATTCCCCAAAAGAGAAAAGTACAAGAAAAACAAGTTGCAGCCCATAAAGAGGCTATACCCAGGAAACAGGTTACAAAAATAATTGATCTATCCAAAACTTATGAACAAAAATCTCCTGAAAATAAACCTCTTGAAGAGTTATCCCCTGAGGAGGATCAGGTACCTAAAAATAACGAGATCTCGATACATTATGTACATACAGGAGAAATATGGGATAGAAATAAAATCGTTGTCGACAACATATTTTCATATAAAGTTGTTCTTGATATTACTAGAAGTAATGATAATGAATATGAACCACAAACTGTTCATGAATGTCAACGTGGAAAGAGGCGATTCAAGCAGAATTAAATTCACTAAGTAAATGTGAAGTTTTTGGACTTGTAGTCCGAACACCTAAAGGTGTAATGCTTGTTAGGTACAAATGGGTATTTGTACATAAAAGAAATGAGAAAAATGAGATTATAAGGTACAAAGCGCGACTTGTAGCACAAGGTTTCTCGCATCACAAGGTTTCTCGCAGAAACCTGGTATTGATTATGAAGAAACATATGCTCTTGTAATGGACGCAATTACATTCATATTTTTAATTAGCTTGGTAGCAAAAGAAAATTTGGATATGCGATTAATGGATGTTGTTACAGCATATCTGTATGGATCATTAGATAATGATATTTACATGAAAATCCCTAAAGGATATAAAATGTCTAAAACATATAATCCTACATCCCGAAATATATATTCTATCAAGCTACAAAGATCCTTATATAGGTCAAAGCAATCCGGACGCATGTGGTATAATCGCCTCAATGAATATCTTTTAAAAGAAGGATTTGAGAATAATCCAATTTTTCCATGTGTTTTTATCAAAAAATCAGAATTCGGATTTGCTATTGTTGCAGTATATGTTGATGATTTAAATCTTATAGGGATTCCAGAAGAGTTAACAAAAACAACAAATTGTTTAAAGAATGAATTTGAGATGAAAGACCTTGGTAAGACAAAATTTTGTATTGGCCTACAAATTGAACATCTTCCAAATGGAATTCTTGTTCATCAATCAACGTACACAGAAAAAGTCCTGAAGCAATTTTACATGGATAAAGCTCATCATTTGAGTACTCCAATGGTGGGTCAGTCACTTGTTGTCAAGAAAGATCTGTTTTGACCACAAGAAGATGATAAAGAAACTCTTGGTCTTGAAGTACCATATCTTAGTGCAATTGGTGCTTTGATGTATCTTGCAAATTACACATGACCTGATATAGCATTTGCAGTTAACTTACTAGCAAGGTATAGTTCTGCACCAACTCGAAGACATTGGAATGGAATTAAGCATATTTTATGTTATCTTCGTGGGACTGCTGATTTGGGATTATTTTATCCAAATGGATCAAAACCATAGTTAGCTGGATATGCTGATGCAGGTTACCTTTCTGATCCACACAAAGGCTGATAACAAACAGTATATTTATTTACTTATGGAAATATTGCTATTTCATGGAGATCTGTTAAGCAAACAATTTCTGCTACTTCCTCAAATCATGCAGAGATTATCATAATTCATGAAGCGAGTCGTGAGTGTGTTTGGTTGAGATCGGTAATTCAACATATTCGTAAGAACTGTGGATTATCATTAATCACAAATAGTCCAACGATATTATACGAAGATAATGCTGCTTGTATCACTCAAATTAGGGGAGGCTATATCAAGGGTGATAGAAACAAGCATATTACACTAAAATTCTTTTATACACATGAGCTCTAGAAGAGTGGTGATATTGATGTCAAGCAGATACGATCATGTGATAATTTGGCTGATATGTTCACTAAGCCATTACAAACTGCGAATTTTAAGAAGATGGTGCACAACATTGACATGTGTCGACTTAAGGATATTTTTACCATGAACAATGGAAATTCTATGTACTCATGAGGGGGAGTAAATCTTCTAAAGGATGTGTGCTGATTATACTCTTTTTCCTTCGCTAAGGTTTTTTCCCACTGGGTTTTCCTTTGCAAGGTTTTAATGAGGCAATCCTAAGGTACTAGAAGTTATACAAGAATATTGTACTTTTTTTCCTTAGACAAAATTTTTTTCCCACAGGGTTTTTATTTTGCAAGGTTTTAACGAGGCATATTCTTAGAAAGTAGTCATCCAAGGGGGAGTGTTAGAAATAAAGTCTGATTGGAATTTGTAAACTTTGGGCAATGAAAATGTTATTTGGGATGTGTAAAGTCTATAGGGGAGATGTAAATCCATAAGTGTCTATAGGGGAGATGTATATCCATAAGTGTCTATAGGGGAGATGTATATCCATAAGTGTACTCATTATTACAACATTATCCCATAAACTCTACAAGCATTCTAAGATCCTATATATATGTGGGATTACTTTACTGTTATGGGATCACATCTAAGAGATATCAAAAGAATTGTGGATAACCACTTGAATACAAGAGTTTATCAATATATATTTCTTGTTTTCTTCTTACTTTGTTTTATCTATTTCTATTATTTCACAACAAAACAGGGTTTTTTTTTTTTTTTTTCCCCACGACTTGGACTAAAAATATAGAGAAACGGGGTTTACGCCACATGTGACATAACTTCCAAACGGCCTTTCCCAATCCCAGAACCTCTTGAGTATAGCCTACAATTTTTTTCTTCGCCTTCTAATCAGATTTAATAGATTAGCGGTTGTCAATTTTCCCAAATATTTAATGTGAACATGAGTAACCATTAGGCAAAGTTTATTGGTCACATGTATTGCCTACTCCACACTGAAGTGGATTAGAGAGATGCAAGTCAATAGGTGGTCTTGGTACCTGATATAAGTATTCAAGCCATTGAGATACTACAAGAGCCGGTCAAGTCACGGTCGTCGAGTCATCGCATAGTTTTACCGATTTCCACAACTTGATATAAGTATTTAAGCCATTGAGATATTACAGGAGCCGGTCAAGTCAAGGTTGTGAAGTCATCGCAAAGCTTTACCAATTTCCGCAGCAAGAGCCAAACATAGGTTTCAAAAAAAAAAAAAATTTTAAATCCTTGTAATCATAATTTGTCCTAATCGTGGATTCTGGTTAACTCAACTGGTAAAGTCTTTGATGGTTGAATAAGAGATTTAAGGTTTAATCCCCACCTACACCAAAAACCGATTAATGTTTTGGTTTGATAATAAAGAACTATTATCAGAAGCGAATGTCATAAGTTGAAACTCTCTAAAAATTTTTTTCCTAACTTTGTCCTTTCTTATCTTTTTGAATAATAATAAATACAAACTTTATCATTTCTTTTCTTTTCTCCATCTTTTAAAGTGTGCACGCCTGATGTGGAAATAAATAAATAAATCCTGTTTCATAATTTTTTTTTTTTAAAACAAAACAAAAGTGAGCACGCCTGTCTCGGCATAGTTGTTAGTATCGTATGATACGCGATACATATCATACGATACGTATTGTATCGTGTGTAAAAAGTTCCGTATCGTATTGTAAGTGTTCATGAATCGTACAATACAGTATGTGTATCGCATGAATTGTATCATACTGTAAAATCATACGTATCGTACGATACATAGACAAATGCTTTAAAATAAAAAATTTTGTTAAAATTTGTACTTTTATTTGAATCTAACAAGTTGTTAGACTTGTTTTAAACACATAGGTTACTTAGTTTAACCTAATAAAATAATATATTCTTAAGTTTTTTTTCCCCTCTCTTTCTTCTACAAAATTTAGACAACATAGTACACACTTACACTTCACTTTAATATTTACAAATTGAAAATATAATTATTTTTTTTTTCATTATTGTTATAAGTCCAAGAAACTAGAATGCCAAGAAGAAAATTTTTTTAATTATTAAAATAAAAAGAACAAAAAGAGATAGTAAATGTTAGTGATGATGAAGAAAATTTTAATAAAGAAATAAATTTGCAAAGTGATAAACATAATGATAGCATCGACTTAGATAGGGTTGATTGGCCAATATGATGAAAATAAATTAATTTTTGTGTCATTTGTAATATATTATCACTTTTGAATTTAAGCAATTTGAATGTGTATGTTATAAACACGTGCTAGTTTTATTTATTTAGTTAGCTTGTTAAATATTATCATATAAGTGATGAATAAATTAGTTATTAGCTGAATAAATTCAAAATTTATAATAAATATACTCATTATATATGTATATCTATAATTTTTTATAAATTTTATTAAGTGTTTGTATATCTTACAATACACAATACGATACAATACATAATACGAAAAAATCAAAAATCGATTCACAATACGATTTACGTTTTAACAACTATGTTTAAATAATTGTAATCAAGATTTTTATGCATGGCCATACCATTTTCATATATAAATGATGGATTATATTCAAATCCGATCAATGCGAACCAACCAAAACTATTTTCTTTATGAGATTCCCGACATGTTGATAATCAAACCTTAGGTTTCCATTATCCTTTTATCCACAACAAATCATACTGATAATTGATCCACCGGCAGAATTCCCTATTCTGTTTTATGTGTGAGATGTATGTTTCTCAAAATGTCAAAGAAACCCATCATGTATATTGCTTGTGGATCAAAATGCTGTTCCCAGCAACTGTAATACTCTTCTTTTCAGCTGCATATTGCTAGTTTCACTAATAAAAGGCCTCAATTTTGGATTGCCAAGTGGCACTAGCAGATCTCATGAAATGGCTTGAGACCTTGCAACTCTTAAATATTTTATTTCTTATTTCTTTAGTTTCTAGAAGCTTATCATATACTCATTAGAATGTACTGAGGACAACAGGGGAGGCAATAATTGTTTGTCTGTCATCATATTTCATATAGCTTTCCAATTGTGAATTTTAGGGCCAGTATTCATATGTAATTGTCATAATGATAAATCTTTGATTCGAGGACTTGAGAGTGCATATTTTAGATGTCAAATGCATGAGAAAGGCTTTTGATGTTATACTTATACATTGTTGTTTTTTATGAGTATGTCATAATTATACATAGACCGCCAAATAAGTGTATGGTGAAATCTATACACACACACACAAAACATGAAGTGAAGACAAGAAAAAATATTGTAAAATGTAATTACCAAACTTGCAAAATGAGTTAAAATGCTTTGTTGTTCTATGTTCTCAATAGTTCAGCACATCCAAATGGTAGGTGAGCCTCCTTCAGGCCAAAACGAAAAACCAATGCAAACTTTGCTTGAAAGTTTACAACTGAAGGTAGCCATAATTTCACCATATGTCGTGTTATTAGTTTAATATGCTGGTAGGAGGTTTCAAACCAAATAGATACGAATCGATATACAGGCCATGCATTCATTATCAAGAAAAAATCTGAATGAGAAAAAAAAAAAAGAGGTTGCGATGGTCTTACTAGCAAGTAAACTTTATTTACCATAGTGGTACTTCTTAAAACTATGATTCCAAGCTCAATGTGCAATGCTGTCCAAATTTTCTTTAAGAAAAGTTTTAAAGAGCAATTATCAACGCATTAGTCAGATTGGTGGTTGGTGAAACGCATCCAGAGCTATATTTTGTAAACTGTCAAGCTTCATTAATACATACGATGTGCATCAAAGACGAAGCTGCAGAATTAGCAAGGCTAAGAGCATAGAAAATCGCAAGCGGTACAGCCAGCAATGTAATTCTTAACGGCTTGGGTCTCCCAGCAATTGCTTTCCAATTTCCACAACAAAGGCTGCAAACCTCAGAGCTACTAGTAAGTAAAATTGCAATCAACAGATTGAGTTCATTTGCAAACAGAACGTTTACAGCTTCTTAAAGAATGATTCCCATTTCCCAGCCATTGCTTCTTAATAGATCATGACCATTTGCTTGCTGAGAAGTATTGACAACCTTCCCTTCAAGCATGGCCTTATTCCTACATTTCCAAATAGCTATCGAATGGTCAAAATGGTTAATATAGGTCGGTACACATTTTATTGAAACTATTATGTTTCATTTCCTACCATAACTGTTTTGGAACAAATAATACCTGCCTATCTGCAGCTACCAGGTGACAATGCTTCAATCATCTGTGCAAGGCATGATCTCTTGTTGACATGACATTCAACTCAAGCATCGTATTAAAAAGCCATCCATTCCTGCCATTCCTTGCATAACCACTGATAAGCTAGTTCCACAACACAATATATAACTGATCAGTGTGATGCGGGCGTGTTACATGGGTCCAGGGTTTAACCGAGTAAAAAGACACGATGCTCTGCATGGTCTTCGGGGTTCCTTGTCATCAAAAGTTATATAACCTGCAATCCTCAAATTCCACATTGCAATATCTCGTTCGGGAATTTCATTGTCATTTAAAAAAAAAAAGAAGAAATACATTTGTCCACAAATTTTTTTTTTTTTTTTTTTTTAACACATACAAATTTAAGCACTTTTTTTCTATGATTTTCCTTGGAGTAATATTTATTAGCCAATGAATTAGTTCTTTTCCTAAGGAATAATACAAAAGAAATTCCTCACTACAGATGCGAAACACACAAAAGACCAAACTTTATCACACTAAGGTACATACTAAATGGTCTCCAATGAAAAAATACAAAAGAAATCCGTCTTAGGATAAATAATCTTAAACTAGAAAGGAAAAAAAAGGCGCTTGAAAAATTGATCTTCTCTTAAAACTAAACCAAATTTCCTACACCCATTGCCTCAAATACGAATGCCACACCACATGGGGTTCGAGCTGTTAGCTCAATGGTACTAGCACCCTCTTTCAGGTCCATTGTCTAGGGTTCGAATCCTACATTTACTTCAAAGAAAAAAAGTCCACACCATATACATGCTCACAAGGACAATTGTAAGTAAAAAAGGTAAGGTGGAGGATAGGTATTGCACACGAAGCAACAGTAATGGATGGTTGAGAAAAAAAAAAAAAACTTTCAATCTCAACCATTGAGGGTCTGTTTGGATACCGCTTATTGTTGAAAACTGAAAACTGAAAACACTATAGCAAAATAATTTTTAAATGTGTGAATAGTGTCGTGGGACCCAATTTTAATAAAAATTTTGCTAAATTCCGTACTTGTGGGTCCTGTAAACAATGCACGGGACCCACAGTTTAAAATGCAAACGCGTTGAATTCCGTTTTCAGCTCAATCCAAACTAACACTGAATAAAAAAAAAGGTTAAAAAGTTAAAGTTAAAAAATGAGAATGGTAAAAGTTCCAAAAGTACAATTGTTAAAATGAAAAAAAAAAAGAATTTTGAAAATGCTATGGCCAATGTACACAAATTTTGGAATTTGAGAAGAATTTTCAGGAGTTCAGCTTTTAAAAGCTAGCCTTTGATTTTTTAGGAGTTGGCAAGGTATATAGGGACGGAGCTATTGTTGGACCCCCCCCCCCCCCCCCCCCCAAATTTTTTTAAAAAAATGCTTATATATATTTATGAATTAAATTTACTAATTTGGTTCAATAAATTACACTAGACCCCTCCTAACAATATTATTGGCACTCTAAAAGGCCATAAAATGAATTTATGGATCTAATCTATAAAAGAAAATTTAGCAAGCCCAAAAAATTTAGCACAACATAAATGACAAAATAGCAAAGCTAAAGAAAATTTAACCCAATCAACCAAAATTTTACCAAAAACAAATAGCTAGGCCTTTCAAAATTTTAAAACAAAACTAATCTGTCATTCCATCAAAGATTAGAAAAAAAACACAAACAAACAAATAAAACCCTAAGCCTAACCAAGAGACTCAACGGTTGATGGTTGAAGTAAAGCAGTGAAGGGAGAGGCAGCAGCAGCATGGTAGCAACAAAGCCGCCAGCCCAGCCCCTAGCCCAGACTCACCAGATCTGGTATCTCTCTCTCTCTCTCTCTCTCTCTCATGAGCAAGTGAGCAACAAGCACAAAATAAAAACTATCTTAAGCTGTCTGATACAAAAGACAGAGAGAGAGAGAGAGTTCTTTCTCTTTTTAAGAGACTTAAACAATGACTTAAAAAAATAGTAGAAGTGACTAGTGGTGGATTGATATCCACCCACGTGTTGTGCTCTATGAGTTAAATTTTTTTTTTTTTTTTTTGTCTTATATAAATAGCAGTTTTTTTAATGGTAAATAGTTATGTTTGTCTGTAAGTGTCTTTTTTTAAAAGTAAAAATTGATTTTGTTTGAAACTTTGAAATTAACTGGGAGTTGAGATATAATAAAATTAGTGAATTGTAGTGTTGGGAGTGGAGATATAATAAAGTTAGTGAATTGTAGTGTTGTGTCATGTACATAGCTCTACAATGAATATTTTTTATCTGTATGTGCATTTATTTCTCTATTCAATCCTTGTTGACGGTTTATTAAGAGTCTGTTTGGGAACAACTTATTTAACTGAAACTGAAAACTTTTGTTGAAAGTACTATATAATTACATATTTATCCTAGAAGTGCTTCGGACAACTCTGTATATTCGTTAAGATGTAAACACAGGTTACTGAGTGTTTTTTTTTTTTTTTTTTTTTTTTTTTTTGCAACATCTTACATTTTGTAAGGGGGATGTATCCTTACTAACAGCTCACAATAAATCAAAACGCAAATGTTTGCAATATTTTCACAATAAATCCTAAAAGACAAGTCGTTATTGGTTTTAATTTGGGCTCACCACTGACATTACTTTTTTATTCACCAATAATAGTTTGTCATTCAGGATTTGTTGTGAAAATATTGTAGATATAGTATTTCTCGCAAAGACATCCAATTAAATAATGTCCCCAAAAAATGTTATATTAAACGTTGGTGATAATATCGTCACTTTCAATTTGATCCTTACATTATGTTAGTAAATTCTAAATGCTATATGTTAGGTTCTAAAGACTTAGTATTTCATGTATTTAGAACTCTAATATGTATTGTTGGCAAACCATGATCAAAACAAGTTATTTAGTCTTGTTTAAACTTACTCAAAATAGTGTTGTTTATGTAAAGTTGGAATCGAGCTGATGCAAAATTCACTGTGCATCTCGGCCTGGCTCGATTGATCGAAGCTTAGGCTCGATTAATCGAAAATCGGGCAGATGCGTTTTTTCTACAGAATTTCCAACTCAGCCCTAACTCCTAAAACATTTAGGGTTTTATGTTTTTGCCTTAGTTATATAAGGCAAACCCTAGCCACGTTTTAGAGGTTGCTCATATTGCTGTTTGTGTGAATCTCTTATGAGATCTGTGAGGAGCTTTCCTTCACACAAGCTTAGGATTATCAAGAGGTGATTTCTTCAAGAACTTGATGATCATTCAGTTGCTACCATAAGAGCTTAAAGATACACAAGCAGGGGTGCTTGTACTTGCTGGAGAATCCAAGAAAGAAGGAGTCTGTGGTCTCAGAGCTTGCACGTGGTCGTGTCAGTAAGTTCTACTGGTGGGTAGCAATAAGAAGTCAAGCGTAGGGGCTTGTAAGTCTTATTGTATGAACTTTGATTCTTTCAAGATAGTGGATTCAAGTTTACCTTAAAGATAACTAGGTTAAATCCTCCCCAGGTTTTTTACCCGTTTGGTTTTCCTAGGTCATCATATCTTTGTGTTATTTATATTTCCGCTGCAATATACTTGATATGATTGTTTGATTGTGATAACCTAGATTTGCATAATTTGACTAAGTTAATCACTTGGCTAATTAACTAGGTTAATCCGGTTGTGTTAAGGGGTCTAAAAACCGTTCAAGTGGTATCAGAGCAGGTAGCTCTCTTGTTGTAGATCTTTTGATCTCTGAGCTGATCCTTGACCCCTATTGTCATGGAACACAGTCACTTTCTAGTTATTCCTCCTCACATCGATGGGAATAATTATGCTTATTGGAAAGTAAGGATGAAAGCATTCCTGAAATCAATTGATGAGAGGGTCTGGAACTCCATTGAATACGGATGGGAGAAGCCCACTACTCCTGTGAGTGAGTGGCAAACTTCTCAAAAAGAAGCAACTGGGTTCAATAGCAAAGCTATGAATGCCATCTTTAACGCTGTTTCTATGTAGGAATTTAAGAGAATCTCTAATGTTGAGGTTGCTCATACTGCTTGGAAAATCCTCCAGACTGTGCATGAAGACACTAAGGCTATTAAAATTAATACGTTGCAGCAGTTAACATCTAGATTTGAAAGCATTAGGATGTCTGATGATGAATCTTTTGATGAATTCTATGCTAAACTAAATGACATTGTTAATTCTGCATATAATTTGGGTGAAATCTATGATCAACTTAAAATTGTGAGGAATATTCTTAGATCGTTGACTGAGCACTTTAGACCCAAAGTGACTGCCATCACTGAGAGCAAGGATGTGGACTCCATCCCTGTTGATGAACTTGTAGGATCTCTTCAATCCTATGAGTTGAACCTACCCAAAACTAACAAACCCAAGTCAATGGCTCTTAAGTCAGTTAATGATGTTGATGTTGGTGGATTTGATGATGAGCTCTCTGCTACAGAGATTGCTTACCTTGCCAAGAACTTTAGAAACTTTCTTAGGAATAGTAACAGAAAGGCAAGAGGTACAAACACTGCTGAACCTAGAAACTTTAGGAAGAATGATCCCACTAAGGTTAATAACAATGAAAAACCTAGAGAAAAAGTTGGTCAATCTTCAAATAATTCTATGGGTCCTCAGTGTTTTGGATGTCAAGGGTATGGTTACATGAAATCTGAATGTCCCACATACTTGAAGTCTAAGGGGAAGGCTACGGCTGTAACCCTTAGTGATAATAAAGTTTCTGCTGATAAGTCCGGATGTAACGAGGTGGGAAACTTCATTGCTTTCACTGCTACTGCTGTAGTCAATGAAAGTGTATCTGTTGAAGAGAACCCTTCTGATAGGGAACTCTCTCTGAGGATGCAGATCTTCAAGAAGCCTACAATAAACTTTGCAAAGTTGCTGTAAAGGATGTCATGAATGTTGAATTAGGCTTAAAGAAAATTACTTCTCTTGAGCTTGAAAAGAAAAATTTGCTTGCTAATTTGGTTGATACTAATGATCTTTTGAACAATGTGAAAACTGAGAATATGCTCTTGCTTGATAAAGTTAAATCTTTGGAATATGATTTATCTATTGCTAGATCTACTAGTTCTAAACTTGATCAAATGCTAAGTGTTCAAAAGGCTCCTTCTGACAAATTTGGATTACGTTTTGTTGAAAGCATCTCTGTGACTGCACCAAATTCCACAAACTTTTTTCCTTCTTCTTCCTCTGAACCCCCTGTGAGTGAGGTTATGAGTGAGACTGCTAAACCTGTAGAGGCCACACCTCCTAAGAAGATTAGGGTTGATCTGAAAGAGTCTAAACCTAAGGAGTCTACCCTTACTAAGGACAAGATGCATGGTAAACCTGTTTGGGTGTGTCATTTTTGTGGAAAGTCTAGATACATTCGTCCAAATTGTTATAAGCTGCAAGCAGCTAAGTGAGCAAATAAGCCGAAAGTGCCTGTGCTTCAAGCACAAGATCCTATGGCATTTATTGGTGAATTGGTAAAGGCTCTAAAATTTTATTCCAATCCCGGAGTTGGAAATCACTGTAATGTGAATATGAACTCCAATGCTAATGCATCTAAGAGGTTTTGGATGCAAAAGGCTCGATCTAATTGAGTCTTTCTGACATGGTCCTTATGCTTCATTGCTCTATCTTTTGTAACCTTTGTTCTTTTTTCTTTTTTTTTTACCTTTTTGTTTCTAGGATTTGCATTGCATAACATTCATGCATTTCAATCTAGGTTTGCTTTTGTTTCTTCTTTTCAAGAAATTTTTTTTTTAAAAAAAAAAAAAGGAGAAAAAGGAAAGCAAATTGTGTTTTGTATTAATTCTCTTGGTTTTTGAAAACAAGGTTGGTCAATTTATTTCACATAACATGTCTTTGTACCTTGTTTAGCTTTGATGAGCTTATCTATTGCACTTTACTAGCTGAAGCTTTGTAGTGCATGTTGTGTGGGAAAGATGTTTATGGTTTTTTTGATCATTTTGTCTTGATCTTGAAGTCACATGTCTTTGACTGTCGGACTTGAACCTTTTGAGAAAGGCATAAATAACCATCTCACCACTGTTCACTAGCCAATCATGAATACCTTAGTGCATATCGTAAAATTCTGTGCTCGAGAAAGTGTAGCACATGCACAAAAAGAACATAAAGTGTAGCCTCGGTTTAATTGCTTAATGCTTAAATTTGTGTGTACTATTAGGCTTGATGCCAAATCACATAATTAAAATTAGTGTGTACATTATTTTGGCTTTTTAATAAGTTTCTGAATAAATTAAAATTGGTGTGTATATTATGAGGCAAAATTCAAGAAACTTACATGATTGCAACTTATGTTCTAAGAGATGTGGGAGTTATATGATGTAACTCTTTAGGTGATAGTCTCTTTTAAATTCTATGTGATGAATTTTGTAGACTTTGTGGTTGATTTCTATTCACATATCACCTCACATGTATCTCAAGTTTTTGCTAGTTACACACACTACACAAGTTACTCTTTGCTAAACTTTGTACATGTTATTGTGTGTGTTTTTGGTCTGACCAACCAAGTTTGAAAATACATTAAGTTTTATGCAAAACAGAATTGTTGCTTGAGAATTCAAAGGCAGTTGGATTGAAAATATTCTTTTTGGAAAACTTGGTTTAAAATCTTAGGTTTTTGAAACTCATTTCATCTCATACTCATGCATTTATTTCATTTTTGTTAATGCTTTGAGGAGTGAATTCACAAAAATTGCTGAGTTTTTCAAAACTGTGCTTTTTCCAGAATTTCGATTGATCCAATCTGTTTTTCGATCAATCGAAATTGCACTTAAAATTTTAGGTGAGCCTCTGTCTGTTTCAATCAATCGAAACTAATTTTCGATCAATCGAAAATCGTGAATCAAGTTTTTTAAAAACTCAGTTTTGACTAGTTCAAACATCTTTTTCAAAAAGTTTTCAACTTTTTCTCTCTCTCTCTCTCTCCCCGATTCGGACTAGGCTCCACCTTGATTTTTTGTCGTTTTCCTCCCAAATTTTTGTAAGGTTTTTCTCCTCCAACACCAGTATGTCCATTATACCCTTTCTTTTTCATTTTTTTTTTCATGATTTCATGCATAAATCCATGCATTTAAGTGATATTTTCGGACCTAAGAAAATTTTGGGGTTTTTGGTGTTTTTGATCTTTTCTTTCACAATTGATCAATGGGTTTTTGTTATTGGATGTTATAAACATGATCTATGATGTTTAATTTGATCAATTTTGTGGTTTATGAGAAATTGGTTTTTCTAGGGCTTGAATATATCCGATTTGGGGTTTTTGTTCAATTGGGTTAAAATTGATGAAATTGGCTTGTTGGATTGATGTAATTGATCATTCTAATCTGTTTTCTAACTTGTGTGATGATCAATTGGTCAAATTTCTTTAAAAACATACAAGTGGTTTTCAAATTTTTGGGGTTTTTTGTTAGAAACTCTATGCTCAAGCCAATTTTGTGAATTTGAATTTAAATTGAACCTAGTTTCACTGCATTAGAGCATGCATCATGACATTTGATCTGTTCATGCATCATATAGATTTTTGTTCTATATTTGTTTTTGCTAACTTGCAGTCTGCCCTTGGTTTTTCCTTTTTTTTGTTCTTTTGATTCTGTTTTGTGTCTTTGTCCTTTCCTTAGCACCATGCCTAGGAATACTAGAGCCCATAGGACTCCTTCAACTCCTTTTGAGTCTCCCTCTAGGAGTGAGTTGTTTAAGGATGCCAAAAGCAGAGAGGCCTTTGATAAGCTGAATAGTAAGAGGAAGATTTGGGCTGAGCGTTATGTGCTGCTAGATGAGTTAGATCTTGCCATTAAGGCAAACTTTGAGAGTCAAGGTTGGTTGTCCTTGTTGGAGATAGATCATCCACCTCTGACTACCCTGATTAGAGAGTTCTATTCGAACCTCTCTTGCCACGTATATGATTCCAACACCATTGTTCGGAGTTGGATACGAGGTGTTGAGTTCACCATTACCCTTAGGGTAGTCGCTGAGGCTCTTGGGGTCCCGGTCGTTAGACAGCCTGACTATCCTTATGAGGAGTCTCCACCCCTTGATGACGTCATGTCATACATCACTGGGTCTTCTATCCAGTGGGGTTCTGATCCTCGGATCATGTCCGCTGAGCTTCCTGTGACTACCTATCTTTTTCTTAGGATAGCGTGTCATTCTTTGTGGCCTATCTCTCATCTCCACACCAACCCTATTAAGCGATGTGTGTTTTTATATGCCCTTGTCTTTGGTGCTTCTATTTCTTTTCCTCATCTGTTTCTTCATTCTTTGAACAAGATTCATAGGAGTAGCGTTGTTGGTCACGCTCTTGTCTATTCTATCTTCATTCATAGGATTTTGTTGTTTTTAGATTTAGATGGTTTCGCCACGTCCGAGCCCGTACATGTTACTGGTCCCATAGGTGCCTCTTTTCTTCGTCTGAGGGCTGCACATTTGAGGCCTCCTCGTGTTCAGTCTTCTGGTGTTGTACCCCCTCCTTCCTCTTCTACAGGTGATGCACAGGCCGAGGCGTCTAGTGCTGCTGCTGCTACTAATGTTCCTCCACCAACTACTTCTGATGATTCAGACATTTGACATATATTGGATCATGTCTTGACCGTTCAGGCGGCTCATGGACAGATTTTGGTGGACTTGCTCGATGAGGTTCGTGCTTTGCGTGCAGAGTTGGCACATTTCAGACGATCTCCTTCGCCACCTCCTTTTGATGATGGATTGTGATTGTCTTTTGGCGTTCCATCACAAAAAGGGGGAGTAGCTTTTGGATTAGCTTGTAGAGTTTTTGCTGATAAGGGGAGTTTGTTTCTTTGAAGCCTGTGGTGATTAGATTGTATCTAGGAGCTACATCGTGTATTTACTTTCTTTTGGCTCTAGATGTATTTTTGTTGGGCTTTTCATGTTAGGGGGAGATACATTTATTTTGTTTCCTATTTCAGTGCTTATTGACTTATATTTTTGGTTATTCATTTGATATATGTCTTTATTTTGTGTTTTGGTGAAATCAAGAATTTATTTTGTTTACTTGCATTTTCCACACATGTGTTTATGCGTTTGTTGAGTATTTCAGGAAATATAGGTTGATTCAATTGAGCTGCTGTCTACACTTGCAACTGATGGATGGTAGTTAGGATTGGTTTTGTTATGTAAAGGGCTTTATTTTGTAAACTTTGAGCTTTTAGTTGTGTTTTGTCACAGATTGCAAAGGGGGAGTTTGTTAGGTTCTAAAGACTTAGGATTTTAAGTATTTAGAACTCTAATATGTATTGTTGGCAAACCATGATCAAAACAAGTTATTATTCTTGTTTAGACTTGCTCAAAGTAGTGTTGTTTATGTAAAGTTGGAATCAAGCTGACGCAGAATTCATTGTGCATCTCGGCCTAGCTCAATTGATCGAAGCTTAGGCTCGATCAATCGAAAATTGGGCAGATGCATTTTTTCTGCAGAATTTCCAACTTAGCCCTAACTCCTAAAACGTTTAGGTTTTTATGTTTTTGCCCTAGGTATATAAGGCAAACCCTAGCCACGTTTTAGAGGTTGCTCATATTGCTGTTTGTGTGAATCTCTTGTGAGATCTGTGAGGAGCTTTCCTTCACACAAGCTTAGGATTATCAAGAGGTGATTTCTTCAAAAACTTGATGATCATTCAGTTGCTGCCATAAGAGCTTAAAAATACACAAGCGGAGGTGCTTGTACTTGCTAGAGAATCTAAGAAAGAAGGAGTCCGTGGTCTCGGAGCTTGCACGTGGTCGTGTCAGTAAGTTCTACTGGTAGGTAGCAATAAGAAGTCGTAGGGGCTTGTAAGTCTTATTGTATGAACTTTGATTCTTTCAAGATAGTGGATTCAAGTTTACCTTGAGGATAGCTAGGTTAAATCCTCCCCAGGTTTTTTACCCGTTTGGTTTTCCTAGGTCATCATATCTTTGTGTTATTTATATTTCCGCTGCAATATACTTGATATGATTGTTTGATTATGATAACCTAGATTTGCATAATTTGACTAAGTTAATAACTTGGCTAATTAACTAGATTAATCCGGTTGTGTTAAGGGGTCTAAAAACCGTTCACCATAAATATAGTTACACAACTCCATTGGCATTGCCACTAGTTAGTAAAGCAAAATGTATGCACAAGTTATAAGCTTTTTTGGGGGGATAATTTGGGAGTCTATTGCCACTGGATTGTAAGCAACATGTATGCACAAGATATAAGCTCTTTTTTTGGGGATAATTTGGGAGTTGATTAAGGGGGATTTGACCTATGAAAGTCTACAAAAAACAATAAGAAATACCAGTTGAGTTACAAAATTCTTGGCAAGTCATAAATTTAATTTCCGCCTACACCAAAAACCAATTAGTGTCTTAATTTTGATTAAAAAGAGTAATCAACAATAGCGGATGTTATAGTTGAAACTTTCTCTAAAAAAAGTGTGATGGGAGTTACTGAATTAAGAAATTAAGATGTATGGATAACATTTCCTATCTTTGAAATTCTATTTTGATTTCTTTTATTCAAAATGATGCAATTTAATCCTTGAAAATTTGAAAAAGTTTTTTTTTTTTTTTGAAAAAGTATTAATTTTTGTATTTCTGAAAATTGCATGCGTAGTAGACGATGAATTGATGTAGCATATTATAAAGTTAATGGCTAAAATACAAAACTCATCCTCTAAGTTTTACTTATTTTCATTTCAGTCCTCTAAGTTTGGGTTTTGTCATTTCAGTCCTTTAAGTTTCATTCATTTCCAATTGAGTCTTCCGTTAATGTTCCATTAGTTGCTATCATCTACTTACCAAAATGATGTCGTTTTGATTTTTTTTTTTTTAATTTCTTAATTTCAAAAAAACTGAAACACGTCAATTTAAAAATAATAATAATAATAATAATAAATTACTCAAGGGAACGACGTCGTTCCCTAGCCATTGAATAACAAAAATAATCCCCACCCCCATTGACAGAAACAAAACTACTCAGGAGAAGAGATGCAGGTGTTAAAAAAACTTTTTATGAGGGAGAGGCCGAGATCGGCACTGCTGGGCATGTTTCACGGTCAGGTTACAAGGCTCAAATTCAAATCACTCCTTTTTTGTAATTTTCCCCAGGTTTGCAGACTGCAGGTCCAGATTGCACTTTTGGAATGTTATTGATTTTTACATTACCTCTTATTTGCGAAGTTTAGAATTTCCTTGGAAAACTTTTTAAGATTTGAAATAGAATTGCTGTTTTATGGGTTTTATGAGACAAGGAAATCGTTGCTCAACTGTGCCGAGTTTGATGTCTCAACTTTGTTGCTCTATAACTATGCTTGTTTATTGGTTTTTATGGGACAAGGAAATCGTTGGGAGATTCTTCATGCGTGATTAATGGGAGCATTTTGGTTTTGGCCGTACGCGTCTGTTTCAGAATCCAGAGTGCCAAAGAAGCAAAACTTCTCAAAACCCATAAAATTTCTCAGATATTGGTGGGGTGGGGATTATTTTTGTTATTCAGTGGGTTAGAGCTTGTTTGGATGGGATGAGTTTTGAGTGATATCACTAGAAATTTAGTTGTCTACAATCACTTAATTTTCTGTTTTCATCATCTAAATCGTGTGGGTCCCACGGATGACCATTTGTTTGGATGAGTTTTGGATCATTGTTTCCATCACTCAATTCTCTGATTTTTTAGTGATGAGTTATGAAAACTGAAAACACATTTTAAGTGTTTTCAGTTTCCATAATTCTGTTTTCAATGGCATTTCTGTAATTAAACATACATTGAGGGACCCACTAGTCAAGTCAGCCGCAACTTTTGACTTTTTTTTTTTCTCATTGGGTTCGGTGAGTGTTTTTTTATTTTATTTTTTTTTCACTGGGTTCAGTGAGTTTGGGTACTGGGGGTTGAAGGAAAAAAAAAAGGAGTAAAAGCTACACCAAGTGATAGGTATGGGGCCCACAAACAGTTGAAAAATATTGAGTGATGACAAGTGAGTAATAGTACCAAACGAGTGGGGTGTAGAGAGTTGGGGTATGATGAGTGACGAGTGACGAGTGACGAAAATTGAATGATGAGTGATGAGTGGCCATTTTTTTTAACCACACAAGCCCTTAGGGATCGACGTTGTTCCCTTGAGTAATTAGTTTCTGGTTTTTTTTTTTTTTTAATTTTTTTATAAATTAACGCACTTTTCAGTTTTTTTGAAATTAAGAAATAATAATTAAAAAATCCAAAACGTTGTTGTTTTAGTAAGTGGATAGCAGCAAATAACGGAACACTAACGGAAGACTAGACATGGCAAAACGGGTGGGTCAGGTCGGGTTTGGGTCGAGTCAATCGGGTTGCAGGTAAAAAATGGGTCATTTTAAGCGGGTTAAAAACGGATTCAGGTCAATCGGGTTGTGGGTCAAGACGGGTTGACCTATATTTTTCACGTGATTTTTTTTTTTTTAATAAAAAAAAAACATGTATTTGCCATTTGGAAAGTTATGCAACAAATTACTTGCTGTAAAATGCATTACTTGGAATCCACCACTTATATCAAGAATGAACTTAGTTAAACTTATTAATACTTATTCAATAATTTTAAAATTATACAAATCCTAACATTGCTATCTAAAACAAAATAACACAAAGATAAGTAAAATAAATACACAAGTTTTATTTTTACACAATATCAACATCCCAAAATATAAAATAAAATTACAAATGACTTATTGGATAACTCATTTGACAAAGAATAAAAACATATAAGAAATTTACAATCTTGAAAATTAATTTTATAATCTATTATCAATTGTGGTTGGCATTCTATTTCAATTTGAGATATAATTTAAAATTTGATTGTTTACTTATTTATAAATGGTCTCTTTTATGAATATTATAACATTGTTAAGCAATACACACACTAGGAAATATCATAATTTATTTTGAAAAACCGATTATTTTGGAAATAAATTGTTAAAAAATGGGTCTAAGCATTCATAATTTATGTTAATTTGATACTTTAGCTTCACTATTTGCACATTTATGAATGTTTCTCACACATATCTACAATTTTAAATTTATGTTTTTAACTCTACCGTAACCAGATTATCTTGGCGTGTACTTTGCTATGAGATATCTTAAAATCTGTACTCATTACAAAATGCTCAACCATTCATCTTTCAATTAATTTGCATCCAGTTATGTAAATGTCTTAATTGTTTCCTTAAAGCTCACAACAAACAATTAAATCAATATTGTCTTAATTTTTTTTTTACCAAAAAAAAAAGTTTTAAAAAATGGTTGAGGTTCGGGTCGGGTCAGGTTGACCCTGAAAAAACATGGGTTAGGTCACGGGTCAACCCGTTTTTACTTCGGGTCAAAAAAATCGGGTTCGGTTTGGGTATTTTTTCAGGTTGGGTCAGAAAATTCTGACCCGTTTTACCATGTCTATGGAAGACTTAATTGAGAATGAATGAAACTTAGAGGACTGAAATGAAAAAGAGTGAAACATAGAGGGTGAGTTTTGTATTTTGGCCAAAAAATTATATAGATTTGATATTGGATTGCATAAGTTGGTAAATAAATTCATGTGATATCAAATTATTATTTATAGTTTATTAAAAATATAAACAATCAATTTGTATTAAAAATTCATAAATTTGTGAATATTTAAACAATTTTTAGTCATGGTTTTACTATATATGAGAAAATAATAAGTTAATTAAATAGTTCATGAATAAGCTCGAGCTTATCCAATAAACAAATGAACCAAACTTGAACATATAATCTTGTTTGGTGATAAGATTTAGCTTTGCTCATGTCCAAAATAAAATTAAATAATTAAAAATTTTGAACTTTAAATATTGGGTTTCGCTTAGCTTGTTTACAGCCTTAAATAGAAGATACACAAGTTCATGTTAAGGTGCTAGACAGATACAACTTGGTGCACATTAAAAGAAAAGAAAATAGCATGACACATGGCCTAATTAGCTAAAGATTTATAAAGGGGATGAAAACATGGACTACTTCATTACTTGCTCTAGTAGAGCGTATTATGGCTTCTAATTTGGCCATGGTTTGATTCTTTTTTTCTTTTTTCTTTTTTTTTTTAAAGTGCTCTAATCTTATGTCATTTAAAAAAATATATAATTTAAACCACTTCTTGGTCAATTAAAACTACTTTAAGCTTAATTAAAGTAGTTTTAATTAAGCTTAATTAAAGTAGTTTTAAAGTGTTTCCAATCCATTCAAAATTTTCTAAATTTTCTCAACAAAATTTATTATTAACTCAAATATAATTGAAATTAACGCAAATATAATCTTCAATGAAATTCTTTTACTATATTCTAAAAATTTGATAGTTCATTTCAATATATTTTCATAATGTGTTTAAAATTTATAAACATTAAATAAATTCAGTGTATTTCATAAAAATTAAATAGTAAATTCATTGTATTATAATAAAAAGAAGTCACATTGTAAAGTGAAAAATTAAGTATATAAAATTAGGTTAACCATTTGCCTTCTTTTTAAAAAAAAAAAAAAAAAACTAAAATGTATATAGGAGCCTTGTACCTCAATTGTTGGCAGGGGCGGAGCCACTTGGCTCCTTGGCCACCCAAAAATTTTCAAATTTCCACTAAACTATGTCAAAAAATTACATGGGCCCCCCCAAAAGTTAAGATCCGGCCCCCCCATATTTTTCTCAACCATTTTTCTAGAGTTCTAGACTTTTATTCTAATACAACTTCAAGCCCCACCAAAAAACTTGGCCCACATCCAGCCCCACCAGCCAGGCCCCAATTCCCTAAGAAATCAAATTATTCTTTTCTAAACCATAACACTTCCAGCCTAGCCCGAACCAAAATCTAAAATACCTAATTAAACACAAACAAAAGGCATTCAATCCTCACCGTCTGAACAATCTAAAAGAGAGAACAAATGAACAATCTTCATTCACACCTCACCTCACGCCTCTACCTTCCGCCCTTACCCTTAGTTTTTTGTCTTCTTAGTTCACGCCTCCAACTCCAATAGTGTCACGCTCACCGGCTCACGCCTCTGCCTGACTGCCTCAGAAACCCTGCCAGCTCACCGTGACGCCACTGCCTCCACCAGCTCACTGTGACGCCGCTGCCTCCTCAAGGTATATATCTCATTCATTCTTTACTTGACTTCTCTCTCTTTTTCTCTACAACTGAAGTACTGAACTAAATACTAATACTTGAATAGAAATATCAAATATGAAATATGTGTATGTGATTTCCCTTTGCCAGCAAAGCAATTTATACTTATTACTTTGTCTTTTGTCTTTTTGTGTTTGTTGTTATTGTATTCTTTATTATTTGATCCACTGAGAGTCAGACTAGCCTTTTCCCTTTTGGCTTTTGTGTTGTTTGTCTTGTCCCTTGAGTGGGGGCTGGGTGGGGCTTGCCTGCTTGCATTGTGTAAGTAAATTAAAAAAAAAAAAAAAAAATTTAATCTATGGAAGGAAATTGGAGTAGTGGGCCATGAGTCTATCACAGAGTTTAGGTATTTGGTTTATGTTGTTTGTTTATACTTTTGATTGATTTGTTTATTTATTTTTTTTATCCTAAAAGGTCATTAGTCATTACTTAACTACAAGTGTATTTGTTTATTTAGTTGAATTGATTTTTTTTTTTTTTTTTGGGATTGAAATTAGGTGTCAAATAATGAGCAAACGACAAACAATTGATGCATTCTTTAAGAAAAAAGATATTAGTCATTCAGAACTTAGGACTTCTGTAGAAACAAATGTTGATACTTCAATGCCTAATAAGCGTCCCTCCAAATGTTCAAGAATTGAATCTAAAGGGATAGACCGTGATCCAGGATCATGTAAACAAATATATGAATTCCCTGTCAACAAACAAGATGAAATTCGACGTGCTTATCTCATACCCGGTCCATATCAACCTAGAGACGTAAAGTATCCATACAAAGGACCGAAAAATCATCACCGTAGTTTTCAATCTTCATGGTTTGAATCACATTCAAATTGGTTGGAATACTCACCTTCAACAGATTCAATCTATTGTCTACCTTGCTACCTTTTTCATAAGAAACCAACAGGTTGTCCTGGATCAGATGCATTCACTGAAAAATGTTTTAATAATTGGAAAAAGGTGAAGGATGGAATTAATTGTTCTTTAATTGGTCATGAGGGGAAAGAACCTAATACACCACATAAAATTGCTGAGAAATGTTGTGAGGATCTATTGAATTATTCAGGACATATTGACAAACTAGTTGAGAAACAAACATCAAAAGAAATGGAGAATAATCGATTGCGGCTTAAGGCCTCAACAGAGTGTGCTCGATGGCTAGCATTCTAAGCTTGTGCTTTTAGAGGTCATAATGAAAGCCTTGATTCAAAAAATCGAGGTAACTTTATTGAATTGATAAAACACACATCAACTTTCAAAGAAAATGTAGCTATAGTTGTCTTGGAAAATTCTCCACAGAATGCCAAATATACGTCACCCACAATTCAAAAGGAGATTTTGTATATTCTAGCTAGTAAAGTGCGAAATGCTATTTGTGAAGAAATTGGGGATGCAAAATTTTGCATTCTAGTTGATGAAGCTCGAGATGAGTTGAAGAGAAAGCAAATGGCCATCATTTTGAGGTTTGTTGATAAAGAAGGTTTCATTAAAGAGTGTTTCTTTCATGTTGTGCATGTTAGAGACACTACTGCATTGACTTTAAAGAATGAGATATATGCTGTCCTTTCTCATTACAACCTTTACATTGAAAATATTTGAAGTCAAGGATATGATGGGGCTAGTAACACGTGTGGTAAATGGAATGGATTACAAGCTCTTTTTCTTAAAGATTGCTCATATGCTTATTATGTACATTGCATGGCTCATAAGTTGCAATTAGCTCTAGTTACAACATCTAGAGAAGTAAAAGATGTTCATCAGTTCTTTGATCATTTGTTAATATTATAAATATTGTTGTTGGTTCTAGTAAGCGTAATGATGAATTGCAACATGCTCAAGCAGAACAAGTTGAGAATATGATTGCTTCTAATGAAATTGAGACTGGAAGAGGTGCAAACCAGATTAGTACTTTGCAACGAGCTGGAGATACTAGGTGGGGATCTCATTATCAATCTATTTGTAGTTTGATTAAAAAGTTTGATGCTACTTGCAAAGTTATCAACACTATCTCTGAGGAAGGGGCTAACTATAAACAACGCAGAGATGCCGAGGGAGCTTATCAGGTATTAACATCATTTGAATTTATTTTAATCTTGCATTTGATGAAAGAGATAATGGGAATTACTAATATTCTTTGTCAAGCTTTGCAAAAACATTCTCAAGACCTTTTAAATGTCATGCATTTAGTTTCAACTACAAAATCACTTATTCAAAAGTTGAGAGATGACGGATGGGAGCCTTTACTTGCTAGTGTTATCTCATTTTGTGTGCAACATGAAATTGATATTCTTGATATGAATGCTCGTTACACTAAAGCTCAAGGTAGATATCATCGTCAAGATGAAGATTTAACAATGGAACATCATTTTAGAATTGGCATATTTATAGTTGCAATAGACTTTCAATTGCAAGAATTGAAAAGTAGATTTTGTGAGCTAACAACGAAACTTGTCATTCTTAGTTCAGCTTTAAATCCCAAGGATGCTTTTAGATTATTCAAAATTGTTGATATATGTAATTTGGTTAAGAAATATTATCCTCAAGATTTCACTGAACAAGAACAAGAACTTTTGGAGTCTCAATTGCAACATTATGAGCTTGATGTGATAAAACATCTAGATATTCAGAATATGAGTACAATTTTCGAGCTCTGCATGGGATTAAAAATTTCAGGAAAGTCTAAAATCTATTTTTTGATTGATAGACTTATTCGTCTTGTGTTGACCCTTAACCCTTCTAGTTTCTACAGCAACTAAAGAACGAGTTTTCTCAGCTATGAAGTTGTTAAAAACAAGACTTCGCAATAGAATGGAAGATGAGCTTTTGGCAGATAATATGATAGTTCATATAGAGAAGGAAATTACAGGGAATTTCACTGTAGAGATGATAATGGATGAATTTTATTCCATGAAAAATCGTCCTCAGGCATGATTTGATGTGAATGTTCTTTTTTGTATGTCTACATTGAATTAGACAGTTTTTCATGTTTATTAATGTAGGGTCAATTTTTGTAGCCCAAGCCCACGAGATATGGAGTACGAACCCAATGAACCCAAGACAATGAATTTGTAGAACGTGGGTGAAAGAACTGGGCCGGATATGAATTAAACAGGAGTTGGTTATAGTATTTGCGAATAATCTCACATGCAATCACGTAAAAACAATGGTAGACCTAATGTCTGGAGAGGAATTTTATTGAATGAAAATAAGTTCCAAGTTCCAGAGCTACAGTAAAGTTGTTCTTTCTTCTTTTCTCTCTTTTTTTCGATCCCCCCTTCTATCTGGAGCTCTTCTTCTTTATATAGCATCTTTCCTAATCATCCCAATCGTCCACTTATCCTCCATCTGCTTACATACTTGAGTATAGGTCACATCAAGCATCTTCTTTGGCTTTTTGGGAGTGGCGGTAGTTGAGGTTGCACTGTTCAGGGGTCTTCTCCACATAAATGCGGTCAGAAAAGTTGCCGCAGGGCATTAAATACGGTGGTAGCAGCTTTTTCTTAAGATATTTCTTCATCCTTATCATCCCCAGGAATGTCCAGAGCTTATCTTTGTCACCAAAATTGCCAGGAAGGGCATTCGGACCTTCTATACGTTTATTTGAACAGAACTATTCGTATCCGAGGAGTAAAACCTCTTCGGACAAAGGGTGATCTCTTCGGATTGTACTCTTCCGCCCTCTTTGGGTTTGTTGCCCTCAGGTGAACTCTATCCCAATCCGTTATTACTCTTCGGACACAAAATAATCTCAAAAACAGGGCCCCAGGCCCAATTGGTAAATCTGGGCTTTTGCCCCCACAATAGCCCCTCAAAATCTCAATTTTTTTCTCGCATCCGAAGAGAAAAAGTGTGATTTTGACTTGTCACAGAGTAAAGAGTTTGAGAACAGCCACGTGTCTGAATTGGCACGTGTGTAGGCATAAATATAAGCGCTTCATCATTGCCGCTGCTGTTTCCATATTCCCAAGGCGCTGCATTAATTGTTCCAGGTGGCGTCTTGTCCTTTGTATCCAACGGTGAATGGTTGATCTGACGGACGTGGTTCTTCCCCGGGGTTTGGGCGAAATAACTTCCGCCCTTTCATGTGACCCGGTATAAATCCTTAGAAGAAGTTACTTCTTCCTCACTTTGCAAATTTTCAGACATTCCAGCAAGAACAAGCACGCGACTCCGTCCAAATCTCTCAGTCACCGATTCCAGCTTTCCCCAAAGTCTTCACGAATCCTTCTACGAGTTTGGAAATCTCTCTCCGACCTAGTTCTTGTAAGTTGTCATCCACAAGATCCTTTATTCTTCTCTTCGGCCAGCCATCTTTCCGTTTTTAAGTGCCATGGGTAAACTCCAGTATTTGGTAAATAGCCCTGATCAACTGGAGGCGTTTAAGGCCGCATATCGCATACCCCTAAACGTGGGTGTGAGGTATTGCTCCCCAGAAAAAATACTAACGGATCGGAAGACGGGCGAAGTGGTTATCCCCCTCATTGCTTTTCTAGAATGAGGGATGACCATCCCTATGGGTCCCATCACTACTAGTTATCTTAGGAACCATAGGATTAGCCCGGATCAATGCGCGTCCAACATGTTTAGGATCCTAGGAGCGGTTTAGGATCTGAACCGCCATTTAGGATTGGGCCTCACCTGGCTTGATGTGGTGCACATGTATGAGTGCCACAGCCAACAAGGGGCGGGATATTATCTCAAATCCCAGAATCTCGGTCCGACGAGTTTAGACTCATTTCCTGCCTACCCAAATCCAACAAAGGGATAAAAGACGATTACGTGATCGTCTCGGGCGCATGGCATGACAGTCCTCATTGTCCACCCAAGCCAGGAGAGCCAGGTGGGACATGCTAGATTTAGGTTCACTAACAGTAGGCTTAGGATCCCCGCCTTTTAACAATTTTTAATTCTCTGTGTTGCTATTTTCGAGTTTCTAATAAAGTTTTGCTGTGATTTTTAACTGATAGGAACCGCGTTTCTCCTCGGCTTAGCCTTACCAATACTGCCGCCCTCAACTACCTATTAAGATCAAAGATTTTTGTAAGCGAGGATGGGCAGTTGCGGTCGGCTCCTCTTATTCTCGGGTACACGACGAAAAAGAAAGACTGTCAACCGATCGGCAACGCTATAACACAAGGGGATCACCGTCTCAATCGCATAGACGTTGCTCGGAAGGGGTTTTTAGCACCACACGACCTTGCACCAATGCCACACCCCAACCCACGAGGTGTACCGCTGCTCGTCCAACCAGTTGCCCAAGTCCCCCTTGAACCAGTGGTTGCAAGTGAAAGGGTTGGCTCTTCGACCTCCTCACTAGAAGAGCAAATAGATAAATTTCAATCCAGCGTCCACCCACCCCTTCCGATAACCGCCCTTCCGGAAACTTCTTCGAATGAGGAAGAGATGGCAGATTTAAGGGCATTAATGAAGAACAGAGGGAAGAAGTCCGAGCCGAAAGGTGCTGGGACTTCTCAACCTGTGGCAAATTTGCCTTCGCCGCCACCTCAAGTTCCTGACCCCGGCCTAAAGCTCGTACCGGACTTGAGGAAGAAAAGGCCCCTCGAAACCGAGGAGAGGGAGGTGGTGGTGGTGCCACCCAAGACAAATAAACAGCAGAAGGTGGCCAGAGACCATCGGAGTAGAAGAGGCTCGTCTCTTGAGAGCCGGGACGAGGCCGTCGTGGCAGACGTCCACCGAGGAGGGCCTCGCACCTGGTCTCCGAGGTTGGAGCTAGATGGTGCTCCAATCCCTTGGGACACCTCCCTCAGGAACTATGATGGGGGAAGGGCAGGCTACGTTGCTGAGGCGTTGGAGCAGCCACTCCTCCTCCCACATGATATGGAGTCCTACAGGCGCTTCAACCAGCAGGAGCTCTTCCTATCCCTTAAGAGGGATATAGCCATGGTAAGCGGACTTATTCTGCTCAGTTAAACCACTGAGCCTTTTCAATCTTCTTTTTTTTTTTTTTTTATGTGCCTTATACTCAGAATTTCCATTATGCAGGTTACCCAGCAAATCTATGTGGCTGAGGAGTGGAACAAAAAATCCTACCTCGAAGCCCAAGCGGAGGCCCATTCTCGGTTCTAGGCTGAAAAATCTCTGGGCAATTTGAAGGAAGAATATGCTCTCTTATCCGAGCAATTCAAAGATATGACCAACCAGAGGAACAGTCTCGATGCTGGCCTGAAAATTGCTGAAAGGCAGGCCAAGCAGCAGCGCAAACAGCTGAACATGGCCGAAATCAACTTGGCTACTGAGAGGGAGCTGGTAAAGGGACTTAGAGATGAGCTTAAAAAAGCCAAGGAGAGTGTCCGATTAGCCGAGCAGAATGCTCAACTGGCCAAGAAGGCAGTTGAAGCTAAGAGGAAAGCAGTATACCAGCTGGGGGTGGATGAGACCGGGTCCCAGCTTACGGAGCAATTTGCCTTGGTTAGCTGAGATTATTGCGACATAACCTGGAACAAGGCACTGGACACTGCTGGAGTCCCTGCTGACTTGGAGTTGAAACTGCCTGGGAGCATATACTACGATCCTGAGATCCGAGAGCTCCCGGTGGCTGATCCTCCTTCTACACAGCTCCCAGAGGCCTCGGATCAACCCCTGGCCAGCCAAGTCCCTGCTGCCAACCCTGAGGCCTCCAAGGAATTGGAAAAGGGAAAGACCTCTTCCGAGCCCCAAGAGCAGGCCCCAGAAGCTGCTGCTACTCAGACAGGCCAGACTGCTGACCCTGTGATGCCTCAACTGAAGACTTAGTCATAGGAGTTTTTGTTTTGTACTTGCATTAATTTTGTTTTTATGTTAAGGAATTGTAATCTCTTTTCTTTTGATCAATGAAACAATTTCTTTTTTACTTCTAGTGTTTTCATTACATATCTTATGACTTATTATTGCTGCATATAACTGTACCTTGCAATTATAACAATGCGAACAAACTTGATCACTATATCATACTGGTGGTATGAATAATCGAAATTGGTACCGAAAGGACAATTCGTATAAGAGTAATAAGCAATGATTGCGGTGAGTAATTATGGAAGTTTTACATGTCTTTACAAGTATACAAAGAGAGTGTGATTACCCCTCGGCTTTGAATTGAACACAACTAAGGAAGCCAATCATAAGTTAGAATCAATTTAAATACAATCAAGAATTTTAGCACTAAGCCCTTGTGACAATAGCTGTGTGGGGGTGTTGACTAACCTGTGTCATTTGGTTCAAGGACCATAGGGAACAAACATATTTGTGCTAACTAACCCAAATCATCTGGTCCGAGGACTACAGGCATGACTGGATTTAAGTTTAAACACTTAGAGAGCGGTAACAGAGTGTTAACTAACCCAAATCATCTGGTCCGAGGACTACAAGCATGACTGGATTTAAGTTTAAACACTTAGAGAACAGTAACAGTGTTAACTAACCCAAATCATCTGGTCCGAGGACTACAGGCATGATTGGATTTAAGTTTAAACACTTAGAGAACAGTAACAGTGTTAACTAACCCAAATCATCTGGTCCGAGGACTACAGGCATGACTGGATTTAAGTTTAAACACTTAGAGAACAGTTACAGTGTTAACTAACCCAAATCATCTGGTCCGAGGACTACAGGCATGACTGGATTTAAGTTTAAACACTTAGAGAACAGTAACAGTGTTAACTAACCCAAATCATCTGGTCCGAGGACTACAGGCATGATTGGATTTAAGTTTAAACACTTAGAGAACAGTAACAGTGTTAACTAACCCAAATCATCTGATCCGAGGACTACAGGCATGACTGGATTTAAGTTTAAACACTTAGAGAACAGTTACAGTGTTAACTAACCCAAATCATCTGGTCCGAGGACTACAGGCATGATTGGATTTAAGTTTAAACACTTAGAGAGCAGTAACGGAGTGTTAACTAACCCAAATCATCTGGTCCGAAGACTACAGGCATGACTGGATTTAAGTTTAAACACTTAGAGAGCAGTAACGGAGTGTTAACTAACCCAAATCATCAGGTCCGAGGACAACAGGCATGACTGGATTTAAGTTTAAACACTTAGAGAGCAGTAACGGAGTGTTAACTAACCCAAATCATCTGGTTCGAGGACTACAGGCATGACTAGATTTAAGTTTAAACACTTAGAGAGCAGTAACGAAGTGTTAACTAACCCAAATCATCTGGTCCGAGGACTACAGGTATGACTGGATTTAAGTTTAAACACTTAGAGAGCAGTAACGGAGTGTTAACTAACCCAAATCATCTGGTCCGAGGACTACAGGCATGATTGGATTTAAGTTTAAACACTTAGAGAACAGTAACATATACAGAATCAGCATATTAATTGAAGAGAACGATCAACTAATAATAGTACCTTTTGAGGTTATTTACATTCCAAGGACGTGGTATTACATGACCATCCAGGTCTTCTAAGAAATACGCCCCAATGCCAGCCCCTGAAGTAATACGATACGGCCCTTCCCAATTGGGTCCTAACTTTCTCCAAGCTGGGTTCTTTGCAGTACCCACAACTTTCCTCAGCACCAGGTCACCAAGTTCTAAAGGCCTTAGCCTTACATTAGCATCGTAGCCCTGCCTGAGCTTTTGTTGGTAATGTGCCAGCTGAACCATGGCACTTTCCCTCTTTTTATCAATCAGGTCTAAACTCCTTTCTAGCTGCTGATTGTTGCTGGTCGGACTGAATGAACTGGTCCTCATTGTTGGGAATCTCGTTTCCAGAGGTATGACAGCTTCAGCTCCATAGGTCATTGAAAATGGGGTGTCTCCAGTAGATCTGCGAGGCGTAATTCTGTAGGCCTAAAGTACGTGTGGCAGTTCTTCCACCCATTTGCCCTTCGCGTTGTCAAGTCTTCTCTTTAGGCCATTTACTATGACTTTGTTGACAGCCTCTGCTTGTCCATTACCCTGGGGATAAGCAGGGGTGGAGTATCTGTTTACAATTCCTAGCTCACCACAATAGTTCCTGAATGCCTTGCTATCGAACTGCAGGCCATTGTTCGAGATTAGAGCATGAGGAATCCCAAACCGAATGACAATATTTTTCCGTACAAACTTTTGCACATCCACGTCTCTGATGTTGGCCAAAAGTTCAGCTTCGACCCACTTGGTAAAGTAGTCTATTCCGACAATGAGGTATTTTCTATTTCCTGCAGCTTTGGGGAATGGTCCCACGATATCTAAGCCCCATTGGGCGAAAGGCCATGGGCTGGATAGTGGATTATGAGTTCCACCCGGTTGATGAATGTTTGGAGCGAATCTCTAACACTGATCGCACTTTTTAACATACTCGAGGGCTTCCTTTTGCATGTTCGGCCACCAATAGCCTTGAGTAATAGTCCGATGAGCCAAAGACCTTCCTCCCGTATGGCTTCCACATATGCCTTCATGTAATTCTTCTAGCAATAGCTCGGCCGCTTCAGGATGCATGCATAATAAATATGGTCCTGAATAAGAGCACTTATACAATCTCTGGTCTTCAGATAGCCAGAACCTGGTCGCCTTCCTCCGAATTTTGTCAGCTTCCTCTCTTTCTTCAGGCAAAATGTCTTCTTTCAAGAATTTAATTATGGGGTCTATCCAGCAGGGTCCAGTCCTAACTTGATGAACCTGAATTACATCCTTTTTTGTCTCTGTAGGCCCATGCAAGTCCTCAACGAGGATAACTCTGGGCAAATTGTGCGCCGAGGAGGTAGCAAGCGTAGCCAAAGAGTCAGCATGTGCGTTACCACTTCTGGGGATGTGCAGCAAACTAAAAGAGTCGAACTCTAATTGCAGACGTTTAACTCGACTCAGGTACCCCTGCATTCTTTCGTCTTTCGCCTCGAACTCCCCTTGTACTTGACCCACGACTAACCTTGAGTTCGAGAACAATTCCACAGATTTTCCTCCCATTTTTCGGACCATAGCCATTCCCGTCAGCAGGGCCTCATACTCCACCTCATTGTTCGTTGCCGAGAAGTCCAACCTTAATGACTTTTCGATAATGATTCTTTCAGTGGATATCAACACTAGCCCCAGTCCAGAACCTTTTTGATTTGCAGCACCGTCTACATACACTTCCCAACGGGAGGGGCCTTGCTGAGAAATCATGCCAACTGATTTTTCATCCATATCCGACATAGGCATTACTTCTTCTAGTTGGGGCTCCGTGAACTCAGCCACTAAATCGCAAGGACCTAGCCTTTGACCGATGTGCGGGGCATATATTTGATATCGAAAGCCCCCAAAATCGTACCCCACTTAGCAATTCTCCCGGTATAGTCAGCATTTCGGAGTATAGCCCTAAGTGGGAGCTGAGTAAGAACAATAACTGTATGTGCCTGAAAATAGTGAGGTAGCTTTTGTGTGCCAAGCACCACTGCTAGGATGGCCTTCTCCAGTGGCAAGTAACGGATCTCAGCCTCATGCAGCGACTTACTCACGTAATAAACCGGTCTTTGCACACCACAATCTGATCGTATCAGCACCAAGCTCACCGCGCAGGGAGCTACAGCAATGTAAGCAAATAATACTTCATCTTGCTCAAGACTGGACATAATTGGTGGCCAAAGCACATTCTTCGGTCCACTCGAATCCCTTCCACTTGTGGAGCAAAGAGAAAAAAGGCCGACACCGGTCTGCTGATCGAGAGATAAATCGATTTAGGGCAGCAGTCATTCCAGTCAGCTTCTGAACTTACTTGGGGTTCCGAGGAGCTTGCAAATCGTTAATGGCTTTAATCTGAGTAGGGTTAACCTCAATTCCCCTGTGGGTTACCATGTACCCCAAAAACTTACCAAACCCTATGCCAAATGAGCACTTGGAAGCATTTAGGCGAAGCTTGTACTTTCTAAGAACTTTAAAGGTACTTTCCAGGTCCTTCATATGGTCAGCAACCATCTTGCTTTTCACCACCATGTCATCTATATAGATCTTGATATTTTTGCCCAGATATGGTTCAAACATCCTTGTCATCATTCTTTGATAAGTAGACCCCGCATTTTTTAAGCCAAACGGCATTACTTTATAGTGGTAGTTACCAAATGAGGTAACGAAAGCAGTCTTCGCCTGGTCATCCAGAGCTAGTGGTATCTGGTGATAACCTTGGAAAGCGTCTAGGAAGCTCATCCGAGGGTGGCCGACAGTGGCATCCACAAGCTAATCAATTTTTGGCATGGAGAATGGATCCTTAGGACAAGCTTTGTTTAAATCAGTGAAGTCTACACAAACTCGCCATTTCCCGTTTTTCTTCTTCACTACCACAGTTTTCACTAACCACTACGGATAGAAAACTTCTTTAATAGCTCCAGCTTGTTTGAGCTTAGCCACCTCTTCTCTCACTGCATCAACATGCTCCCTAGATGGGCGCCGAAGAGGCTGCTTCTTGGGAATAATCAATGGGTTGACTTTAAGATGGTGATAAATGAATTAAGGATCCACCCCTGGGGCTTCGTAAGCATTCCAGGCAAACACATCAAGATTCCTATTGAGCAACTCTATTAGTTCTTCTTTCTCCTGAGGAGGCAGCTGAGATCCGACTTGAAAGAATTTTTCAGGATCATCCCCAATGACAACTTTCACTAAATCTTCGCAGCGAACGTCCTCGTTCAAATCCTCTATGGGTAATGTCCGAGACTTTAACTGCTATAAACCACTTTCGGCCCTGGACGAGGGCTCAGCTTCAGGCTTGTGCTGGATGGCAGCCACTAAACACTGTCTAGCTACAGACTGATCTCCTCGGATCTCATAAACCTGCCCCTCAGATGGGTACTTGACTTTCTGATGCAAAGTAGAGGAAACAGCCCCCAGTGTATGAAGCCAAGGTCTGGCTACGATTGCTGTATATGGTGAGTACACGTCCACGACTACAAAATCCACCTCTACCACTTCAGAGCCGGTTTGCACGGGCAAGCGTATCTGGCCTTTTGGGGTGACAACTCTTCCTTCAAAACTCACGCGGGGGGAGTTGTATGGTGTTAAATCTTGAGGTTTTAGGCCCAGCCCCTTGTAGAGATCAGGGTACATTATCTCCATAGCACTACCCTAGTCCACCATCACCCTCTTTACATCGTATCCTCCAATTCTGAGGGTGATTACTAAAGCGTCATCATGGGGCTGAATGGTTCCTATCTTGTCCTCGTCCGAGAATCCTATAGTCAGGGGGGCATCCGATTTAGACCTCTTCGAACCATGGCCAAAACGCCCTGCCAGTGATGGGGCTATTAACATAACCTTCGCTGGCCAAGATCCTGTTCTCCCTGGTGCAGCGAAGACGACATTAATTGTTCCCAATGGCGGTTTTGAGGAATCATCTCTTCGGGGCTCCGAACTGATCTGCCCTCCTCGGCCGCTGGAATGGTGCAAGAAGTGTCTTAATTTACCCTCGCCGACCAGCTGGTCTAAATGATCCCACAGGCTCCTGCAATCGTCTGTGCTATGCCCGTGGTCCTGATGATACTAGCAATAAAGATTATGATTACGCCTCTCAGGGTTTCCTACCATCTTATTTGGCCACCTGAAAAATGGCTCGTTTTTAATCTTTTCCAAAACTTGGTGCACCGGCTCTTTAAACACAGTATTGACCACTTGAGGATTGGTCGATCCTGATTGTCCAGCGAAATCTCTACGCGGTTTACTGCTATTGTAACAATCCGACCGGAAATCCCTCCTCTCCTGGGGGATTGTTTTGTCTTTTCCAGTCCGTTGCTGCTGATTTTCCTCAACTCTTTTAAATTTTTCTATACGGTCCACAAGCTGACGCATGTTAGTGACTGGCTTGCCAGATAAGGAGGTCCTTAGACCGTGGTCAGTAGGGAGGCCTAGCTTGAACGTGCTGAGGGCCATTGCATTGGAATTGCCTTCCATATCATTAAACATTTCCCAGTATCTATCCGAATACGCCTTCAGAGTCTCGCCCTCTTGCATGCTTAGAGACAATAGTGAAGACAGGGGTCTGGCTACTCTTCAGCAGGTGACAAAGTGTGAACCAAATGCCTGAGTGAGCTCTTTGAAGGAATTAATAGAGTCTACCTTCAAGCTGTCAAACCACCTTATTGCCACCGGCCCCAAACTGGAGGGGAAAACCTTACATATCAGGGCTTCGTCTTTGGAGTAGACAGCCATCCTCTGGTTAAAGTGACTCACATGTTCCACCGGGTCTGTCTTACCATTATAGATGGTAAACGTTGGCTGGTTAAAACGCCAAGGGAGTCTTGCCTCCTCAATTCTGCGAGTAAAAGGTGACTGACAGATCTGATTCAAGGCCCTGCTCATAGCATCATTCCCCACGCCTCCGCGTGATGGACTTCTAGATCGCTTTGTGCGATGAGGCTCTTCTTCGTAGGAAAAGGATTCACTGACCGGTATCCGAGATTTCTGTTGATAAGTGACGTCCTGCTCGTCGTCGAAATCGTCATCAGAATACGAGGAAATTCGTTTCCTCTTTGCATGGCGCAACTCCCTCTTCAGTTTTTCAACTTCTAGTTGCAAGCCCCGATTCTCCTCTGCATGGGACACGTGACTTCCGCCGTGTGACTGGCTTTGGCCAGTATGCACAGTGTGCACACTACCCTCACGATCTTACCTTCTTTCCAAGTTAAGAAAAGGGTCAGCATGTTGGGATGCCCTAGATTCAGCTTGTTGTTGACTTCATTCTGCCATCACCAACGGTTGTTTTCACCCCTGCACAAGCTCTTCCCAAAGACGGCGCCAATTGTAGGGTCAATTTTTGTAGCCCAAGCCCACGAGATATGGAGTACGAGCCCAATGAACCCAAGACAATGAATTTGTAAAGCGTGGGTGAAAGAACTGGGTCGGATATGAATTAAACAGGAGTTGGTTATGGTATTTGCGAATAATCTCACATGCAATCACGTAAAAACAATGGTAGACCTAATGTCCGAAGAGGAATTTTATTGAATGAAAATAAGTTACAAGTTCCAGAGTTACAGTAAAGTTGTTCTTTCTTCTTTTCTCTCTTTTTTTCGATCCCCCCTTCTATCGGGAGCTCTTCTTCTTTATATAGCCTCTTTCCTAATCATGCCAATCGTCCACTTGTCCTCCATCTGCTTGCAGACTTGAGTATAAGTCACATCAAGCATCTTCTCTGGCTTTTTGGGAGTGGCGGTAGTTGAGGTTGCACTGTTCAGGGGTCTTCTCCACATAAATGCGGCTAGAAAAGTTGCTACAAGGCATTAAATACGGTGGTAGCAGCTTTTCCTTAAGATATTTCTTCATTCTTATCATCCCTAGGAATGCCCAGAGCTTATCTTTATCACCAAAATTGCCAGGAAGGGCATTCGGACCTTCTGTACGTTTATTTGAACAGAACTATTCGTATCCGAGGAGTAAAACCTCTTCGGACAAAGGGTGACCTCTTCGGATTGTACTCTTCCGCCCTCTTTGGGTTTGTTGCCCTCAGGTGAACTCTATCCCAACCCGTTATTACTCTTCGAACACAAAATAATCTCAAAAACAGGACCCCAGGCCCAATTGGTAGATCTGGGCTTTTGCCCCCACAATTAATGTTCAAGTATATGATGATATATGAAAGTTGATAATTTTGTATCCAATAGACTTAAGAATTATATTTAGTATATCTCTATTACAACCTGGCCCTCCCAAGTAATTATTCCTGGCTACGCCCCTGATTGTTGGCACATTCTCATATTTTCAAGGCATACAAGAATTCCACCTCCCCAATGTAACTGTCAAATTATTGAAGAAAAAAAAACTAAAATTTATAAAGTAATCAAGAGTCATAATCTACCAAATGTTATGCTTGTAAGGTTTTTTGAGGTTGAAAGGAAAAGAAAAATGCGAGCATGTCTAATTATATATATAAATAGATAGAGGTTATAATGATATGTTTTTATAAAAATCCAGAGAAATAATATATGGAGTTGGCTGGTTGATGTATGCAGCCAATTGTTTTTAGACGAATTACATAGCCCGATAGCCAAATTCTCAATAAAACTTCTTCTAAAAAAAATAAAAATTTCTCAATAAAATCTGCAAGAAAAAAAAAATCTCAATAAAATCAAAGAGCAAAGGAGGTCTATTTGGATCCCAATACATCCAATGAAATAATAGCTCTACAAACTGCTAAATTAAATGTGGGGGGGGGGGGGGGGGGGGGGGGGAGGGTGAACTTGATTCAGGGCCGAAGCCTAAATGCTCCGAAGATCATGCTTAAGGAAATGGGCCAAGCCCATTTCAATGAATAGTAACGGGAAACCTCCTAGGACTATTCTTGCAGAGTTCCGAGCACGCTGCCAACCTCAAGACGCTTTTCTAAGATCATAAGCATGAGTGACCCCTCGGTAAATAAAAGAAATACCATAGGAGATCGATCCCACCCTTTTTATTATTCTGGCCGAGGTGACACTCCTACCAAGATCACCTCGAGAAACCCATTGAAAAGATAAGAATTACAGAGATCATCACCTCCGCATTAATGAGAAGTTCTCTATCTAACATCTTCCGCATTAAATACATATAGGACAATCTGAACAATACAAACAACACCCAAAAGTCATGTTTCATGACAAAAAGGGAAGAGAACCAATGGAGGATGTGACAAGTATCTCCAAAAAATTCAGCTAGGAGTAGGCCAGCTAGAGAGATAAGGGAAAAAAAAATGCTTTTAAAAGGGATAAAGGCTACCACAAAGGGCATGTGGAGAAATATTGAGAAAAAAACCAAGAGAAGAGTTAGAAAGAGAGTGTCATATTGTGCTTTTCTTTTCCTTTTTTTTCTTGATGTTTCCTTGTACCTCAGGAAAGCAATTTGTATGTCACCAATCTTCTTATTTGTAATCCTGATCTCTTGATCAGCTGTTTGAGCTTCCCATTGTGGAATTTCCGTCATGTTCTTATGATATATAAATTGTGCAAGTCAGTTACTCAAAAAGCATCCCATTTTAGCTTAGGGGAGTTTTTTTATTGTGTTTCCGACGCCTACATTAAACATTCAGGAACAACATTCTATACTCTATTTCTAAAATATTTAAGCATCCTTGCATCATTGTCCTACGCATGCTCTAGTTAATTTCAAAAGCTAGAAATATAAAGTCCCACACCTAAATTGCCACTAACTAGATATTGAAGCAACAGCCAACAAGTATGCAATTAGTTAAAAGCTAGTTGTTTGTTTGTTTGGTTTTTATTTATGGATATAATTCGACAATAGGAAGAGAATTTGAATATTGGACGTCTTATTTCCAAATTTCAAAAAGTGTCAATTAAACTACAAAATTCTTAACAAGTTATAAGTTAGTTAATTGTTTTATGCGAAGATTTATATTTCATACTTATTGACGAGGTAAACAAGTACTGACGAAACTATCGAGCCTGTCCTATGAGGACGAGACCTTCGATAGAGACGAGAACACCCTCAGGATAGACAACGTGGAAGGCAGTGCTACTGACGAGGACAGCCAGTCCATTTAATGCAGTCAACTAAACGGTTACACTTCCAACTGTACGAACCGTTTGAAGACATTGATGCCTCATTACACAGCCCCAAAACGTTACCCAATGGAGCATTAAGACCTCCATAACTCCTCCAACGGCTAGGGACCATGAGAGCATATATAAAGCCCATACACTCCCACGAAAAAGAGAAGAGACAAGTAAGAAAAGAGATTGTTTATTTGCTTTTCTGTTCATCTTATATTGCTTTTCTTTTAAGAGAGTTTCATATTCTGATTTTGGCATCGGAGACGTTGTGGCAGGCACCACACCGGTGACCATCTTCAAAGGCTGAAGAATCATCTCCGTCCGACGAACAGTGCTAACGAGTTTACACTCATCAGTTTGGCGTCGTCTGTGGCGACGACATTTTTCGTGTTCAAACTCGAAATAGTGGTTCCTTATTCTTATTCTTTTTAGGATGGAGTCTAATCAAGATTCTGCAGTCCTAGCTCAGCAAGTTCAAGCCCTTGCAGCCACAGTTGAAGAACTGACTAGGCAAAACCAAGAAATGAGGTTACGGCTTCAGCAGGAGGAAAATCGTTCGAAGGGAAATCAGGAAGATGAGGAGGATAGCATCAGAAGAAGTGACCATCGAAGGCCAAACACTCCCGCCGAGCAAAATTCAGATATTCTTCGGGAGATGAGGAGGGAGATGGACGAACTAAGGAATGCCATCAAAGAAAAAACGAAGCGGAGCGTGGATCGGATGGTCCGGGCGATGGATTCGCCATTCACAACAACGGTCCTCGACTGCCCGGTGCCGTCAAAATTTCGGTTACCTCAGCTCGAGCCCTTCGATGGGCTGAAGGACCCTCAAGATCACCTAAACACCTTCAAGACAACCCTGGGACTTCAACAGCCCCCAGATGAAATATTGTGTCGTTCCTTCCTAACTACACTCAAGGGAGCTGCCCGAGAATGGTTCACAAAGTTGCCAATATCGTCCATCGATACTTTCGAGCAGTTGAGCAACGCCTTCCTGCGTCACTTTATTGGGGGACAACGACCAAAGAGGACCGCTGACCACTTGCTTACCATCAGGCAGGGAGAAAAGGAAACCCTGAAGTCGTATGTAAAATGTTTCACGAGGGAAACACTGGAGGTAGACGAAGCCGACGATATAGTGCAGCTAACAACCTTCAAGGTAGGACTGAGGTCCAGGGATCTCATCAGCTCACTAGCGAAGAACCCCCCGAAGACGATGGCTGAAATGCTCCTCAAGGCACAGAAGTACATGAACGCTGAGGACGCATTGGCTGCTATCAAGGATGGGGACAGACCAGGGGACAAAGGAAGAAAAGAAGACGATCGTAGGGGACAAAAGAGGGACCGACCAGATCGTCGAATCAATGACAGAGTCAGAAGGAAAGATGATAAAAATCCACGAACGGTAAAATTCACCCCTCTCGTTATGCCTGTTGACAAAATTTTAGCACAGATTAAAGACGAACACTACCTTAAGTGGCCACGATCACTGCACTCATCTCCTAACGTCCGCGACAAAAGTAAGTACTGCCGATTTCAAAAAGATCATGGCCATTACATCGAAGATTGTAGGGATCTCAAAGAGCAGATAGAAGAATTGATACGAAGGGGGAAGCTGCAGAAATTTGTGAAGAAGGGGCAACACAATAAATTCCAAGATGAAAACAAAGGCCAACATGGGTCCTCATCCAGGAACGACGGCCGTCAATCACAACCTCCTCAAAATGTGGTCGGGGAGATATAGACGATCGCAGGGGGGCCTACCACCGGGGGCTCATTCAAGTCACTCAAGAAAACACATCAACGACAAGTGAATAGCGTCCATATGACACCCCTGCCAAAGTACAGATGAACTGATCAGGATATGACCTTCAACGAGAGTGACTCCAGAGGAGTGAAACAGCCTTACAATGACCCCTTGGTCATAATGCTCACCATAGAAGGGTTCAACACCAAAAGGGTCTTCATGGACAACGGTAGCTCTGTCGATATCATTTACTTTTCAGCATTCCAACAATTGAAGCTGGATCCCAAAAGACTTCGTCCATTCGATTCTCCACTCATCAGTTTCAGCAGTGACAGGGTGTATTCCAGAGGCATAGTGACGCTGACAGTAACAGTGGGAACGTACCCAAAGCAGTTGACTCGTCAGATAGACTTTTTGGTAGTAGATTGTCCCTCATCCTATAATGTCATCATCGGAAGGCCAGCACTCAACAAGTGGAAGGTGTCCAAATCCACCTACTGCTTGAAGGTGAAATTTCCAATGGAAGATGGTGTTGGTGAAGTTAAAGGAGACCAAGTTCTAGCTCGAGAATGCTATCAAGCTGTTTTAGCAGCTAAGGAGAACCACACGTGGGTAGTGGAAGAAAAAGAGGAAGAAAAGGTGGAAGCACTGGAAGTAGTGGAGTTGATCGAAGGGGAAATGACGAAAACAACCAGAATAGGGATGACCTTAAGTCCTGAGATGAGAACGAGGCTCATCCAATTTCTCAGGGAGAACTTGGACATCTTTGCTTGGAGCCATGACGACATGCCGGGTATATCTCCAGAAGTTATTCAACACAAGTTGAATGTGGACCCAAAGAGGAAACCCATCAAGCAGAGATGAAGAACTTTTGCGCTCGAAAGAGACCAAGCAATTGCTGACGAGGTGAGTAAACTCTTGACTGCAGGCTTTATCAGGGAGGTGTACTATCCAGACTGGCTGGCAAACGTCGTCTTAGTAAAGAAAGCAAATGGAAAATGGAGAATGTGCGTGGACTTCACGGACCTAAACAAGGCCTACCCGAAAGACAGTTTCCCTCTTCCCAGAATAAACCAGCTGGTAGACTCTACGGTCGGGCACAAGCTGTTGACATTCATGGATGCATTCTCAGGGTACAACCAGATAAAAATGGCTGACGAGGATCAGGATAAAACCGCCTTCATCACCAGCCAGGGGCTCTACTGCTATAAGGTAATGCCCTTTGGACTGAAGAACGCAGGAGCGACGTATCAGAGGTTGGTGAATAAAATGTTCGTCAAGCAGATAGGCAGGAATATGGAAGTGTACGTCGACGATATGCTCGTCAAGAGCAAGGAAGAACTTGCGCATCTGGACGACCTTAAGGAGACATTCGATACCTTCAAGCAATACCAAATGAAGCTAAACCCTGGTAAGTGTGTTTTTGGTGTCGCCTCCGGAAAATTCCTTGGATTCATGGTGTCTCAGAGAGGAATAGAAGCAAATCCTAAGAAGGTGCAAGCTATACTCAATATGGCATCACCTAAGACTGTCAAGGAAGTCCAGAAGCTCACAGGTTGGATTGCAGCTCTTAACAGATTCGTGTCTAGAGCAACGGACAAATGCTTACCATTCTTTAAGACCCTGAAGCAAGCCTTTGAATGGACCGACGAATGTGAGGCGGCCTTCCAAGAGCTCAAGCGTTACCTTAGCAATCCACCACTCCTAAGCCCGTCCAGGGAAGGGGAAAATTTGAACTTATACCTGGCAGTTTCATCTATAGCCATCAGTGCAGCCTTAATACAAGAAGAAGATAGGAAACAGCTCCCAGTCTACTACGTCAGCCAAGCTTTCCAAGGAGCTGAGTTCAGGTACCCAAAGATCGAGAAAATCACGTTTGCATTGATAGTAGCCTCGCGCAAGCTCAAGCAATACTTCCAGGCAAACCCAATCTTAGTGATGACGGACCAACCCATCAAGAAGTCTATGAATAAACCTGAGGCAGCCGGGAGGATGGTCCAGTGGGCAATTGAACTCAGCCAATTTGACGTGGAGTACCATCCCAGGACGGCCATCAAAGCACAAGCTCTGGTTGACTTCATCGCTGAGTTTACCCACCCAGACGAGCCGAGCCTTGCCAACATGAACGAGACATGGGTGATGCAGACCGATGGCTCGTCAGCCCAAAAAAGAGGGGGAGTAGGGGTCGTCATAACCACTCCTGACGGAGAAACATTGAAATATGGAGTCCAGCTGAAATTTCCAACCACCAATAACGAAACTGAGTACGAAGGAATTCTAACGGGTTTAAGGCTCGGAAGAGAGCTTGAGGCCAGGAACCTGCTAGTCCAGAACGACTCAAAGCTAATAATTAGGCAGATCAGAGGAGAGTACGAAGCAAAAGAAGAAAGAATGCAGAAATACCTCAGGTTGACGAAACGCTTGACTCAAGAGTTTGAAAAAGTGGAGTTCATCCAGATTCCGAGAAGCCAGAATATGGCTGCAGACGAAGTCTCAAAGATAGCCTCATCGGAAGAGACAAAATCAAGAACAGACTTGATGATGGAGATACAGAGAAACCCCAGCATAGAAGAATTTTCAACATTCGCAGTTGAGGGCACAAGTAGCTGGATGACGCCCATCGTGTCCTTCCTTCAGGATGGCCACCTACCCCAAAATGAAGATGAAGCTAGGAAGATCAAGAAGAGATCCGCCAGATTCACAATTCTTAATGATACCTTATACAAAAGAGGTTTCTCCATGCCCTACTTGAGATGCGTTGACGAAGGAGAGGCTGAATACGTCCTGAAAGAGGTCCATGAAGGGATCTGCGGAGATTATGCAGGCCCAAAATCCCTGGTAAGAAAAATTATGCGAACAGGCTACTTCTGGCCGACCATGCAAGATGACGCAGCAAGGTTCGTCAAGAAATGTGACAAATGTCAAAGGTTCGGGAACATTCAACGGCTCCCATCAGAAAAGCTGACGACGATAACATCTCCATGGCCATTCGCACAATGGGGAATCGACATCGTTGGCCCACTACCTCAAGGCAAAGGTCAGGTAAAATTCTTACTAGTTGCTATTGATTATTTCACTAAGTGGGTTGAGGCAGAGGCATTGGCAACCATCACCGAGGCCAGAATCCAGGGGTTCGTATGGAAGAATATAGTTTGCAGGTTCGGGATCCCACAGACGATCATATCGGACAACGGACGACAGTTCGATAGCCAAAGTTTCAAGGACTTCTGCTCGGGCTTAGGCATCAAGAACCAGTTCTCGTCACCAGGCCACCCACAGGCGAATGGACAGACGGAAGAAACGAACCGCACATTGCTCAAGATCATAAAGACCAAACTGGATGACGCGAAAGGAGCCTGGCCAGAAGAACTGCCCAATGTCTTGTGAGCCTACAGAACCACGGCTAGAACCCCAACGGGAGAGACCCCCTTCAGACTCACCTACGGTACCGAAGCAGTGATCCCTGTCGAAGTGGGAATAACCAGCACCAGGAGAGAAACGTTCAATGAAGAAGAAAATGACGACCTACTACGAGTTGACCTAGACTACCTTGACGAAGTACGAGACAAAGCCTTCAGCAAGATGACGGAATACCAGAGAAAAATGACAAACTACTACAACAGAAGGGTGAAGCTCAGGAGACTTAACATAGGGGACCTCGTCCTGCGCAAAGTAACCCAGGCAACCAAAGACCCAACTCAAGGAAAGCTCGGCCCCACGTGGGAGGGGCCATACAAAGTCAATCACTACTCCAGACAAGGTAGCTACCACCTGGAGACCCTAGACGGACAAAGGCTCCCAAGACCATGGAACATTGAACACTTGAAGAAATACCATCAGTTGATGTAATGAAAAGACGTATTCGTCACTTACGATCAATAAATGAATTATTCAGCCAATATTTGTGTATAAACATGCCTGGAGAAACTAATGAAAGTCAAAAATGGCTAAGTAACAAGAATCCGCCTAGACGGATGTAAGTTACTGACGAAGATCACTAAGTGTTTAAGAAAGCCAAAAATGGCTAAGTAACAAGATTCCGCCTAGACGGATGTAAGTTACTGACGAAGACCACTAAATGATTAAGAAGCCAAAACGGCTAAGTAACAAGATTCCGCCTGGACGGATGTAAGTTACTGACGAAGATCACTAAGTATTTAAAAAAGCCAAAAATGGTTAAGTAACAAGATTCCGCCTAGACGAATGTAAGTTACTGACGAAGATCGCTTAGTGATTGAAAAGCCAAAGACTGACGAAGATCACTAAAAAGCCAAAAATGGCTAAGTGATAAAGTCCCGCCTAGACGGATACAAGTTACTAACATGCATCAAACGAAAAGGAAGAGGGACGTGCAATCACAAATACAAGTAAGTGCCAAAGAAATAAAATTAAAAGCCAGAGGCTAGCAGGCCAATTGCCACTGTTTCTACAACTAAAAGCCCATAAACGCTGGGCTAAAAATGCTCTCCTCAAAATAAATAAATTGCTTAGCAAATAGATTTACAAAAAAAAAAAAAAAAAAAAAAAAAGCCCAAAACATGACGGGCACCACAAAAAGAAAGAAATTTTTCTGCTAAGTGTCAAACTCGTCCAGCCGCGTCGTCGGCAGGGGCATCCTCGGTACGAGCAGCGTCATCAGGAATGTCAACTAAAGCCTCAGTCTCGGTGGCAGATGATTGAACAGCCTCGTCAGCCGCCATTTCTTGATCCACCTCTTCCAGATCAAGCGCCTCCATGTTTACTCCGGAACGGTGTTTGACGAGGTACCTCCTCAGAAGCTCGAAACCCTTGAAATACCAACTGAAGAGCACGGTGTTGTACTCGTCAGTGGTTTGGAAGGCTGCTACTGATCTAGCTGCAACGGTCTTGAGGCTCTCCTTGGCTGCTACAATTTGCTCGTCCTTCTCAATGTTCAGCTGACGCTCCACCCTAAGATCGTCTGTAAGTTTCTTTGCTTGCTCTCTCAAGGTATTCGCCGTGCCCATGGATTCGATGAGATCCTTCTTCAAGCCTGAATTTTCCGCCTCCAACGCCTCCACCCTAGAAGTCAAGGATGCCACCTTTGCCTCCTGAGTAAGATACTCAGAGGAAAGATGAAGACTCTCCCCCAGCACCTAAAAGAGAGTTAGAGATTTTCAAAAAAAAAAAAAAAAGGGAGAGAAATCGAGGAAGAAGTACCTGGATGATCTTATGGACGTGGCCAGCAGCTACCCCACTGAGGGGGACACCGGACAAGGCCTTTAAATCGGCAGCAGTCACTACTTCATGGGCTCGATCCACGGCCATTTTCTCGTCATTCCAGATGGTAGATGGACGAGAGTCAGCCTTCTCCTTCTCTTTCCCTTTTTCAAAGAGACGTGGCCTTTTCGAGACGAGAGTGCCACCTATCTCTTCCAACGATATCGTAGGAGAAGCTGTCCTCGTCGTCTCCCCCACAGAGACGATTGGGTGGACAGAAGCAGCTGGAGCAACGGGGGCGCCCCTCCCGGTAACACGAACTGTTTTCTTGCCGAGATTAGACAGCGGCTTATCTTTCTTCGACCTCATCTTGGCGTAAAGGTCCTTGTTAAACTTCTTCGTCATCTCTGCCAGAAAAGAGCAACATAAAAATAAAATAAAATAAAATAAAAAAACACTGACGGATTCAACACTTACTTTTCTTTCCTTCGATTTCGATGTTTCGCAAAACGAAAGAGGAAGGATCTGGACCAAGATTGTAGAAGGCTAACGTCCTCGGGTCTACCAAGTCGTCCCAGTTTTCAATTGTCTAGGCATATTCGATTGCCTGCTCAACGCGTTCCTTATACCTGCTCTTGAGCTTAGGCCGTCTCTTCACTGCAAAAAGAAGGATAACAAAAAATTGTGACGACCACAAACAAATGAATACAACAAAATTAAAACGACAAGGAGGGAAACTGGTGCACCTAAGGTCAGGGTTGCCCACCGACGAAGCAACCTTGGAATGTCACCCCATTCCGGACTGGAGGGAGTCTCAAAGTCATCCCTGGTCACAAAGAAAAATCTTGACTTCCAATACCTGAAGGACAAAGGCAGCCCTCTAATAATCCTGGTCCTTCTTTCCCAAGGAACCAGCCCATAATACCCATACTCTTTTGATTCTTTTAAACGATAAAGGTGGACGAGTTCACCCACCTTAATCATATCTCCATTAGTAGCCAACCATATCTCCATACAGTTGACTACTATTCTCCATGAATTAGGCATTAACTGCCCAGGGGCAATCCCAAAATAGCTCAGGAGCTCCATGAAGAAAGGGTGGACAGGGAATCTGAGTCCACAGGTAAAGGCAGCCTCATAAAAGCACACCTCACCCGAGAAGAAATGACAAGCCCTATCCTCGTCATTAGGCCGACGAACATGAACCCTCTCTGGAAACTGAAACCTATCCCTAAATCTACTCACCGTCTCGGCATCCAGACCACAAACCTCTTCAAGGGCATAGAAAGCCCTAACGACACGGGGAGAAGAGACAGCTGTATCCCCCTCCACTGGATTGCCACTAGACGACAACCCAGTCTCGAGATCACTGGATCTGACCTCGGACATAATGTTCTCCCTCCTCACCTGACCCTCGAACCAATCAACTGATTGCCTAATTAAAGGCAACAATTCAGTCAATACCACACTAAGGCCACTACCCTCAAAAACAAAATTCCCAAAATCAGAGAAAGTGCCTAAAGCCCCCCCTAAACGCGCAAAAAGAAAAGAAACCGAGGGACAAACAACTCTAACCTCAGAACTACCAACCATGAAAAACCAACAAAAACACAGAAAAGACAAACAACCTAACTGAATCAAAGAAAAAAAAAAAAAAAAATTTCAGGAACAGTACCACAAGCAAAACCAAGAAAAGAGAAACGAGAGGGAAAGAGAAGCATACCTTAATCAATGGCGGATTAAGGAAGCTCTACTTGACCAACGTATCAACTCAAAGAAAAGTAGCAGGAAAAAGCTAAAAGAAGAGTAATGGCTGAAATGTGAAGGAGAAAAATGAGAAAGAGAAGGAAGTTAAAAAGAAAAGCTCGAAAAACGGAAAGGTCAGCAGGAAACCCAATAGTCTCATCACCTTGGGCATTAATTGCACCAATCAGCGCGCGCCACGTAGGCCACGATCTGTGAAGCGCCACCGCTTCATACTTAATACAGAACAAAACCCCAAGAGTCATTTACAACCTGTAACCCTTCGTATTCTATGATCGTCATTAAAACGACGAACACAGAATCGGGGGGTAGATGACGAGGTAAACAAGTACTGATGAAACTATCGAGCCTGTCCTATGAGGGCGAGACCTTCGATAGAGACGAGAACACCCTCAGGATAGACAACGTGGAAGGCAGCACTACTGATGAGGACACCCAGTCCATTTAATGCAGTCAACTAAACGGTTACACTTCCAACTGTACGAACCGTTTGAAGACATTGATGCCTCATTACACAGCCCCAAAACGTTACCCAATGGAGCATTAAGACCTCCATAACTCCTCCAACGGCTAGGGACCATGAGAGCATATATAAAGCTCATACGCTCCCACGAAAAAGGGAAGAGACAAGTAAGAAAGGAGATTGTTTATTTGCTTTTCTGTTCATCTTATATTGCTTTTCTTTTAAGAGAGTTTCATATTCTGACTTTGGCATCGGAGACGTTGTGGCAGGCACCACACCGATGACCATCTTCAAAGGCTGAAGAATCATCTCCGTCCGACGAACAATGCTGACGAGTTTACACTCATCACTTATATTTTTCCTATACATACTTCTTTGAATCTGGTTACCGCAATAATATAAATAAAATCCATGAATAAAAGAGTATGATAAGCACAAAATTTCATAATTAGTTCACTAATACCCTACCATCAGATCAAAACTTATAATAATAATTTTTGCTAATTTTTACACTTTAAAAATAAATTCTATAACATTCCTAGTATTCAAAATTTGGGTGTTTATTTCTGTTGATAAATTCTATCACATTCCTAATATTCAAAATTTGGGTGTTTATTTCTGTTGATGTGAATGTGTTTTTCAAATACTAAAAGAAATGAGCTCATAAAATTTTGGGGGCCAAAGTCTAGAATATAAATTTTTTGATTTTTTTTTTCTTAAATAAATAAAAAAGGCATGTTTTAAAAAGTTTTGATTAGTCAAGTAAAACATATGCTAAAATTCAAAACTAAATTAGTAAGTGAAAAAAATAAAAATAGTATCTATTTAATATTAACGAAATATATAAATAAATAAATAAAAATACAAATAATTGTATCTTATGCATTTCAAAGTCAATCTTTCATGATATATTAAAAAGAAACTTGAAAATTTTTTAAATTCTGATAATATTATATGATTAATTTTTTAATAAATTTTGCAACAACTTCTCATTTGAAAGTGACCGTTAAATATTGTCTTAAATTTAATTAGAAAACTTATTTTTGATATAGCTTGAGACCTTGCATCCCTTGAATATTTTATTTCTTTAGTTTCTAGATGCTTGTCAATTTGTCATATACAGATGTACTGATTATAATGTTCTGAAAGACAACAGGCGAGACAAGAATTATTTCTTGTCTCGCCTATAGCTTTCTAATTTTGATGTTATACTTGGACTATAAAATAAGTATATGTTGAAGGCAATTTAGGTTCAATTATTATATAAAACTAGTTAAAAGCCCGTGCGTTGCACGGTTTTATGTTAAAATTTATAGAATATATATAATTATTATACTAAATAAGTAATTATTAAACGAAAGGAATAAATTGCATGAGTACATCAAATATAAAATGATAGCACCTCAATACAAAATTATCTTCTAACATGCCAATTGTGCTATAATATCATTTGTAGTTACATGTATCAAACTATTTGCATATGAATTTTATATCTAATGAATCTACAATATAAGTGATTTGCAGTATTGTTAACAATAATATTAATGATTAAAATCTTTAGACAAAGTAACATAAAATTTGCCACTTTTAAAATATAAAACTATTCGAGAAATAAAACATTTGTTCTAATTTTTTCCACGCACAGTTTTATATATAAACTTAGTGTAAATGAAAAAAAAAAAAAAAATTTGCAAAGTTCTACATCTAGATTACAAACCTGACCTCAGCAGCACAAAAGAAATATGGCTATAGAATTGATACAGACTGGTTATGAAACCAAAAGGCAACAAATACATAAAACTTATTTAAATAATATCAACAAACTGTACAGTAGGAAAAGGGAAAAAAAAAATACCCCAACTGTATATATATCCCCACTTTTATATTAGAAAATTTTGAGTTATGAAGAAGTTGATAACTTGATATAACAAAGAGAAAATGGAGTTTACCCAATCAAGGAGTTTAGGTTTAATTACATATTAGTTTTTTTAAAAATAATTTATCCCAAACAAATAGTTAACGTTATTATCTAAATTGTTATTAGATATATATATATATATATATATATTTTACGTTAAAGCTAACGTGAAAAAGTAATTTTTTTTTCAGTATTTTTTTTTTTTTTTTTTGATAGATATACACTTACTTTAGACATGAAGCACTTTTTTTTTTTTTTTTTTTTTTTGAGATAAACTACTTAATGATAAGAATGAATTAGAGTCATGATAGTATACCCTCACTTTTATATTAGATAATTTTAGGTTGTGAAGAAGTTGATAATTTGATATGAACAAAAAGAAAAAGGAGCTTACCTAATTAAAAAGTTTAGGTATATTTTATCCCAAAAAAATAGTTAAGGTTATTAGCTAGATTGTTATTTTATTTTATTATTTTTTTTGGTTTACGTTTAAGTTAATACAAAAAAAAGAAGAAGCAGCTTTTTTTTTCCTTAGATAAACTACCTAATGATAGTTACGTGAAGCAAGTGATAGTCGTTTTTTTTTTTTTTTTTTTTTTTTTTTTTTTTTTTTTTTTTTTTTTTTTTTTGAGATAAACTAACGTGAAGTAGTTTTTTTTTCTTAGATAAACTACTTAATGATAGTTTTTTTTTTTTTTTTGGAGATAAACTACTTAATGATAAGAATGAATTAGAGTCTTGCTAGTATACTATTCCTTTTTTTTTTTTTTGGAGAATGAAGTATACTATTCTTTTTTAGTTCTTTAAAACTCTAAAAATTTAATAAAATTTCTGCAATTTAGTAAAGTCATGCGGCGCAATCACGGCATTTAAGCCCAACTTTTATTATATATAATATAATATGATAGGATATGATATATATATATATATATATATATATAGATGATGTGTAGTTGCAAACTAAAGAAATTTTTTATTAATTTAATTAAAATTAAATAATAAAAATAAAGTAATCTTTTACTTTGGGTTATATAATGAATGCATTTTGTGTATGACTAAGGATTTTGTATAATAAAAAAAAAAAAATCAAATATAAGTCTATTAATGGAAGATGATAAATAACCATATAACTCTTTTTCTTTTCTTTTCTTTTCTTTTCTTAATGAATGCATATTGTGTAAGACTAAGGTTTTTATATAATAATAAAAAAATCAAATATAAGTCTAGTAATGGAAGATGATAGATAACTACATAACTCTTTTTCTTTTCTTTTTTTTTTTTTTTCTGAGAAAAAAAAAGTATTCAGGGAGTTTGCATTATATATATTAAGCTTTGAAGCTTAAGTACTCACCATTGCATATATAAATGCAAAAACCTTGAATTCAATAATTATAATCAATCCAAAAATAATAATTGAAAGCATATTTAGGTGGTAACCATAATTCAATAGTCAAGAACAATTCGAATTACTAAACTTAAAAAAAAAATGAAAGTGGAGAAACTCACATGATAATTTAATTTTTGTCTTTGAAAGATGGGGAGGAGACACCAAAACTTGGGTGAGTTTCACCCTACAAAAGAAAAAAGAGGGTTTATACATACGCACAAACTTCAATATTTTTTTTTAATAAAAAAACTAAAAGTTAATTTTTTTTTTAATAAAAAAACTAAAAGTTAAAACCTTGGCAGTAAGTTTGCATTGATAATTGAAAATAACTTTTAAGATACGATGAGAATTGGGAAGTAAATGACTTTATTAGCATTGAGATATGATGAGAATTGAGAAGTAAAACATGTTATAATAATTAAACAAAAATCTATTCAATTTGGTTATAATAATAAAAAAATCATAGTATACAAATACATACCTTTGTAGGTGCCGTAGATAGAAGAATGGAAGACTAAACCAAAAGACCATACAATAGGTTGGAGAATAATAATAAAAACACCTAATAACCGTGAATATATATACACTCCACCTCAAAGGAAACCAAGTAAAAATCAAATACCCTAAACTTCTTGAAGTCTACGTCAATATAGAGTTTTTAAGAAACCAAATTGCAAAAAAATTTAGATAACAACAAAAATAAATATTACACTCAATATATATCACTATATGCTACATACCATTATGTGTGCTATTCAAACTCCTTAATTCACGTGGTTTCCAAAAAAATAAAAAAAATCAGTAATTTATGTGTGTACTCTAATTCTATCGTTTAAACTTTTTTTTTATGGGACGTTTAAAATTTTTATAAGAAAAAAAAAACCTAATTTTACCAAATTGTTTTTTTCCCTTAAGAGAAGTCTATATTTATCCAAAGAAGAGATTGATATATATTATTAAATTATTAAGTTTTTGTGTTCATCAAAATCTTTCCTTTTTTTTAGCACTATGTGTCCAATATTGTTAGGTTTACTTGAGTGTCCAATATCCACTTAGAAATTATAGGAGAAGAAAAATTATATATATTTTTTTTCTTAAAATCTAAAAATCTAAGAAAATTTTTGCAATTTGGTGAAGCCACTTGGCGCAACCACGGTGTCTAAGCCCAACTTTTATTATATATAATATGATTTATTTTGGGACTTTGCACCTCAAGAATAAAAATAAAGAGGAAGAGTAACTTCTTTAATTTGAATCTAAGAGAGAGAGACAAAAAAAAAAAAAAAACAGCGCATTCCAATTAGCTCAATTGATAAAGTCTCTGATGGTTGAATAGAAAATCTGGGATTCAATTCCCACTTACATCAAAAACCGATTGGTGTCTTAGTCTGATGATAAATAGAGAAATCATATCCAAAAACAACCAATTTAAAGCTTTAAAGCACTTGATGAGATACAAACACAACGCATATCCAAAAATAACCTCATGTCAATTTTCGATTTTTGTGCGCTGAATGGAGGCCTTGTCCTAGATAGATTACCTATTTGATTTCATTTTCAAAACACATTTTTTAAAAAATTGGTAAGTTGATATCAACCCTTAACTCTTAAGCACTTGCATAGGTCACGAACTACTTAGCCCATCAAGGGGCAATGAGCTTGAATTACCTAGCAACTGGTTTTGATGGGTGAAGTTAGTTGCTCATAGATTTTATTGGCTAAAGCCCAATTCAAAGGGCACTTCTTTAAAAAGTTTTCTACATTAGTTATTTATTTTTTGTTTAAAAGGACTGGATTATTGGTTTGTTAAATAACCCATATCTAAATAAGCTTAGCGTTTATAGTAATCTTGATAATCCATTTCCTATCATGTGTCCAATTAGATATGGGGGAGCAAAGTACTAAGCTAAAATATAAAGAAGTCCCTTTCCCTACTATTTGGTTGGTGACAACAAACTTTTTTTCCAGTCTGCTGTAAAAAATTAATTAGGATGTGTAACTCCTAGTTCATATTCAGTCCTTTAATGCCTCCTTAATCCTCCTTTGCAATGGGCTAATCATGTACCAAACCCATGCTTCATACCTTGATTTCTATGGTCGAAGATGTATGCATCTAGATTCGAACGGCTACAATGTTGTGGTTGAATTTTTTTTCCAATCTACTATTTCCTGTACATATTAAATTATTAAGTGGTATAAAATTAATTAGGAGTTGCACAAAGTGTAACTTTATTCTAACCTTATATAGTTTAAGTCTTTTTTTTTTTTAATTTCTTTTGAAATTTTTTATTATTTCCTTTTGGAGAATCTTTATTAGAGGACTTGCAAAACTTCATTTTTCACTTTTTGAAAATTTATTTGCAGAAAAGATTTTTAAAAATTCTTTTAAAATTTACTGGTTTCTTTTTTACGGTGGATATAATATTAATCTATATACATTGTATGGAGGACGGCATAAATCTAAACAACATAAGGCTGAGATGCCTTTTTTTTTTCTTTTTTTTCTTTTTTTGAAAAAAAAAAAAGGGTTTGGAGAAAGATCCTATAATATATTAGTGGATTTTTTCTCTGTATATTTTTAGACCCCTTAAATACAAGTTGTTTAACCTAGTTATTTAGCAAAGTGATTACTTAGATAAATTTTTCAGTTCTAGGATAACACATTTAAATCATATCATGTACATAGTGCAGAAATATAAAGAACACAACGATATAATAACCCAGGAAAACCAAAGTGGTAAAAAACCTGAGGAAGATTTAACCTAGCTATCCTCAAGGTAAAAAGCAAATCCACAATGAAAGAATTGAAGTTTGTACAATAAGACTTAGACCACTAACATCCTATTGCTGCCTCAAGTAGAAAACTTGCTACCACGACCACGTGACAGCTCCGAGTCCACGGACTACTTCTTTCCTTGATCTGCAGCAACCACAAGTTCTTCTACTTGTAACTTTGAGACTCCACTCAAAGGTTTCAGATCTTCTTTAAGTTCTTTAAGAAGCAACTGAAGAGATCATCAAGTTCTTGACGTGAATCTTGATCTTGATAACCCTATGTGTGTGTATGAAGGTAAACACCTCTAGATCTCACAAAAGATTCAACATACAACACTCCAAAGACTTCTAAAACGTAGCTAGGGTTTTTCCTTTTATACTTGGAGTAAAACATAAAACCCTACACGTCAAACGAGCTTGGGCTGAATTGGAATTTCTGCAGAAAAATAAATTTGCACGTGGTTCGATCAATCGAGTCTAATTTTCGATCGATCGAGCCTTGCAGAATTTGTCCAATAAATTCTACAATCACTCGATTCCAATTTTACAAGTAAACACACTTTGAGCAAGCCTAAACCTAGACTCTATGTTTTGATCATGGTTTGCCAACATAATACAAATTGAAGTTCTAATAAATTTAGTTCCTAAAGTCTTCAAACTTAACAAACTCCCCCTTTGGCAATCCGTGACAAAACACATCACAAAAATAAAATGCTTAAAGTTAAAAACAGACCGTTCAAATTTAAAAAGCCCTAAATACAATTCAACCTAACTACTATCTATCAGTTGCTAATGTAGACAGCAGCCACGACTGAATTAACCTGTAAATTCCTGAAATACTCAACAAACACATAAATGCATGTGTGGAAAATACAACTAAACCAAAATTAAACTTCTTGATTTCACAAAACATAAAATAAAAGACATATATCATGAATAACCTTATAAATATAAATCAATAATCAAATGTACCATATGTAAAACAAGAAACAATAAAACAACTAAACACAAAGCATAATGTCTCCCCTTAACATGTACAACCCATAAAAATAAATACATCAAAGCAAAAAAGAAATTCATCATAAGCCAAAACCAAAAATACATCATGAGCTCCTAGATACAATCTATAATCTCCAAATCTCCCCCTATCTCCATTATACATCATAAGCCAAAACCAAAAACACATCATGAGCTCCAAGATACAATCTATAATCTCCAAATCTCCCCCTATTTCCATGTGTATGTACTCCCCCTTTTTGTGACGAATTGCCAAAGGGCAATCAAGAATCATCATAAAAAGGTGGAGCCTGTGGAGTAGAACTTCTAGCATCTACCAAATCGGCTCGCAAAGCATGAAGCTCATTGAGCGCATCCAATAGAAGCTGTCCATGTGCTGCCTGAATAGTCATAACAGTATCTAGCATGGCACACAAGGAAGAATCACCCGATGTAGATGGTGGAGGATCCACAACAGTTGTAGGGTCTACATATGTCTCAGCAGAAGGATCACCAAATGGAGGAGGCCTAGATGCATCACCTGTAGAAGACTCAACTCTAGGGCGTTTAGAGCTAGCTTTCAACTGAGTTGCATCACCTGTAGAAGACTCACCCCTTATCCAACTCCTCATACATTAAGTGTTGGAATCATCGGAGTGAATAGAGAGGTTCAAATAGAATTCTCTAATCAAAGCAACCGGAGGAGGATGCTCGACCTCTAAAAGTGGTAACCAACCCCTACGCTCAAAATTTCTACGTATCTCCGGATCAAGCTCATCTAAAATGACCCTACACTCAGCCCAAATAGACCTAAACATGTTCAGTTTCTTATAGGTTTCTTGGTTTTTTTCAGTTCTAAACCTATCACTTTGGAACACAAGGGTAGAAGGGGTGGTGGTTTTCTTGTTGGCTCTAGTCTTCCTAACCATGATGCTAAAGCTTTAAGGAAAGGAAAAATAGAAACAAAAAAAATATCAAGGGTTGACTGCATAAAAGAGGGTTAGAGCACAAAAATCTCAATAAATAACAATCTATATGATGCACGTAATGAATGCACATATGATGCATGCCCTAATGCATTGAAATTTGTTCAATTTTACATTCTAAACCATTAATTGACTTGAACATAGAATTGTAGTCCAAAAACCCCAAATTTTGAAAAACCTAAATTCAAAAATTCAACCAAATTGATCAATTAACCATTATTCTAGTTACAAAACATCATATAATGACATAATCTATCAATAACACAAGTCAATTTCACCAAATTAAGCTCAATTGAACAAAATCCCCAATTTCACAAAGTTCCAAGCCCTAGAAATTTCAATTTTCCTCAAATCACAACATTGATCAAATTAATGCATGAGGATCATGTTTATATCATCTAAGAACAAAAACCCGTTGATTAAAAATGATTAAAAACAATTGAAATGAACACAAATCCATAAAATGCTATGTTTGAAATTTTCAACAAAAATGCATGAAAATGCATGAAACATGTAATTTTATTGAAAAGGGGAGGGTATAAATGACTTACAATGCTTGAGGACAAAAACCTTAGAGAGATTTGTGGAAGAAAATGACAAAAAATCTTTAGTTTGGATCAGTCGAAGAGAGAAAGTGAGAAAAGTCTTTAAAAGGTTTGAAAATAATGAAGAACATGTGAGAAAGACCTTTTTAAAACACTCACTTTTCGAATTTCGATCGGTTGAAATTGAGCTTCGATCAATCGAAAAATAGATTCGATTGATCGAGCATCAATCGAGCACCAATCGAGCCAGTAGATTCAAACCAAAAATTTAATCGCAATTTCGATCGGTCGAGCAATTGCTTCGATCAATTGAAAATTTGGAATTTTGAAATTTTTGAAAAACAGAGCAAGTTTTATGCAGAAACCACTTAAATCACCATAATTCATGAATGAAATGCATGAGTATGGGTTTAAAAGTTTTTCAAAAACACTTGAATTTAACCCAAATCTTCCAAAAACAAGATTTTCAACCTTTTGTCCCCAAAACTCAAACATTAAACATATTTTGCATCAAAATCAAGAAAAATATAATCTTGGATGGCCAAAACAAATTCACACACAATATCATGTACTAAGTTTAGCAAAGAATGACTTGTGTAGTATGTGCAACTAGTAATAGCATGAGATACGTGTGAGGTGATATGAAGATAGTAATCAATCACATTTTCTACATTATTCATCACATAATTTTGAAAGAGACTATCACCTAAAGAGTTACATCATATAACTCTCATATCTCCTAGAAAACAAGCTTGCAAACATGTAAAATTTTTTGTTTTGCCTCATAATGTACATACCATTTTTATTTCATTGTGAAATTGATAGTTTAGTCAGATAATGTACACACCAATTTTATTTATTTATGTCATCTTTATTATAGCCCAATAATGTACACACCAATTTTATTATTAATCCGATGCTACACCTTATATTCTTTTTGTGCATGTGCTACATTTTCTCGAGTACAAAATCTTATGATATACACTAAGGTGTTCATGATTGGCTAGTAAACAGCGGTGAGATGGTTATTTATGCCTTTCTTATTAAGTTCTAGTCCTAACAATTAAAAGCATGTGACTTCAAAATCACGATTATGTGATCAAAAACTATAAACAACTCCCACACAACATGCATTACATAGCTAAAACCAGCAAAGTGCAGTAAAATGAGCTCATCCAAGCTAAACAAGGTACACAAGCATGTTATGTAAAGATAATAGGCCAACCTTGATTACAAATCCAAGATATATGATACAAAACACATTTTTCCAACCCCCCCCCCCCTTTTTTTTTAAAAATTTTAAAAGGAATAGCAAAAACAACCTATCATGAAATGCATGAATGTAATGCAATGCAAATCCTAAAAGCAAAAAGAAAACAAAACAACAAGAGAAGAATAGTCACAAAGAGTATTAAGATGAAGCACAAGGACTTTGTCAGAAAGACTCAAAACTTTTTAGATGCAATTCTAGCATTGGAGTTATTATTCATATGAGAATGATAAGCAACCCCAAGATTGGTATAAAGGTTTAAAGCCTTTACCAATTCACCAATAAGTACCATAGGATCTTGTGCTTGAGGCACAGGTACTCTTGGATTATTTGCTTACTTTGCAGCTTGCTACTTGAAACAGTTTAGGTGAATATGCCTAGCCTTTCCACAAAAATGACAAACCCAAAGAGGTCTATCATACTTCTTATCCTTATGGAGGTTAGGATTCTTAGGCTTAGACTCTTTAAGATCAACCCTAATCTTCCTAGAAGGTGGTGTAACTTCTACTGGTTTGACAGTCTCACTCTTGGGGGGCTTAGAAGAAGAAAAAAAGTTTGTGGAATGAGTTTCAAACACCGAGATGCTATCTACAAAACCTAGACCAGTTTTGTCTAAAGGGGACTTCTGAACACTCAACATGTGATCAAGTTTAGAACTAGCAGACCTATTTGTTTGTTCTCTAGCAATAGATAATTCTAGTTTCAAGTTCTTAATATTATCAAGCAACAACATGTTTTTAGTATTCACCTTATCAATCAAAGTATTAGCATCAAGCAATTTCAACAACAAATTTTTCTTATCAAGTTCAAGGGAGGCAATCTTCTTTAAACCTAAGTCAACACTCATTACATCCTTTGCAGCAACCTCACATAGCTTATTAAAAACTTCTTGCAAATTATCACATTCAGAGAGTTCCCTTCAAAAGGGTTCTTTTCAACCAAAACACTTTCATCAACTACAGCAGTAGCTGTGAAAGCAATGAAGTTTCCATCTTCATCACAACCAAACTCGTGATCAGAAACTTCATGATCACTAAAGGTTACAGCCATAGCTCTACCCTTTGATCTCAAGAATGTAGGACATTCTGATTTCACATGACCATATCCTTGATAACCAAAACATTGTTGACCTAGAGAGTTACTAGAGGTTTGACCAACTTTCTCTTTTGATTTATCAGTATTATTAACCCTAGTTGGTTCATTCCTCTTAAAATTTCTAGGTTTAGCATTATTTTTACCTCTTGCCCTTCTATTGTTGTTCCTAAGAAAGTTTCTAAAGTTCTTGGCAAGATATGCAATCTCTATAGAAGAGAGTTCATCATCAAATCCATTCCCATCAATATCATCAATTGACTTAAGAGCCATTGATTTGGATTTGTTTGTCTTGGGTAAGTCTAACTTATAGGACTGAAGAGATCCTACGAGCTCATCAACAGGGATGAAGTCCACATCATTGCTTTCAATAATGGCAGTCACTTTGGGTCTAAAGTCCTCAGTCAAGGATCTAAATATCTTTCTAAAAATCTTAGGTTGATTATAAATTTCACCCAAATCATAAGCAAAGTTAACAATATCATTAAATTTAGCATAGAATTCATCAAAACATTCATCATCAGACATTCTAATGCTTTCAAATCTAGTAGTTAACTGCTGCAATTTATTGATCTTAACTGCCTTTGTGCCTTCATGCACAGTTTGGAGAATATTCCATGCAGTATGAGCAACCTCAACATTTGAGATTCTCTTGAATTCCTCCATAAAAACAGCATTAAAAATAGTATTCATGGCTTTACTATTAAAAGTGGCTGCTTCTTTTTAAGAAGTTGACCACTCGCTTACAAGAGTAGTCGGTTTCTCCCATCCGTATTCAACGAAGTTCCAAACTCTCTCATCAATAGATTTCAGGAATGCTTTCATCCTTACTTTCCAGTAGGCATAGTTGTTCCCATCAAAGTGAGGTGGGATCACAAGAGAATGACCGTGTTCCATGACAACAGGGGTCAAGAATCAACTCTTAGATCAAAAGATCTAAAAACACAAGAGCTAACCTGCTCTGATACCACTTGTACGTTTTTAGACCCCTTAAAAACAAGTTGTTTAACCTAGTTATTTAACCAAGTGATTACTTAGATAAATTATTCAGTTCTAGGTTAACACATTTAAATCATATCATGTACATAATGCGGAAATATAAAGAACATAGTGATATGATAACCCAAGAAAACCAAACCGGTGAAAAACCTAGAGATGATTTAACCTAGCTATCCTCAAGGTAAAAAGCAAATCCATAATAAAAGAATTGAAGTTTGTACAATAAGACTTAGACCACTAACATCCTATTGCTACCTCAAGTAGAAAACTTACTACCACGACCACGTGACAGCTCCGAGTCCATGGACTACTTCTTTCCTTGATCTGCTGCAACCACAAGTTCTCCTACTTGTGACTTTGAGACTCCACTCAAATATTTCAGATCTTCTTTAAGTTCTTTAAGAAGCAACTGAAGAGATCATCAAGTTCTTGACGTGAATCTTGATCTTGATAATCCTATGTGTGTGTATGAAGGTAAACACCTCTAGATCTCACAAAAGATTCAACACACAACACTCCAAAGACTTCTAAAATGTAGCTAGGGTTTTTCCTTTTATACTTGGAGTAAAACATAAAACCCTACACATCAAACGGGCTTGGGCTGAATTGGAATTTCTGCAGAAAAATAAATCTGCACATGGTTCTATCAATTGAGTCTAATTTTCAATTGATCGAGCCTTGCAGATTTTGTCCAATAAATTCTGCAATCACTCAATTCCAATTTTACAATTTTACAACTAAACACACTTTGAGCAAGCCTAAACCTAGACTCTATGTTTTGATCATGGTTTGCCAACATAATACAAATTGAAGTTCTAATACATTTAGTTCCTAACGTCTTAGAACCTAACACTCTCCACTTCCATGTAAGTATGTGTGTTGTGACCAAAATCCCAAGGAATTCAACTTCTTTCGTTTTCAAATTTTATGTGTCATAGTTTGTTCCTTGTGGCTATGATTATCCACTGCTAGGTGGAATAGTGTTATAGCACCTTATTGTATTTCTCCACATTCGCATCAACTCGTGCAAAAACCTAGACTCTATGTTTTGATCACACTTTGAGCAAGCCTAAACCTAGACTCTGTGTTTTAATCATGGTTTGCCAACATAATACAAATTGAAGTTCTAATACATTTAGTTCCTAACGTCTTAGAACCTAACACTCTCCACTTCCATGTAAGTATGTGTGTTGTGACCAAAATCCCAAGGAATTCAACTTCTTTCGTTTTCAAATTTTATGTGTCATAGTTTGTTCCTTGTGGCTATGATTATCCACTGCTAGGTGGAATAGTGTTATAGCACCTTATTGTATTTCTCCACATTCGCATCAACTCGTGCAAAAATTCTGTCTATTTTAGTCTTAGAACTTACTTTTTCTATTTTACATGCTTACTTTTTAAAACATCCACATCAGATTATCTATGTTACGCTATATTACATTAAAAATCAAATTTTCTTGATTTTTTTTTAAGTGTTTCTTCTTCTTCACACATAGTAACCATCATATAATTTCTTCCTTCAGTCACAGAAAACATAAAGAAATAATAAAAACTAAATGCAAAGTGAATAGTATCAGTGTAAATTTACACAATTATTATAAAAACTTTGCAAATTTACATATTTTTAACTTGAATAATGTGAGTGATTTTGGAGATTGAACGTGTAAAATTGATACATTTTTCTATTTTGCATTGATTAATGCAAATGCTCTAGAGAGTAGGGGAAAAAAAAAAACAGATTATGGCTCCCTCTCTTTTTCTCACCGCAGTCAACACTTAGCACAGGTGACCTGACCCAAAGACAGCCCATATAATTGGTTTCAGCCTTTACTTACCCAACCCAGTTAAAAAAAAAAAAAAAAAAAACATAATCAGGCCCAATTGTCCCAATCCATTCAAACTACCAAACCCCAGTAACTGAAAAACCAAGCCTAGACCCACACAGTCAACCCAGTCCACATTTATACATTGGTTTTTCTATTGTTGTTTGCAATGTGTAAAAGGTTTTACGGGTCAGCAGGGGTATTTCACAGTCAACTGAAAATGATTTTTAGTTTGACATTATTTGTATGTGCACCCAAGCACACATCAAGGTGTGAAATAATTTTCCAATTCTATTTACACCCGAAACAAATGCACCCTTAGTGGGCCGCACTTAACAAGTCAAGTAGGCAAAATCTTTTTTCCCAAGTGAACTATTGTAATATATGAAGTGTCTTATTTTGATAGTTGCTTGATTGGGATTTGTCAATGTAACAAAGCAAAGGTGGTGGTGACGGTAACACAAACAACGTTGGTGACTCTCTCTCTCAAATCCAAGAAATACCCATGTTTAGAGTCAATCAAACTAGAGGCTCAGTTCTATGAATGAAGTTGACATCAGAAAGAAGGTTCTATTCCAAGTGAACTATATTAAAGCTTCTTGCGTACAATTATTGACTGTGAGATTACAACTTGGAGGTATGAACATGATTTTAACGAACTCAAGGATTTATGGTGCTCAAGCTTTACATTGACTGTGGAAAAATTCTCACTTATTTAATAAATATGTTGTGTCTACTTAATTTGACTGTTGCTTGATTGGGAGACACGATTGATAATATAGGAATGCAAAATTGTCTTCTACGTGATAGAATACAGGCTACCAAAATGAATGGAGCTTCATCTTTGAAGAGCATGGGGCTTACATGGTTTGGGCCTAGAAAAACTTGATGTAAAGCCTATTAGGTCTAAAGTTATAATGGGTTGAATTTGGCCCAGTTTTGTTCACACTCTCCACTAGTGTACTGGCACTTCATCTATATGTAGAGGCATTTTTCTTCCAATTATATTGTTCTAACTTGTTGAGATGAAGTAAATTGAAGATGTATACATTGCAGTTGTTTCAACGTAAAAAGTTTATATTGGAAATAAATATTATTTAAGAAATAAAATATAGATAAACTAATTAATTAATTATATCTAAAATAAAATACAATTGACCAATAAAAATACAATGTCCTTTCAAAATAAAAATAAAAATTTCTTTGTACTTCCCACCTCAAAAATATTTGATGGAAATGTTAGTAAAAAAGAAGCAAGCAGAAATATTATAATAGATCCTTTAAGTATTAAGAATTTCAGAATTTCAAAGAAATGACTATTCATATATGAAGCTATGAATGCGAGATATTACCATTTACAAGTAGGTAAAGTTTGACGTTACGACACTTTTGCTTCTAATAAATAAGACTTATAGTAATTGCATATGCTTCTTGAGAAATCCAGGACCAAATCAATTAGCAAGGAAGTGGAGGCACTATACTATTTTCACGAGGACCAAAAGAGAAACAATAAAATTAGCAGAGCAGTAGCGTGTATGTACTTAACATAAAATGAAGACAAGAAAAATATTTGTGATTATCATACTTGCAAAATGAGTTGAATTGCTTTGTCATTTCTATGTTCTTAATGGTTCAGAACATCCATATAATTGCTTAGCTCCCTTTAGGACAAATGACCAACGAAAAACTTGCCTGAAGGTTAACAAATAAAAGATCAGTGACGTCTAAGACCTTGGTTAATTTTGTTTTCTATACAGCCATGTGACATTTACATTAATGAAGATACCATAGCATACACTAAATCAGAGACAATACGTTGAAAATGGAAACATATTATCATCACAAAATTCTAGGAGTTTAACTCTAACTTGCTGGTTTTTTGAAAGACCAATGAGATCAATGAAATTGACATTTTTATTCACATGATCATAGAAGAAAAGTCAATTAGTTAGTTATGTGACCTCTGAAGCCCAAAATACTGTCTTTCCTGAAAAATAGAATGGAAGAAAAGAGAAAATGAAAGCTAACAGGCAGAAAATTTCATATATTTTACTTGAGCATTCTACCAAATTTATCGTCAACAATAAATTTTTTTTATAAAGATCATATAATAGTAGTGATGATTATTTCCACTGAAATACCATAAGGTGAAGGATCTCACCACATTGAAATTAACTTAAGATCAAACAAGTAGAAATATGAAGCCAAAGTTCCCCATTTCTATATATATATATATATATAAAACCAGAGTTTGTTTTGAAAAAACTCTGTATATTTTGCAAGAGATAATTTCAGGTTCCCAAGTAGCATAATTCAATCAGTGTATCTTCCTCATCAATCAACTTTTGTATTTCAGCTAACCTTCAAAGTCAACAATGATAGGAAACCATGAAAAAAGATTTCATTACCCGGTCCTCAAATTCAGTTAATGTGACCATATCGGCAATAATGGAATAAATCAATGTAAGGCTAGGTAATAAGCACATTTTACTCAGCATTCAAGCATAAAGGAGTTTAAATTTTGAAAAGAAATTGAGTTAGATAAACTACATAGTAGAGGCTAAAATTTCTCTTCTTTCATTGTCTGGAAAATTTTTGAAAATAATGATGATGGTCTTACTAAATATTTCAGTAGTAAATTACAGTACCAATCAAAGTGGTAGCTCTTAAAGTTATAATTCCAAGCACAATGTTTGATTCAGTCCAAATGATTCTTTAAGCCAAGATTATTTGATGGCTGAGATAAAATTTCAAAGAACAAATTTCAACACATTGATCAAACTGGATAAAAGTCAACCGCATCCTTAACTATATTTTGTAAACTGGTAAGTTTGCTTCTTTTTAGACGAAGCCAAAAAACAGCTTAAAATACCTCAATAGAACGTATGATGCTTAACATAAAAGTCACATTACAAAGAGGACCAGGCTATATGCAGAAAAGAGGAAGCTATAGAATTGGCAAGCCAACAAGCATTAGTGAGCATTCAACCAGGGACTTTGACGAAACCATTGCTTAAAAATCGCAAATGCAGCAAAGCAATGTCTTCTTTAACAACTTGTCTTTCCCGCTTCTACTAAAAAGGCTTGCCTCAGAGGCTATTGATAACTACAAGTGCAGTCCACGCCTTTCTTAAGTATGTAAGATAAGGTTTCTAAATTGTCTGACAAAGCCTCGCCTCACCAGCAACTCTTTATTTTGGTACTAACTCCCACTTGCCATGCCCAACAATCAACAAATCGTATCCAATTGCACAAAGCTTGTTCTCATTACAACAATTCCCAACCATTGCTTCTTAACAGATCAAGATCATGTGAATGTAACAGTTAAGGGCTTGAGAAGCATGACAACCTTCCCTATAAACATGTCCCACATTCTAGCATTTGTGGGGATACAACTTTAGGTCGATAACTGGTTAGCCTCTTTCAGGATGAATTACCCATGAAAAACTTGCCTGAAAGTTTACAACGAAAATTCAGTGACAACTATGAGTCTTGATTTTTTGTTCTATACTGCTATGTTATATTTATGGGAAAGAAGGTACTATAGCATACACTAAACTAAAGAGACAGAACTTTGAAAATGAAAAAATAATAGAATTCAACAAAAATTTCTATAAGTTATCTCTAACTTGATGATGTATAGAAGGATGAACAAGGTCAAAGAAAGGGGCACATACCTTTTTATTTACATAAACATAGGTGAAAATTTTGATTAGGTTTTTGTTCTCTCAGACCAGAATGCCTCCTTCAATCGCTCTTAAAGTCCTCTGGAAACTGTGCCAAGATGCCAAGCAGTCCATAACATGGCCAGTGGAGAGGAACATCAAAAAGAAAAATAGAAAATAAATGGAAACGAAAAAAATTAAACAGTCAGCAAATAAGATATGCCTTGAGAATATAACAAGACCTAACATTAGCAATGAATTTTTACTTATAAAGTTCATATAATCGTATGGAAGGTTCTTTCCAATGAAACATAATCAGGTGAATCATTTGCCATACCAAAATTAACTTAAATTTAGATCAAACAAGAAATATGTAGAAAGTTTCCAATTTCAATCTAAAACTCAAATCTGTCTTATGATTAATGTTTGTTTCTGAAACTCTGCATATTCAGGTTCTTGAGTATATGCATTTTTGTTTGCTTTGGGAAACATTGCTTTGGGAAACTAGGCCTTACTAAAATGCATTTTTGTTTCATTTAGTAGCTGCAGAAAAGCCCTCCTTTAAGTATATGTTTACTGAATGGAGTTATTAAGTAGGTTGCATTGATGGTAGTATAGTGGGAAAGTTTAATCTATGCCTGAAGAATTAACCAAGTAAAGATGGACAATAGATACAAATAAGTGATAATAGTAAACAACTTGAAGTGGAATCAGCTTTACATATAGAGCAGGTACAAACTGAGAAGAATATTTGTGAATTACAGTCCAACCTCCCTTCTCCTTCTGGGCCTCCTTTCATATTTCTATTATGAAATCCCTGAAAAATGGTCATGAGCTCTGAGAGGGGACAACACACACACAATCAAAATTATACTCTTATCCCAAAGAACATAACTCAATCAATGTGTCTTCCGTATTGATCAAGTTTAAAATTGATTATAAAAATAAAAAAACATTAGTTCAAATACAACCTATAACAGATATTAATGAGGTAAAAAAGAGAGATCCCCAAAAAAGCACAATGCGAAAATTCCAAGGGACTTTCATTTACAACTTTCCATTAGCATACCACACTGGAAATCAACTAGTCATCTAATTTTAAAAAGTTTAGGATAATTGGCAAAAACAAGTAAAGTCAAGGAAATGATTGATGGAGCGAAGAATTCATTCTCTATTGGAAAGCCTCCATATGTGACTACATTATCAACAATTAAAGTAGTTTGCACTCCATTCCAGAATATGAACAAGTCTCAGCTAAAATTATGAGATGAAATATATGGGGACTCCTAGGCTCAATAGGAAACTTATAAGCTTGTCCTTGGTGTTTGACAAGAAATGTAGTTTGCTCTCCACTTCCAAAAATCTGAGCATCTATCATCTAAAATGAATAAAATGTTGTAATTAAAAATGTCCATAGTTCACAAAAGAAAGAAAATTATTATTTTTGAGAGCAAACGAAAACAATGTGAAAAATGAGATTAAGAAGCAGCAATGGTTAAATTAGTAAAACCAAGACATTAAGTCATTGAACAAGTGTCCTGCTTCCTTATTCATCATACAACAGCTATCTAAAAAATATTATTAAAAAAAAAAAAAAAAATCAGCATAAGTTAAGGAATGGTGGGGTGACAGTGATTTGGAACAAATGAAATACCTGCCCATCTGTAGCACAGGTGACAATGCTTGACTATGCTCGAAAGCATGATCTTTGGTTGAAATGACATTCTGCTCAGGCATCCTATTAAAAAGCTATCCTGTCATTTTGTGCATTTCCACTAATCATCATCTTCCACAACATGATATATAATCTGCAATCAATCAAATTCCAAGATAAAATAACCCCTTTAGGCATTTCATCAAGCAGCTACATGTCCTTAGGGATAAGTGGTTCATACAATTCAAATAATTTACAAACTATAAGAGATGTTGATGAGCTAAAAATTCAGTGCCATAAGTTCAATTTTGAAGAGGGAAAAAGAAGATTAAAAAAATGAGTATACATTAACATAATCCAAAATTTTAAATATCTCCATGTTTTGAAATTCAAGAAAAGCTTTTAGGAGTTCAGAAGCTAGCCTCTACTGCCCCACTGCAAGAATTAGCAAATAAGAGGTTAAGGTTCTAAATTTAAAAGTCACATTGTATAAATACACACATGGAGGGAAGAAGAGGATTTTGTTCTTTCATTTTGGGTATATTGTCAGATTTAGCATTCTACATCAACAAATTTTTTAACTGAAATATTGTGATTGCAAATAACGGTGGGTTTTTTTTTTTTTTAATAAATATATATATAGGAGAGACAAGTTGGTAAAGTTTGCATAGGTGCTTTGAATGTTCCTCTCAAATCTATTACAAGCGAGTTATGATGCTTTCACTTACAAATGGAGAAAAAGAGAGCATTTACTGCCTTATGGTGCTTTTGCTTCCAAATGTCTCTCATTGGAATTGCAGATACCTGTGGACATATTCAAGATCAAATCATTTAGCAAGGAAGTAGATGCACTGTACTATTCACCGTGACCAAAAAGGAAACAGGCAGAACAACTGAACAAGCAGACAAAGGCATATATATACTTAAACATGAAAAGAAGATAAAGAAAATATTTGTAATTACCAGACTTGCAAACTGAGTTCAAATGGTTTGCTGCTTCCATGTTCTCAATGGTTTAGCACATGTATAATTAACAGGTTGGCCTCCTTTAAACCGTACAACCAATGCAAAACTTTCCTAAAAGTTTTCAATGAACAATTCAGTGACTACTATCATCTTGCTTTAGTAAGATTTACAGAAATCCAGATCAAACAAATAGAAATATGAAGCCAAAGTATATCATTTTTATCTAACACTCGTATCTATCATTTAATTAGTCTTTGGGACAACTCTGTACATTCACCATGATATAAATTCAGGGTTTTTTATTTTTTTTTATTTTTCGTTTTTTTAAATTTTATATCTCAGTCTCATGTTAGGGAATGTATCCTCACTAACAGGCTGTTTTGTTTCATTCAAAAAAATGCAGAAAACTAGAAAAGTACCTCCTAATATAGGTTTACTCAATGGAACTAATAAATAAGTTAAAATTGATGGCTCAGGTAGTCTAGTGGAAGGGTATAATGGTATAATCTGTGCAAATACCACATGGATCTATAAGTAAAAAAATATGATACTATTAATAACCTGAACATGGCTCAGCGTGCACACTGAGAGGAATATTTGTCAATTACGGAGCCAACCTCTATTCTCCTTCTTGTCTTCCTTTCATAGGCCTTTTGTGAAATTGCTGAAAATGGACATGAACTCTGAGAAGTCAAAAACATTAAAAAAAAAAAAAAAAAAAACTGTCATTAAAATTAAACCCTTTATCCCATAGAGAGAAATTCAATTTGTGTGTCTTCCTTATTGATCGAACTTTTGTATTCCAGTTAAGCTTCACAAATAACAATGATGAGAAGCCATGACAAAATTTGTAACTATTATTACCAGATCCCCAAATTCAGCTAATGTGGCCATCTCAGCTAGGATCCAACAAGTCAATGCACTTCTAGGTAATTACTAATTAGTAATTAGCCCATTATGAATGCAATCATCCATCATCAAAGAAAAATCAAAGGCTATACAAATCAAAGGCTGAAATTTCTGTGCTAACACTATCAAGAAAAATTTAGAAGGGAAAAAAAATTATATTGATGGTCTAACTATATATTAAATTACTGTGCTCACCATAGTGGTTGATCATAAAGCTGAGATTTCAAGCACAATGTGTAATGCTGTTTGAAAGATTTTTTAAGCCAAGATTGTTTGATTATTGAGCCTGAAACTAAAGTTTCAAAAAACAATCTTCCAACAGATATTCATATAGCAATTTGATGTCATATTTGCATAGTACCTGACTTGACAAAGAATTCTGGGATCAATCCTATTAGAGCCAACACTTATTATACTGGTTAATAGACTTCGAAGGTCACCAATAACACCTGCACTCACCCAGACCTGAATTTGTCTGTTTTCAAAAAGTTTCTCAAGCTATTTGCCGGTTGAGAGCACAAAAACACTTAGAATTCCCATATACTTCAAGACCACAGAGCTTGTCTCAAAAGGAGGAGGAAGGCAGTGGATTTGGAATTTTTTTCCCAGCTAAAGAATCCAGCAGTAACAACATTACCCTTCCAACTTCATCTCTCATCATATCCTGCATAAACAGGAGTTCCCATCCTTGTCTGCCTCTAACTTGCCACGTCCAAAGTACTTCCCATGGCTTGATAACTTGGTCCTTCTTTAACAAGTAAGTCTCCCTAAAAAGCTGCCCCAATTTCTTACTATAATCAAGCACTGTCATAGCACTGATCTCATTGACAGCCTTTGTTGGTAGCTTTGTTTCTAAAAGCCTAAATCACCCACAACCTGTAGCTGTAAAAAAGTAATTTATTATGTTGAATTGGCAAATCTACAATTTTTTTCCTTTTAAGTAATTTTCATTAGCAAATGAACTATTTCTATTCCCAAGCTAATTACCCACAAAGTAAGGCTTCATATGGCTCTTAATAGCTACAGTTCATCACAGATGTGAAACACACAAAGGACCAAAATTTATCTCACTAAGGTATATTTTAAATAGTCCCCCCAATGAAAACTACAAATAAAATTCCATCTAAGTATATGAAACCTTTTGACCAAAAATTAGAAAAGAAATGCTTGAAAGTTTCATTGCCTCTTAAAACTATACCTAATTTCTTATGTCCACTGCCTTGAATATGCATCCCACATGTGTAAATATGTTTTATACAATTATTGCTGCTGCTCCTCTAGGTGATGAGCATTAGTGGGAATTTGCCAACAGCTTGATGAAGCCAGGGCTTAGAAGATTAGGAACGCAGCACAACAATATGTTAACAGCATGTATCTCACAGCTTCATGTTTTCGATCCACAACAAAGGCTGTAAACCCCAGGCATGCTTGTAAGTACAAGTGCAGCTGCCACACCCTTCGCAAATACATAGGATAAGGCTTCGCAAATTGTCTGACAAAGCTTGCACCTCACATGCTCCAAACCCACCACCTCCACCAAAGATCAACACTTGCCACAACTGACAATCACCAATTGTATGCAGTTAATTGTATCCAACTGCACACAGTAGGTTTACAGCTTCTTAGAGAATGATTCCCAGCCTTTTCTTCTTGATGGATCATGACCATATGGTCACATTCCTGAATTTACAAAGAGTGGCTGCAATAACAAGAATAACATAAGAAAAAAAGCAAGCATCTATGGAAGATCTCTCCATCCAAACTGAGAGCCAATTATTAATCGAATTTGATTCAATAAATTCAATTATAAAATGAACCTATGATATTTTATTTCACACCAAAAGTGCTTTGGAACCAATGAAAAAAGTGTCATTTATTAGATGGCTCTTTGAACTAAGAGTAACTGTTGATTAAAAAATAGTTTGTTCTTCTTTTGTAAAAGTAAATATTTTCTAATACTGGAACTACCTGGAAATATATTTTACAAATGACCTGGATTAGTTTTGGTTAATTTAGATTGAGTACTTTATCAGACCCTATATTATGAAATACCTGCCATCTACAGCACAGGTGAGAGTGCTTTGATCATCTGTGCAAGGCATTATCTTTTTTTAATGCCATCCTACCATTATGTGCATATCTCCACTGATCATTGTTCCTCAACTTGATATATAACCTGCAATCATAACATTACATGGTACAATAATTATCCTGCCATTATGTGCAAATGGGATACTTGGTATTATTAGTACTATTTTAAAGCTTCTCAAATTCCACAATACAATATCTATTTCAGGCATTTCATCGAACAGCTATATATATGCCCTTAGGAATAAAGGGTTCATATAATTCAAATAACTAACAAGTATAAGAGATGTGCGAAAAATTCAAGGTGCCAGAAGTTCAATTGTTAAAAGAAGAAAAAAAAAATTGAACATATACGAGCCAAAATTTACATACCTCCTCCAAGTTTTGAAGCTAGCCTCTACTGCAACACTGCAAGAATTAGCTTGGGTTAGGGTTTGTATTTTAAAATCATATTGTTTAAATATACAAACAGAGAGGGTTTTATTGTATGATCATAAAAATTACTGAACTGAAATATTATGAAATGAAATAACGTTGTACCTGGAAGGAAGATCTCTCTGTTTTGCAAAATTATATCTGCTGCTCCACGCCGTCAATAATAACCGAATGGATGTGGGCAATCTCTGACCACATTATCCCTTTGTCTTTCTCGTAGTTTTGTTTTAGCACAGGACATTCATAAATGTGAATTAGCTGAAGCGAGGGAGGAAAACACTCCTCTGAGAGAGACGCGAGTTTAGGGCACGCACGAATGAAAATTTGTTCAAGTGTAGAGTGGTTTTGAAAGAACTTCCAGGAGAGGAATAACAAATTTGGAAATTTTTCAAAGCTCAGGGTAGTGAGAGATTTAGGCAACATCAATATCGTCTTCCCATCTTCCTCTCCATTAGCAATCTCGAGAGATGTAAGCGACGTGAGTCTGTGCAATCCCAACTCAAATACTTGCTCACAGAGATTCGCCCCTGACAACCTAAGCTCTCTAAGGTCGGTGGGGAAATCCTTGAATACGATCCTTGGGCAGTTACATACTGATAAAGTTTGCAGAGAGTAGAGGCGCATGTCGTTCGGCAAGGCCACCAGATTCTCACATGCTTCGATTTCAAGACTTCTCAAGTCGGTGAGGATCAAATCTTCTAAAGAGATAAGACTATTACAGTCGCGTATGGTAATCTTTTTGAGGTGACAGAATTGGCCTCTCGGTAAGCACCTAAGCTTTTCACAACATATAATTGAAAATTCTTCAAGTGACGTATCCATGTTTAACTCGTCTACTATTGACTCCAGTTTTGGACAATCCACTAGCTTAAGGACTTTAAGGGTGGTAGGTAACGTGTCTCTTGATGATAAAGATGTTAGATTTGGGCATTTTTCAATTTGAATGTGTTTAAGCTTGGCAGCTAGGTCGACTATTGTTGATACGCATTTTAGGGATGGACAATCAAAAATTTTCAAGTGCTCAAGAAGAGATGCACTGTTCTTACCAATGCAAGAAGCCCCTCCCTCATCCATCACAAATTCCAAGGATTCCAAAGCACTACAGCCTTCGATTGTTAGTGTCCTTAATGTAGACTTCAACTTGATGTTTACCGGACTTTGGCATGATTTGATTTCAATTTCTAGTGTTACAAGGGACATAAGCTCATGGATGACCTCTTTACATCCCACAATTTTTAATTCTTGAAGCTCTGAATCACTAAGAATTGAAACAACCAATTGCTCACATGCACAAATGGAAAGTTTTTCCAATGACGGGAGATGATGGGCCAATTTTCCTAATTTGGGACAGTTAGAGATAGAAAGCTCACGCAAGCAAGGGAATCCTTCGCGCTTAATCCTGCAAGGAATCCAATCTTGCCATTCACACATATTCTCAAAGCAAAGTGTCTGTAAGCTCTTTAATTTTGCTATTCCAGCTGGCATCTTTCTAATTGATTTTGCATCTGTTATATTGAGATGTTGAAGATTGACCAAATTTTCAATTTTTTTTGGTAATTTTGTGAGATAGGAACAACCTTTCAATATCAATGTTTGTAGGTTGTACAAAGAACTTGTTGATTTTGGTAGACTTCTAATCCAAGTATAAGAAAGGTTGAGATATCTTAGATGTTTCAAATCACCAATTGAACTTGGTAGCACAGATATTTCATTTCCACTCAAAGATAATACCCTTAAGCCTCTTAATTGTGGCAACAAACAATATTTAGCACCAAAATTTGTTAAGTTGCGTTCGCAATATAATGGTAGCAGCAGGAAGGTCCGTAAATGCATATTTTTGGGCAAGTCATCAAACTTTTGGTTGCAATCATTGGAATGTTTAATATAAGAAAAATGTCGTACCTTTGTAGAAATCTCAGACTGCTTATTACCACCCAATTGAACCTCCAACCTACAATAAAAGCCTCCAGCTGCCCATTGAGCTAAATCATGCATGAGGTCATGCATGACAAAGTGTGATTCACTATTGCTTCTATTGCTTGATTGTTGAAAAAATGATCTCTTGAGTAATTCACGAAAATAATCAACACCAAGATCTTCCATCGGCTTCTTTACTTTTGTTTTTTGAACAAAACCTTCTGCCACCCATAACAAGGCTAGATCTTTCTCCTTAAATTCATTGTCCTTTGGGAATAATGAACAATAGGCAAAACACCTCTTTAAATGAGAAGGGAGACGATTGTAGCTCAATTTAAGAATGGAAAAAATTTCAGGAATATCCCAGATCTTGCTATTTAACACATCTTCCCACTCATGAGGATCGTGTTTATTGCGTAAAAGGCCGCCAAATGCTTTTGCTGCCAAAGGTGCTCCCATGCACCTATCTACAATTTTTTGACCACATTTTTCAAGTTCTGGATACTCACTGAAATCTGATGCCCCTAACGCGTGGTGGGTAAATACACTTAAACAAGCATCACGTGACAACTCTTTCAACTCGTAGGCTGGAGTAGTTCCCATTTCTGATGAAACATAGTAACTTTGAGTTGTGACCACAATTTTACTTCCTATAGCCCCAGATTCAAAAGGCTTGCGTAGGATAGTCCAGTTGTCGTAGCTTTCACACCAAACATCGTCCAACACGAGCAAGAACCTGTTCCCGGATAATTTCTCCTTCAGTTTGACTTGTAGTGAATCTAAAGTAATATAATTATCCCAAGATTCAGAAGTGAAAGAGTGTAGAATTTCTTTTGTCAACCTTCGATGGTCAAAATCTTCAGACACGCAAACCCATGCTTTCAACTCAAAATGACGGCTAACTTCATCGTAGACTAGCTGGGCAAGAGTCGTCTTCCCCAACCCACCCATACCAACTATGGGAATCACGGAGAGTTGAGCATCACCTGATTCGAGCAACAAATTGACAATAGCATTTTTATCTTCATCCCTGCCATAAGTTCGACCTTCAGCCAGAGAAGACGTGGGCGGCCTTGATGTTTTTGTTATACTCCTTCCCCCAGCACCGTCATTCAAATTCTCCACCTCTCTCACAATCTCTTTCAATCTTGTATTGATCCCTTCAATCTTGGATCGCAAACCGACATCAAACTTTATAGAACTTAGATTGAAACCCACACAACAAGCAGGGATGAACTTCCGTATCTTACTTGTGCTGGGTTCTTCTTCATGCAACTTACGTCGTAAAGCTTCAGTAGCAAACTCATCCAAGATGTCGTCCACATCATAAACCAAATCTTCCAGCTCATCCAGCCAATTCTTCACAAACCTGCTTGTCATCTGCTTCTCTTCTGCATCCTCCAGAAGACAATGGATTTTCAGAAACGTCCTCTTCCACTTATTGAGATCAGCATTAACGTTCTTTTGCCGAAAGATCTTCAACAAATCAGAGGAGCTTAAGTTGTCAAACAGCACATCAAAGAAAGCGGATAAAGCAGTTCCCGCGAAAGCTTCCCCGACAATCGACATGGTTCGCTTGTGGAAACGAAAGAAATTTGGGAAATGAAGTAACCAGAGAGACACCACAGAAAGTTGAGATGGAACTTGGGAACGAAGAGAGTTATTATGTTCTGTGAAAAGTTCAAGAAAACAGGTGTTCAGAAATTACATAAAGCTTGATACAAAGCGAGAAAGATACAAAACGAAACACGCCAAGAATTGGTTGCTTTATTCATTGGGTGGGGCTCTGCTTATGACTTTTGAAATCCAGCAAAAGGAACTCAAATTTAATGTCGGTAGGAATTTTCAAATGATTACAATATACTTTTGTGTAAAAGTGGCATCCAAAATAAAGATTCAAATGCTCCAATTTAATGGGATCCTCTCTCGTGGAACTGATGAGGCTATTCTCAAAATAATTATCTTAGATAATAGAAGAAAGGAAAAATAACAAGCCAGATAATAATAATGCCAATGACCATGATATCAAATTAGTAATTTTCCTAATATGTTTAAAATTTATAAAAATTAAATAAATTTATTGTATTTCATAAAAAAATAAAAGTAAATTCAAGAAGCACATAGGCGAACATAGACTGATTATGAATTACTTGAACTCGATTCAAGAAACTACTTATTTATATTCAACTAAATTCAAGCTCAAGCTTAAACTCGATTACTATGTTCTGTGAAAGTTCAAGAAAACAATGAACTGTTTCCGGGTTTTTTTTTTTTTTTTTTTTTTTCTTCTTCTTTTGCTCTTATCTCAGTACAAGAAAATATTCAAAGTCAGAAAGATAAAAAACGAAACAAGCTAAGATTGACAGTTTTAATTTGGTGCATTGCTCAAGACTTTTGTCGACTTTTGATTTCATATGTAATCCCACCAAAGGAACTCAATTGATTAATGTTGCCATGTCGGTAGGAAGTTTCAAAGTAATTTACATTAGTATATATACGGAATCTTAACAGCTGTTTACCATAAATCTATATAATATAATCTTTTTATATATTCAATTAGATTATAATTAAACTATATTTTGTCTAAAGTGGCATCTAAAATCAAGATTCAACGTTCAAGTGTTCTAAATCCAGTTTGGTTGGTCAAGTGGTTGGGGACTTGGTCTCAAAGTAGCTGTTTTGGACTTGACTAAAAGCTCTCTAGTTCAAGTTCGTGCACCAGCACTTTGAAAAAACTCCCTGAGCCAACGATTTACTCCACTATGGGCCCACCCGTCGTGAATAGTAATTAATCTCTAGTTGAAAGTTTTGAAGAAATACTATGAGAAATAAAAAATAAAAAAATAAAAAAATAAAATAAAAAACGTTCAAGTGCTCCAATTTGATGGAGCCCTTCATCAAATAAAAAATAAAATAAAAATTTATGGAGCCCTCTTTTGTAGAACTGATGAGACTGATCTTGGAATAATTATCTGAGATAAAAGAAGAAAAAATGGTTGCTCTGATGAGCTAGCCACCAACCATGCATTGATCACATGGAAGCCATGGCAGCAAGAATGGCAGTGCCGTTTGTAAAGGACCAGGGCATAATGGAAGCAGTATTTTAAAGGAGTTTCGGCTACTTTCATCAAAGTTAGAACACTTAGTACTTTATGTTAAACTAAATTCAGGCTAATGAAGTTTAAATTTGACTGTTAAATGAGTCAAAATTATAATATAATCGTGTTAATATGTCTTTTTAGAGTAATTATTAATAAATTATATTAAAAAAGTTTTGACATCACTTTTATTAGAAATATAAAAAATAGTTAAAAAATTTAATCAGTTTGAATAAATTCCCAGGCTTCTTGGTCTGGTTTCTCCAAAAAATATATATATATATATATATATATATAGTTTATCAATTTTTTTATAAAAAGTTTCTAAAAATAGCTCCTAAATCAATGTCCTTAGAACATCCATTAATATTTTCTAATACAAAAATGTACATGAGGCTCAATTAAACTATATATAATATTATATTTTTATATTTATATTTGTCTATTAATATATCTATATAATAACAACTAACAGCCGAAACGCTTGACTTTTTGTTGACCGCGTCTCATTACGCCATGTGACTACCTAAATTTATACCATGTTTACAACTTAAAACACAAAAAAATATACCTTTTCGTTTGACACTTAAACAAACTGTTTCAGTATTATTTTCTACTACCGTTGTTGTTTAGTTACACCGTACCAGTTGGTAGTTATAAAACTGAAACGTTCACCATAAAAAATAAATAAATAAATAAATAAAAACACAACGTTCTGTCTCTTCTTGGAGCAGTAATTATAAATAAAACTTCACTTCTTTTTTATATCTTTCTCATTGTACGCTCTTTTTTCCTCCCTCTCTCCTTCTCTCCGAAATTTACCATTTGCAGCAGACTTCTCTTTTTTGTAACACCAGCCAACGAAGCCAAAACAAGTTTAAAGGTCAGATACCCTTTCCTCAAATGTATGGTAAATAAAAATTGGGTACATTCTTTACCCAATTTTTATTTACCCCCCTAGGTACAGATTAACGTAGTACGACAGTATTTGTATTATAAACTCAAAGGAATAAGTGAAAATCATAAAAAAAAAAAAAAAAAAAAAATTAATTGATTCTATTTTCTAAAGTATAGGAAAAACTCCACTAAAAGAAATTGCCAAATTGCACCCATCTTAAACTCAAAACAATAAATACATTGAATTTTTTTTTAAAAGACCTGAAAGATTATTTCTGCCCTTGAAATGCCCACTATATGAGAAAGTACAGAGAGCCAAGAAGGAAGAAGAAATGGAAAATCGAGCTAGAGAGAGTTTTGGATGTGAAGGAGAAATTGTATTCTTTGATTAAATGAATCTGTACATTGTTCTGTGTCTAAATACAGAAAACAGAGAAAACAGAAATCCCAAAATCTGTGGAAACAGTTACAGCACATGTATGTATTAGTTGAGACACGTGTGAACAATTCTAACTTAAATACATCACTAAACTACAGTTGTTTACACTACACAACTAAAACTACAAAGTTAAGTTGCCGTTCATCTCATTCTTCATCATTCCACTTCTTTCTTCTTCTGTCTTATTCCTTCTCTTGCTTTCTGATCCAGATCATTATCTTGATATGCCCCCTCAAGATGACAACCAGGACTGTGAATATTCACAATGTTCATCTTGGCAAGTAGAACCTTCAATTGTTGACCACTGAGTGCTTTTGTAAGCAAATCAGCAAGCTGTGAGTGAGTAGGAGTGAAAAACAATCTTATGACTTTATCTTCAACCTTATCTCTGACCAAGTGACAATCTATCTCTATATGTTTGATCCTCTCATGAAACACGGGATTCTCCCCAATATATATAGCTGCTTGGTTATCACAAAACAGCATTGCAGGCTTTGGATGATACACTTCTAAATCCTTCAACAGAGCTAATATCCAAGTCATCTCACACACTATCACTGCCATGGCTCGATATTCTGCTTCTGCAGATGATCTAGATACAATGGATTGCTTTTTAGACTTCCATGAAATCAGAGAGTTACCCAAAAAGACACAATAACCAGTGGTTGATCGTCTAGTGTCAACACAAGATGCCCAATCTACGTCTGTGAATGCCTTCAAATGCAAATCTGAAGTGGATGACAACAAAATACCTTGTCCAGGACTTCCTTTGATATACTGCAACACCTTATAGGCTGCATCTAAGTGAGGTTTTCTTGGTTTTGAAAGAAATTGGCTCAGCTTATTTACTGGATATGTGATGTTTGGTCTGGTAATGGTTAAGTAGATCAACCTTCCAACCAACCTTCTGTAAATGCCAGGATCAGGTAACAACTCCCCATGATATTTGCTCAGCTTTAAGTTTTGCTCCATAGGTACTTTGCTAGGCTTGCAGCCTGTCATGCCTGCATCTTTGAGCACTTCCAAGGCATATTTCCTTTGACATAAGGAAATACCTTTTATCTGATCTTGCAACTTCAAGGCCAAGAAAGAATTTTAAATGTCCAAGATCCTTTAGTTTGAACTCTTGATCCAAGAACACCTTAAGTTCTTTGACAGCTTGGATGTCATTGCTGGCTATAAGAATGTCATCCACATATACTAAAAGTGCTGTGAATGACTAATTATGCTTCTTGGTAAAGAGGGAGTAATCTGATTTTGACTGTTTGAATCCACATTTGAGAATGGTAGATGAAAATTTTGAGTACCACTACCTTGATGCCTGCCTAAGGCCATACAAGGACTTATTAAGCTTGCACACTATGTTCTCCCCTTTGCTGTGGAATCCTGGAGGCAGCTGCATGTCAACTTCCTCATGAAGCTCTCCATGAAGGAAAGCATTGTTAACATCAAGCTGAGTTAGGTGCCAGCCCCTCACAGCAGAAATGGCAAGCAAGGTTTTAACAGTGGTCATTTTAGCTACTGGAGAAAAAGTCTCAGTGAAGTCCAAACCCTCCTGCTGTGTAAACCCTTTAGCTACAAGACGAGCCTTATACCTTTCCACTGAGCCATCAGCTTTATACTTCACTCTATAGACCCATTTGCACCCAATGGCACGTTTATTGGAAGGTAATGGAGTAAGAGACCAAGTTTGGTTGGTTTCCAATGCAGCAATCTCAGCATCCATTGCAGATTGCCATTTGGGATTTTAGACAGCCTCATGATAGGAGTGTGGTTCAAAAACAGCAGTGATAAGAGAGCAAAAATGGGCATAGGATGGAGATAGAGTAGAAGAACCAAGAAAATGGGATAAGGGGTATTTGGTACCTGAGGTGTGAGGAGCTGAACCAGACTTGATGGCATGATTGGAATGGTGAAACTGATCAGTAATAACATTGCTGCATTTATAGTCTTACAAATAGGAAGGAGGTTTACACATTCTAGTAGATTTCCTCAAAGATAGATTTGAAGAAATAACAGTAGGATCAGGGATGGAGAGACCAAAATTATCAGTAGAAACTGGAAGAGTAGAGTTATCATATGATGGAGAAGTAGAGTCAGCAGGTGATGGAGAATGGAGAATGGAGTTTGAAGGGGAAGTAGACAAACTAGGATCAGGAAAGGATTGAGGGATGACAGAAGCAGAATGTGATACTGAAGGAGAGTCAAACAAGACAGATTGGGAGGTATTAGAGGTATCTAGAGGAGGAAAAAGGTGAGGAAAAGTGATATTAGAGTGAGGTGAGGAAGAATAAGTGGATGAGATGAAAGGGAATACAGTCTCATGGAAGGTCACATCTCTAGATACAAAAATTTTCTTAGTGACTAGATTGAGTAATTTGTAACCCTTGACACCAAATGGGAATCCCAGAAAAATACAAGGAACAGCTCGAGGATCAAATTTTGATATGTTATGAGACAAGGTGGAGGCAAAACAAAGGCAACCAAAAACCTTTAAGTGAGCAAATGAAGGTGGTTTATTATAAAGTTTCTCAAAAGGGGTTTTACTTCCTAAAAGGAAAGAAGGCAGTCTATTGATGATGTACACAGCAGTCAAAACACATTCACCCCAATAGGAAATAGGCACATTAGACTGAAATTTTAATGCTCTAGCTATGCTTAAAATATGTTGGTGTTTTCTCTCCACAACAGAATTTTGTTGTGGAGTGGCAACACAAGAATGTTGATGTATTATTCCATGAGCAGCAAAGAAATCTTTAAGAAAGAATTCATGAGCATTATCAGTTCTAATTGCCTTAATATTGGTGTGAAATTGTGTAGAGATCATTTTGTAAAATGAAATTAATAAGGGTCTAGTTTCTGACTTGGACTGCATAAGATATACCCATGTGGATCTAGTTGCATCATCAACAATGGTGAGAAAATATCTAAAACTATTATGAGTAGATCTTGCAAAAGGACCCCAAACATCACAGTGAATGAGATCAAAGGCATTAGCAGATAAATGATTGAAAAATGGAAAAGGAAGTCTTTTGTGTTTTGCAATGGGACAAAGGGCACAATCTTTATTACTATGCACAGATTTTACATCAGGGAGAAGATCACACAAGACCTGGAGTTTAGCATCTGATATATGGCCTAATCTAAGATGCCAAAGATAGGATTTAGTGGTAATAGGAATGTCCACAACATTATTAGCAAAAGAATTGAAAGCAGATCCTAATATAAAAGAAACAGTAGAGATTGATGTGCAAGACTTTGAAGGTTGTAGCAGATAGAGATTGTGATTCAGTTTACCCATTCCAATCGTTTTCCAACAAGAAAGGTCCTGTATAAGACACATATTTGACAGAAAAATGAAGCAACATGATAGACTTTTGGTTAGTTGACTAATGGATATCAAGTTAAAAGTGAAAGAAGGAACACAGAGAACATTTTCAAGTAGTAAACTAGAAGTAACTTGAATAGTTCCTATGTGTGTGACAACAACTCTTTCACCATTAGGTAGTTGAACAAAAGTGGTTATAGAACTAGTGATTTTAGTGAACAGATCAACTGAATGGACTATGTGATCTGTGGCACCCGTATCAAGAACCCAAGTATCTTGATTATATGTTGTTTTATCTGAAGGATTGACAGCAAAAATAGAGTGTTGCATGCTCAAACATATAGAGTTTTGAAAAAAATCATCTGAAATACCTGAAATGGCAGAATTTGCTGTGTGAATTGCTTTATTGGAGTTACCAGAACTGGATGCATTAGAATTCAACAGGCAAATCAATTGCTCATACTGCTCTGGAGTGAAAGAAAAATTGTTGTTCTGATGCACGGCCTCATTCTGAGCTTGATCACAATCCATCATGATCTGATTAGCCATAGGAAGCCTTCCTTTTTGCTTGTAGCCTGGGGGAAACCCAACAACCTTGTAGCATTTCTCCTTGACATGCCCAACCTTTCCACAATAGCTGCACATAGGTCTTCCCTTTCCAACATTCCCTTTGAGATTCTTACCAGAAAAAGAACCTTGATTTAAGACTTGATTCTTGACAGCTAGAGCAGTGGATTCCACTGAAGGATTGGCATAAACACTGGAAATTCGTTGCCTTTCCTCCTGAATCACCAAAGAAAAAGTCTTATCCACAGATGGAACAGGTTCCATCATGAGAATTTGAGTCTTGACTTGTGAATAACAATCATTCAATCCATTAAGGAATTGCATGATTGAATCTTGATGGTGAAGATGCACAATCTTCTCATTCACACCACAAGTGCATTTTCCACATGAACACGATGGCAAAGGCCTCAGATTCAACAATTGATCCCAAGAAGCTTGAAGATCAGTGAAAAAGCTTGTTACTGAAGAATCGCCCTGCATCACAGAGGCAATTTGCTTCTGAAGTTGAGAAATCCTTGGTCCATTTGCTTGTAGAAACCAATTCTTGAGGGCATTCCAAACCTCAAAAGCTGTGTTTCTGTAAATCACACTAGCAGTGATGTGAGGTGAAACTGAATTCAAGATCCATGATGAGATCATTGAATTGCATTTGGACCATGCCTTTTTCTCAAGAGGTGTGGTTGCCGTCGATGCAGTGATGGATCCATCTACGAATCCGAGCTTACTCTTAGCATCTAGAGCCATCCTCATTGCTCTGGCCCAATTAGGGTAGTTATCCTTAGTGAGAGGTTGAACAACCAGGATCGCACCAAGAGATTCACCATGGTGCAAGAAAAACGAGCTTCCAGGATCTTCCAATGGAGAAAGCTCTCGTGTAGAAGAAGATGAAGTAGTATTTGATGCCATTAATGAGGGGTCAAGCTCTGATACCATATGAGAAAGTACAGAGAGCCAAGAAGGAAGAAGAAATGGAAAATTGAGCTCGAGAGAGTTTTGGATGTGAAGGAGAAATTGTATTCTTTGATTAAATGAATCTGTACATTGTTTTGTGTCTAAATACAGAAAACAGAGTAAACAGAAATCCCAAAATCTGTGGAAACAGTTACAGCACGTGTATGTATTAGTTGAGACACGTGTGAACAATTCTAACTTAAATACATCACTAAACTACAGTCGTTTACACTACACAACTAAAACTACAAAGTTAAGTTGCCGTTCATCTCATTCTTCATCATTCCACTTCTTTCTTCTTCTGTCTTATTCCTTCTCTTGCTTTCTGATCCAGATCATTATCTTGATACACTATGTTCACACTTAGATCATTTTAGAAAAGTGTAGTTCTATAAGAGAAGGATGACAAAGGATCTGTTCTACGAAAAAAAAGGGGACGATTTTTATTTTATATAAAAAAAAGGTATTTTACAGGCTCATAACACCTTATCACCCACCATGAAATCTGTCAAACGTTGATGGTTTTGTTTCAAAGTTGAGGAAGAAGAAAACAAAGAAGAGGAAGAAGAAGAAGAAGAAGAAGAAGAAGAAGGCTACCTGCTGTAAGGATTGAATTCTTAGTTTATTCAAATTTGATTTGTGCTTTCTTCTTCTTACCCTTTTTTGTTTCGTCCTTACCTCTACATGACTAACTTATGGAAAATTGAATGGTGGGAGTTGAAAGTATAAGACTATATTTCATTTCAATTTTCAGTTCCTCCCCCAAGTGATAATGATATGTATATATCATCTATCATGTTCTCTCTCTTATTCTTTTTTTGTCAACGTGTTCTTCTTCTTTTTCTTTTCTTTTTCATTATTTTTAGGTTCATGTTATAATTATAATATTCTAAAAAGATGTAGTTGTTATTGTTATTATTATTATTATTATTATTATTATTAGTAGTAGTAGTAGTAGTAGTAGTAGGTACAAATTTGGGTTTGATATTGACATATTAGTTCAAATATCTTAAAAATTATATGGATTTTGACCAATATTATATAAAGAAATATATCTCTCTATATTTAATTGGACTATTTTAATTAATTTTTCTATTTGTACTAATTTAATATATTTACTTATATTTTCAATTAATTATAATGTCATCATGGTTCAACTTTGATTTGACCTCAGTCTAATTTCAAAAATCTTAATCCTTCCTTTTTACAGTTTACTGAGCAGTTCGGGTCTGAAAATAACAATAAGATGAATACTTCTGTGAAATCTTTTGACAAAAAAAAAAAAAAAAACGAAGAAGAAGAAAGAAGAAGAAGAAGAAAGGAGTGCAAGATTTTTATTTTTATTTTTTTGTAAAAAAACATAACATTTTTATTGTTTTTGTGAGTGAAACTAAGAAGAGAGAGTGAGGAAGAGAGAGAAGGGAGAAGTTGTATTGATGTAGCCATTTAGGATTGGGAAAATAAAAGATAAGGCTCTGGAAATTTTTTTTTTTTTTTTTTTTTAAAGTGTGTATAAGAACAATTCCAAATAGGAGTAAAAAAAAAAAAAGATGAGAGAATTTAAAAACCGTGGAGAAGGAAAAAAAAAATAGAAGAAAAAAAGAGAGGAAAGTGAAATTAGGTTCACAAATTGAAATGCAGAAGGAATTTAAAACTTTTTTTACCAACTACTTTCCCACCTTCACGTCTCTTCAATTGTTTAAATTTTTTTAAAATTATAAAATAGGTTGACTCATATTGGATTGTCTACATTATTTCCCTTATATATTAATAACTTAAAAATACTTATTTTGCAAGTCCTACTCTTATTTTTAGATAAACAACTACAAATTTAATTACTACTACTCCAAGTTTGTTAACAATTTCTTTATTTTTTATATATATTGTTCCTATTACATATGATTTTTAGGTATTGAGAATAATTATTAATGTCATCTTTAGCATAAATTTTAGGTATAACAAATTATTAGTGATAGAAAAAAAATATCAAATTATATTGTATTTGGACTTATCATTATTGGTATTAGTATTTTTTTTTCCCTCTTAAATTATAACTATTATCAAATCTCAAGCTCTTGGCTATCACAATATCTCAGTACATGTGATAGATTTTATTACTTTGTAAGTGATAGATTTTACTGGTTTGGTATATAAATTATACCATGATATTGATATTTTTTTTCATATTAGGGAAGTTATCAATAGCTTTCTCGTACATCGCACGGGTTTGCGACTAGTATATATATATATATATATATAATCAAAATCTCTAAAACTCCCACAATTTTTCACATCAACATAATATTTAAATAAAATTATTTTTGTTTAATCCAAACTTAATAAGGAGTGAAACTCTATCTTTCTAACAAGTCCAAATTAAACTCAAACTCATCATTATCATTAATATTTAAATAAAATTATTTTTGGTTAGTCCAAACTTAATAAGGATTGAAACTCTATCTCTCTAACAAATCCAACTAAAACTCAAACTCATCATTATCGTTTTTTTAAAATATTTAAATAAAATTATTTTTGTTTAGTCCAAACTTAGTAAGGAGTGAAACTCTATATCTGTAACAAGTCCAACTAAAACTAAAACTCATCATTATTATTTTTTTAAAACAAAGTTATTTTTGTTTAATCCAAACTTAATAATAAGTGAAACTCTATCTCTCTAATAAGTCAAATTTTAACTCAAACTTAAACATTGATAATTTATCTCCAAATTTGCAAGGTTAATCATGAACACTATAAAAGCAAAGCAAACCCCAATATATATGTTTTTTTAAACCGAGTAGAGGTATGAGCTCTTCTTATGTTATTTTCTTCTACTTTATTTTGTTTAAAAAAAAATTGATGGTTTTTCATATATTTTTTAAAAAGTAATTTCCATACATGAACTACCAAACTCTCTCTAACCGTTTTTTACAAGATAAAAAAGCTTGCAATAATTGAAATTATTCTTTTGAATGTAACTCATCTTTCTCTTATATTTCTCTATTGTTTAGTCATATATATTTTGTTTTGTTTAGATAATTTCTAAGCAGTGAATCATCTTATTCTTTAATATATTTTAGTCTTTCAGAAGTTTTAATATTTGAATTTTTGAGTTATTTTTTTGCTGTATCTGTCTAACAAATTTTTAGTAAGCCATTATAAGTTCAAGCAATGACTTCTTCATCAAATTGTAACACAAATTAAAGTCATACAAGAGCAAATCATGCAATAGTATAGTTTCTTAAACTTTTTACAAAATTATTTTAATCTACTTCACAAATAGGTAACTTCTCGTGCATAGCACGGGTTAGTGACTAGTATACTGATAATTGTAAGAAGTGAACAAATATGAACTTAAGGTTATGTTTGATAACATTTTTTTGTTTTCTATTTTCAAAATCTTGTTTTTGGAAATATAAAAAATAAAAAAAATAAAAAAAAAACTGGGTGGGCCCTGCTCATGACTTTTGAAATCCAGCCAAAGGAACACAAATTTTCAAATGATTACAATATACTTTTGTGTAAAAGTGGCATCTAAAATAAAGATTCAAATGCTCCAATTTAATGGGATTCTCTTTCGTGAAACTGTCGAGTCTATTCTTAAAATAACATTACTCAAAGTGATTGGCGCGTTTGGGAATTTCAAATATCCATTTTCACTTTTTAAACAATATTACACATATTTTTACACTTTTTTATCTACACGTATTTCAAAAAACTATAAACAATACTATTCAAACTTCTCTACCAAACAGACCCTAAAAGAAAGGAAAAATAACAAGCCAGATAATAATAATGCCAATAACCATGATATCTGTGGGGCCAAATAATTCCACGGCCCAGCCCACTCCACTTCTGGGCCGAAGGCCCGAGCCGAGGAGACATCTAAGTCCGAGGATGACCTCATCATCGGACGTCCGAGAGTTTGAAGAACAAGCTCGCAACGAGCAGTCACCTCCACATTAAATGTGCCTGACAATCGCCCTGACCGCGTTAATGAGGAAAAGACCCTGCGCCAGCGTTGCCTCGATCGCCGCAACTCCCAAAGAGACTGGGAAGTCGGCTGATGGGACAAGCACCTGAGCAAAGGTCATGATCACTCAACAAGTGTAGGGTTAGGATTGATTGGGCAAGGGGTATATAATGTAAGGGAATCCCTCCTGCGTGGGGGACACGAAAAGAGGGGGACACGAAAAAAGGAGACACGAAGAAAAAGGAAGAAAAGAAGAAATAAAGGAAAAGAGAGAAAAGAGGGCAAGAGCCTCCTCGGCCCATGGCCGAGGAGCCCATCCCCATTGTAGACCGTGTTAGGTCCATTCACTTAAGTAAAAGAGACCGGAGTTCACGCCGCCATAGCGCCGGCCAGCGCCTAGACCTTCGACCCACTCTCTATAAATTCATTGCGGGGTTCGTTGGGCTTTTGACCCGGGTCCACTGGGCCTGGGCAGCCAAAAACCCAGTCCCCACAATTGGCGCCGTCTGTGGGAAGGATTAGTGCACCGGTTGGCACAACAGGCGACTGTTCTAAACCACCATTCCATGGAAGATCGGCGGTGATGCAAAAAGAAAAAAGAACTATAAAAGAAAGAAGAGCGTTGCAGAAAGATAAAAGCTCAAGACAGAAAATTCAACAAAAAAAAGAGAGACTTTATATTATTTCAAGAAAAAAAGATTACAGATTACAATCAGAGGCTCAAGCAGGAATGTTTTACAACTATTCCTACCAGCTAGTCCTACAATTAGAGGCCCAGGTGGACCCGTCCTAAAACTAGCTAGAGGGAAGTGTCAACCCGTGCTCTTATTGGCATCAAGAGAATGGGAGAACTTGACAATAAGCGGGCTGAAGGGGGCTGGGGCTAGCTCGTTCCAAGGCCCCCAACGACTCCTTTCTCGGAGCGGCGGAGCTTGAACAAAGCGAGGAGCAGATACAGGGGCTCTGCGACGCCCTCCCCATGATGTTCCCTTGATTCTCTCCAACCCCTACGAGCGTTGGCCGTTGGTGACGGCAACACTCGGGCACTGCCCATGATGTGAGTTCGCATGTCTCCTCCGTCGGGGGTGCGCTCGGAGGAGAAATGTTAGGTACTTCAACGACATCCCTCCGGGCCAGCGTGCATGGCGCCATCGGGGTTACGCCTAGACTCTGCCGTACCGGAAGCCCAGTGGGGGCTGCGGCCACCACGGCTCTTGGCGCGGATGTTCTCACACCCGCCCAAAACCGCCTCATACCAACTAACTCCGGTCACAATTCCGGCGGGGTTATTAAAGGGGATTGAGGAGCTAGAAGGGTGTGTTCTTTCTGTTTGTGTTGGGAAGCTCATGGAGTATGAGGAAACCATCCCCCCCAGAAGGCCTTATATAGAGGAGTAGGGTTGGTGAGAGTTAATTCACGCAGAGCTCAAAAAGTGGGTTACCGAAGCGTTGGATAATAATGAAGCCATCAATTCACGAGGCCATTAATGAAGGCGCGTCTCGCGCACCGAAGCGTCAGGCGCGAAATACGAACGGCCAAAGGACGCTTCGCAAATGACAGAGATGAGGGCTCGAGATGGAGATGAGATCAATGCCACGTACAAGATCATGAGCCTTCCGAAGGAGGAATCGTCCCCAGTAAAGCAAATCGAGGACGAACCCCTATTTCCAGATGCCAAGCGTTAGACAGAACCAAGGCACTGCATGGTCCTCGGACTCAGGCCTATGGGGAAACTAACCGCTCCAGATGCCAAGCGTTAGACAGAACCAAGGCACTGCATGGTCCTCGGACTCAGGCCTATGGGGAAACTAACCGCTCCAGATGCCAAGCGTTAGACAGAACCAAGGCACTGCATGGTCCTCGGACTCAGGCCTATGGGGAAACTAACCGCTCCAGATGCCAAGCGTTAGACGGAACCAAGGCACTGCATGGTCCTTGGACTCAGGCCTATGGGGAAACTAACCGCTCCAGATGCCAAGCGTTAGACGGAACCAAGGCACTGCATGGTCCTCGGACTCAGGCCTATGGGGAAACTAACCGCTCCAGATGCCAAGCGTTAGACAGAACCAAGGCACTGCATGGTCCTCGGACTCAGGCCTATGGGGAAACTAACCGCTCCAGATGCCAAGCGTTAGACAGAACCAAGGCACTGCATGGTCCTCGGACTCAGGCCTATGGGGAAACTAACCGCTCCAGATGCCAAGCGTTAGACAGAACCAATGCACTGCATGGTCCTCGGACTCAGGCCTATGGGGAAACTAACCGCTCCAGATGCCAAGCGTTAGACAGAACCAAGGCACTGCATGGTCCTCGGACTCAGGCCTATGGGGAAACTAACCGCTCCAGATGCCAAGCGTTAGACAGAACCAAGGCACTGCATGGTCCTCGGACTCAGGCCTATGGGGAAACTAACCGCTCCAGATGCCAAGCGTTAGACAGAACCAAGGCACTGCATGGTCCTCGGACTCAGGCCTATGGGGAAACTAACCGCTCCAGATGCCAAGCGTTAGACAGAACCAAGGCACTGCATGGTCCTCGGACTCAGGCCTATGGGGAAACTGACCGCTCCAGACGCCCAGCGCTAGGCAGCAACTGTACCTAGGTCTTGCATGGTCCTCGGACTCAAGCCTATGGGGAGCTAGCCACTTACCTTGAAGGCAGCAATTGTACCTAGGTCTTGCATGGTCCTCGGACTCAAGCCTATGGAGAGCTAGCCACTTACCTTGAAGGCAGCAATTGTACCTAGGTCTTGCATGGTCCTCGGACTCAAGCCTATGGGGAGCTAGCCACTTACCTTGAAGGCAGCAATTGTACCTAGGTCTTGCATGGTCCTCGGACTCAAGCCTATGGGGAGCTAGCCACTTACCTTGAAGGCAGCAACTGTACCTAGGTCTTGCATGGTCCTCGGACTCAAGCCTATGGGGAGCTAGCCACTTACCTTGAAGGCAGCAACTGTACCTAGGTTTTGCGTGGTCTAAGGACTCAAGCCTATGGGGAGCTAGCCACTTACCTTGAAGGCAGCAATTGTACCTAGGTCTTGCATGGTCCTCGGACTCAAGCCTATGGGGAGCTAGCCACTTACCTTGAAGGCAGCAATTGTACCTAGGTCTTGCATGGTCCTCGGACTCAAGCCTATGAGGAGCTAGCCACTTACCTTGAAGGCAGCAACTGTACCTAGGTCTTGCGTGGTCTAAGGACTCAAGCCTATGGGGAGCTAGCCACTTACCTTGAAGGCAGCAATTGTACCTAGGTCTTGCATGGTCCTCAGACTCAAGCCTACGGGGAGCTAACCAGGACTCAAGCCTACGGGGAGCTAACCACTTAGCAAATGAACCAAGGCACCGCATGATCCTCGGACTCAGGCTTACGGGGAAGCTAAATACTTCGGATGAACCTAAGTGTTAGGTAGAACCAAGGCTCTGCACGGTCCTCGGACTCAGGCTCACGGGGAAACCAACCACCTTAGATGATCCTAAGAGTTAGACAGAACCAAGGCACTGCATGGTCCCAGGACTCAGGCCTATGGGGAAACTAACTCCTTCAGAGGATTCCAGGTGTTGGACAGAACCAAAAGCGCTGCATGATCCCAGGACTCAGACCTATGGGGAAACTAACTACTTCAGAGGATTCCAAGTGTTAGACGGAACCCAAAGCGCTATATGGTCCTCGGACTCAGGCTTGTGGGGAAGTCAATCACATCAAGGAGAACCTAAGTGTCAACCTAAAGAATTTTCTACCCGGCCCTTAGGGAAAGATGGGCCCACTCGAGCATACATGCCCTCGCTGCAACAATTGGTGCCGCGATTGGCCGAGGTGCAATCAAAGATAAAATTACACAAGTAAAGAAAGAACGAATAACGTGCGAATAAGCAAACAACCACAACAAACAGGAAAAGGAATAAAACTCGCATTCCATTAAGTTCACAAATGTTACATGGTGAGAACCACATTACAGTCACAAAGCTAAAAAAAAAAAAAAAAAAAAAAAAAAAAAAAAAAAAAAAAAGAAAATACAAAGGACCAGAAAGACAACAGGGTCGGAGGGCCTGCCCCACTCACTTATACTCCTCCCTCAGCTGGGGGCTGGACCGTAGCAGCATCAAGGCTTTCTGAGCTTTGGCCAGAGGGGACGGCCCGCGGAGGCGAAGCAGGAATAGCTGCCTCCTCAGCAGCGGGAGCTTCAGCTCCAGCGCCAGACTTCACAGCCTCCTGGGGCGCCTCCCCAACGGGGTCCTCACCCGATTCTGCCACCTTGGAAGGGTCACTTCCTTGGGCGGGCTCAGCAGTTGATGTGTCCTCACCCGTAGCAGTGCCGGCTTCCTCCACAGCCTCCTCGGCCTCAGTGCCACTTGGAGCCGCCACGCGGATGTCAGGGGGGTAGTACACATTCTCCTCCTTCCACAAATCGGATGAGGCCTCGACCCCAGCCTGCCTAAGAGCCTCACGCCAAACCTCGGCAGAGTAGCGCCTGCACAACGCGGGGACTTCAGACCTGAAGGTTGCTGCGGTCTCTTCCATCCCCGTGGTGTAAGCCTCCTCCTCGGCCTCCCTCTTAGTGGCCAAGGCCTCCTCCCTGCCCTGGTCAGCCTCTAGCTTGGCCCTCAGGGCCTCGTCCCTCGCCCACTCAGCCGCCTTTTTGTCCGACTTGGCGGCAGCCACCTTTTGGGGTAGATCAGCCAACAACCCCTTGGCAGTCTTCAGCTGCTCCTCCGCCTCAGCCAGGCGCTTTGAGTAATCCTCGGCCTGCTTCTGAAAACCGACAAGGCCGGACAGGGCAGTATCCCGGGCACTGGTCATCGCGCTCAGCTCCTCCCGGGCCTTGGACAGATCAGCCTCAGAGTGTTTAAGGACCTAGGTGGCCTCCAGACGTTTTTCGCGCTCCACCTCCATGGCCTTCCCCTGGCCTTGGGCTATGTCCTCCAACCTAAAAGTAGCCTGAACGGCCTGCCCAACAAAACAAATACGCCTTTAGCTGAGACCAAAAAAGCGGAAGAGGAGAGCTACAACTAGGAGAAGTCCCAAATATTGAGGAGCTTACCATCCCCAAATACCGCTTGAGGCAGAAGAAGACCTCCCTGCTCCTCATAGTCGCCAGCTCTGCCATGTCGGCAGGGAGTAACAGGCACCTTTCAACCGCATCGGCTACGTATGTGCCCTCGCCCTCGTTGAAATCTCTGAGGGAGGAGTCTTCCCTCAGCGGCGCCCCACGGAGCATTGGGGCAGGAAGCCAGGCCCTAGGCTCGGGTTGGTCGTCAACCTGTTTGTCCGGGCCTCGGGAGCCTATCTTCAGCTGTTTGGAGGGCCGCCGATCATCACCCTCCTCCCGTGGGGGCTCGGACCTCTCCCCAGCTGGCCTCTTGCCCTTATCCTTCTTCTGCTTGGGATCAGAGGGCTCACGCCTGGAAGGCAGACTCGTCTCGGGCAGAGGGGGAGGAAGCTCTGATTGGGCAGAGGCCGACTTGCCCTGGGCAGAGCGAGTTCTCGGAGGAGGAAGAGGGAGCTCTGACTTAGATTTCCCTGGCTGGCCTTCAATCAGTTCGGCCAAGCTAACTTGCGGCTTCTTCTTGTAGCCCATTTTTCGCCGAGAAGAGGACTTGGATGCTGAGAAGTCCGCTTCGGTCAGATGAGGGTCACCCAAATCCCCTGGAGGATCCTCGGACTGGTGAGCTTGATCAAACACGTCAAATTCATCCTCGGCGGGGCCAAAATCAGCAACCTCCACTTCCCTCTCAGGGCCTGCTTCGGCGGGCTCCGAGATCCTAAGGGAGGAGGAGGGACCCGCAGGTGTTGCGCCTCCTGATGTGGAGGGCACCTCAGGGAACCGAAATCCGTCCTCGGTCACCGTTATCTTCTGAAGACGAGGATCCTTTGCTCTGATCACGTGCTTTGGCGCCGCAAATGACTTGTGAGCCGGGTCGTATTTCAAAATTTCGTGAGCGGCCCTAACTTGATTATCTGCCGCATTCACAAAAACCTCCGCCCTCAGCGCCTTCTGCAAGTCTTCCCGGTTGATTAGGCTGAAGTGGCGCGTGAAGGCGTGCGGATCTGCGAAAGGAAACACATCCATATTAGAAACCAAACATTGCAAGAGAAAGGGGCGAGAGAAAGGATGGAACTGATTAGGGTCCTAGAACTCTCTCTCTCCATTTTTTCTACTGCCCACCTGGGGTTCCCTCCGTTGTCGGGCAGTGAAGGCCATCATGCCACTCTCCAGACACGATGAGGAAGTCTTTGTTCAACCCCTTGCTGGACTCAGGGAGACACTGAATGAGCCGGACTCTGTCATCCCTGGTCTTCAGATAGTAAGTTTCGCCCTTCAGGCACTGGAGATTATAGCACCAGTTGACGTCATGGTGGGTCAATCTCAGGCCCATCTTTTCATTTAGGGCATCCACACAGCCCAGAACCCTAAAGACGTTGATGGCACACTGAGTGGGGGCTAGCCGGAAGTGCATCAGATAGTCCCTCATCACCGGACCCATGGGTATCCTCATGCCACCTTCAACGAAGGCAACAATGGGAATCACCACCTCACCCTCCTGCCTCCGAAAGCGCCACTCACCCTCCGTACAATACCTCAAGCCCACGTTGGCCGGTATCTTGTAGTCGGCGATGAATTTCTCCATCGCCTCCTCAGTGAAGACATACTTCTTAAAAATACCCATCCCAAATGAAGCCTAAACGAGCTAAGAGGGAGAAAACGAAAAAGAGGCAAAGATGGAAAAGGAGAAAGTTCAAAGGGAGATAGAGTGACTTACAGAAAGATGTAGAAGCTCCTCGGACAGGCCTTTTATGCTGGAGATGTAGACTCTTGAGTGCAAAGAAGCAGGGGAACCGGGCTTTCAAATGGGTATTTATACCCTAAAATCAAGGAACAGAGCGGATTTTCCCACTCCCAAACGTTAGGCGAATCCCCACCGTTTGATTAACATCCTACTGTTGCACGTGGGGAGCACAAAGCCGTCTGGATTTAATGAAGGGCACGTCGCGCCCTTCAAGGCATCAGTAACGCTTCTGAAGTAGGCGAAAAGACTCCAGTACCCCCAGAGGGCCAAACTCAAACGGTACATGACGCATGCCCGAGGACATCAAAATCCTCCTCTCCGCCCGAGGACGCGGACAGCAAAATTTTGAGGGGCTATTGTGGGGCCAAATAATTCCACGGCCCAACCCACTCCATTTCTGGGCCGAAGGCCCGAGCCGAGGAGACATCTAAGTCCGAGAATGACCTCATCATCGGACGTCCGAGAGTTTGAAGAACAAGCTCGCAACCAGCAGTCACCTCCACATTAAATGTGCCTGACAATCGCCCTGACCGCGTTAATGAGGAAAAGACCCTGTGCCAGCGTTGCCTCGATCGCCGCAACTCCCAAAGAGACTGGGAAGTCGGCTGATGGGACAAGCACCTGAGCAAAGGTCATGATCACTCAACAAGTGTAGGGTTAGGATTGATTGGGCAAGGGGTATATAATGTAAGGGAATCCCTCCTGCGTGGGGGACACGAAAAGAGGGGGACACGAAAAAAGGAGACACGAAGAAAAAGGAAGAAAAGAAGAAATAAAGGAAAAGAGAGAAAAGAGGGCAAGAGCCTCCTCGGCCCATGGCCGAGGAGCCCATCCCCATTGTAGACCGTGTTAGGTCCATTCACTTAAGTAAAAGAGACCGGAGTTCACGCCGCCAGAGCGCCGGCCGGCGCCTAGACCTTCGACCCACTCTCTATAAATTCATTGCGGGGTTCGTTGGGCTTTTGACCCGGGTCCACTGGGCCTGAGCAGCCAAAAACCCAGTCCCCACAATATCGAATTAGTAATTTTCCTAAAATGTTTAAAATTTATAAAAATTAAATAAATTTGTTGTATTTCATAAAAAATAAAAGTAAATTCAAGAAGCACATAGTCGAACATAGACTGATTATGAACTACTTGAACTCGATTCAAGAAAATACTTATTTATATTCAACTAAATTCAAGTTCAAGTTTAAACTTGATTAGTATGTTCTGTGAAAGTTCAAGAAAACAATGAACAGTTTCGAGGTTTTTTTTTCTTCTTCTTCTTCTTTTTTTGCTCTACAAGAAAATATTCAAAGTCAGAAAGATATATACAAAACGAAACAAGCCAAGATTGACAGCTTTAATTGGTTAGGCCCTATTTGGTAGTCTATTTAAACAACATATTTTCAACTTTTAAATAACATTACATATTTTTTCACACACTTTTTTATTTATACATATTTTAAAAAATTACAAATAATATTACTTAAACTTCTCTACCAAACAGGCCATAGGGCCAATTTGCTGCTGAGCTCAAGACTTTTGTCGACTTTTGATTTCATATGTAATCCCGCCAAAGGAACTCAATTGATTAATGTCGCCATGTCGATAGGAAGTTTCAAAGTAATTTACATTAGTGGATATACGGAATCTTAACAGCTGTTTACCATAAATCTATATAATATAATCTATTTATATATTCTCAAAAAAAAAAAAAAAAAAAAGTTCAAGTGCGCCAATTTGATGGAGTCCTTCATCAAATAAAGAATAAAAATAAAAATTTATGGAGCCCCGTTTTGTAGAACTGATGAGATTGGTATTGGAATAATTATCTGAGATAAAAGAAAAAAAAATAGTTGCTCTGATGAGCTAGCCACCAACCATGCATTGATCACATGGAAGCCATGGCTGCAAGAATGGCAGTGCCGTTTGTAAAGGACCAGGGCATAACGAAAGCAGTATTTTAAAGGAGTTTCGGCTACTTTCATCAAAATTAGAACACATAGTACTTTATGTTAAACTAAAGTACTATGTGTTCTCACATAGTACTTTCATCAAGAGCTCTCACGTTCTCTCATGCTCTCAACTGAAGAGCAAGCGAAACTCTCATGTAGCAACAAAAAAGTGAAGAATGTTGGCCATGCAGGGTTCCAAGAAGGGCTGGACATGCCCTCCTCATCGCACAGCAATGGCTCTTAGAATCAAACGGGAACCTTTAAGGACAGATTGATGGGAGAGGTTCCTGGTGCCTACACCCAGGCCTTTAGTTTCGAAGACTATATGGAGGACGATATAGAATCGGATGATGAGGTGGAAACTCTCCGAGAAGGATTGGTAGCGGTGAAATTTTCTAAGGATCTCAAACAAGAGATGCGTAGTCCTTGGACACGAGCTCTCATTGTGAAGGTCTACGGTAGGTCTGTGGGTTTTCACTTCATCCACAATAAGCTCCTATCCATGTGGAAGCCGGCGGGGAGGCTGGACTGCGTAGGATTAGGACAGGGATTTTTCCTCACTCGACTTTCACTCAAGGAAGACTACGAAAATATCCTCAGGAAGGGACCATGGTTTATTGGAGAGCACTTTCTTTCCATTAGGCCGTGGGAACCAAATTTTCGTCCGGCGACAGCAAATGTCTCATCGGTGGCAGTCTGGATTAGACTAAATGAGTTGCCTATTGAGTATTACAATGCGAAAGCTTTGCACCAGATTGGCAAGTCGATTGGCAATGTACTTGGAGTTGATACGCATACAGCCACGGAAACCAAAGGAAAGTTCGCCAGACTCTGTGTTCAGATAGATGTCAACAAACCTTTGATTACGGCAATCCTGATAGGGAAAGTCGAACAAGCAGTGTGCTACGAGGGTATTCAAAAACTCTGCTTTGGGTGTGGTAGAGTGGGGCATCGGAAAGATTGGTGCCCGTACATTATCCGGCAAGAGCCACCAGTTGAAAGAACGGAGGCAAGGACGGAAGGGAGCGTGTCTTATTCTCCACGCGAGACGCATGCATCTGACAAGGTAAAGAAAGGACAAGGCAGCAACGGGAGTGCGAGTGAGGAGGCAACGGATGGTACGTATGGGCCGTGGGTAGTGGTGAATCGTAGGCGCAATGGGACAAGGAATCTGACGAATGGTGGGGCCCCCATTGATCAGGTGCAAGATCAGCCAAGGCATGGTCCAGAGAGGAATAGGAGTTGGAATATGAATAACATGGGCAGTGCACAACCCGGTCATATCGATGGGCCAGGGAAGGAAGTGAAGCGGAAGCTATCGCCCATTAGGGAGTTAAATGGGCCTCTCTTGGCAAGCTCTCTGCAGCGGATAGTGAAGGCGTCTAGCGCTTGGGTTCAAAAGAAAGGTGAGGGAAGCCCAGCAAGCATGGGCGTGGAGAAAGGTTCAGGCCGGACTGGGCTTGGAAAAGAGAAAATTAATCCCAATCCCAACTTAAGTGTTTCGGTTAAGGGAAAGAAAGCAATGGCACGTGCTAGGGCTCTCCAAGACAACTCACCTGGTTCATTCAAAGTAGCAAAAGGGAAAGTTCATTCCCTGACTCACCATGCCCAAGACCGTACTACCCAAAATTGTGATGGAGACCAACCGTGGGGCTCATCTGGGTTCCAATTTACAGCCGCACCATACCCAGACTTGGTTTGCCAAGATGAAGGGCGAGAGCGCCAAGAATCCAGTAGTTCTTCATGCCGTAGAGTGTGCGAACCTGACCCAAATCATGGGCTGGTTCAATGTAACTTGCCGGCGAACATGGAAGAGCAGTCGCTTGCTGACGGAGATGTGCATAAAGAGAGTGAGCTTAGTGGTCCTAGCGGAGGGTTCACCCGAGCAGAGGATGGCGACAATACAACCGATGTACCCGAGCCTCTTGGGAATCAGGCTGATCTTTCTTCATGTGGCTTCGCAGGAGAGTGTAATGGGCTTGGTGCGGAACGAATGGATCTCGAAGGAGGTGGTGAAAATGGTGCTGGCCTCCAATGAATGCCTTTTTCCAGGTTTTTGTTTCCCCATGAATATTATAGTTTGGAACTGTAGAGGGGCTGCAAAGCCCTCCTTTCAAAATCATGTTGGTGAGTTGGTTCGGACTCAAAATCCAGCGATTTTGGTTATATTGGAAACTCGTGTTGGGGGTGACAGGGCAAAGGCAATCATTGACAGACTGCCTTTTGATGGTTCAGTGAAGACGGATACTATTGGGTATACTGGGGTCTCTGGATGTTATGGGATTCAAATAGAGTGGATGTCACTCTGCTGGCGGATACTGAGCAGGAAATTCATGCTACAGTTAAGGTACGTAATTCTAACTCTAGCTGGTTTTTTACTGCTGTGTATGCTAGTCCTAGAATTGCGAAAAGGCATATTTTATGGAATAACCTTAGTAAAACTGCTGAGTTGCATAATTTGCCATGGGTTTTGGCGGGTGATTTTAATGAACCACTATTGGAGGATGATAAATTTGGGGGAAGGGCAGTGAGTGTTAGTAGGTCACTGCTATTTAAGGAGTGCTTGGATAAATGTAATATGATTGACATTGGTTTCTCGGGGCCCCGTTTCACTTGGACTAACAGAAGAGAATTCCAAGCTCTAATCCAAGAAAGAATAGATAGGGTTTTTGTTAACCCCGGCTGGTGTGTTCTGTACCCAGAAGCTCGGGTTGTCCATCTGACTAGATGCCACTCTGATCACTGTCCTATCCTTTTGGAGATGCAACCGCGTATTAATATGGGAAGAAAGAGGCCCTTTAGATTCCAGACCTGCTGGTTATCCGAGCCTTCTTTCCCTTCTACTGTTTCACAAGCCTGGAGAGATTCTTCCGCTCTAGGAGATGCTATGAATAAATTTACCCAGGCAACTATAAGGTGGAATGGTTCTCTTTTTGGTAATATTTTTACTAGAAAAAAGAACATCATGGCTAGAATTAATGGGATTCAACGAGCATTATCTGTGAGGCCTTCTCCTTTCCTTGTTAATCTAGAGGATGAGCTTCTTAAGTAGTTAGACCATGTGCTGAACCAGGAAGAAGAGCTTTGGGCGCTAAAGTCCCGTGTCAACTGGATGATACAAGGCGATCGTAACACAAATTTTTATCATGTGTCCACCCCTGTTAGAAGAAAAAGGAACCAGATCTTAGCCATCAAGGATGCTATGGGGGAGTGGGTTCAAGAGGAGAGTGCGGTAAAGAAGATTGTTAGAAGCGGTTTTAATAATATTTATATCTCCTCCTTTGTCTCGAGCTCTTGGGCTGTTCCTGATATTTCCCAATGGCAGGCTAGATTGACAAATGAGGAGAGGGAGAGTATTGGTGGAACTGCTTCGGAAGAAGAGATAAAATCTGCCCTTTGGTCTTTAAAAGCTTTCAAAGCTCCAGGGCCAGATGGGTTACATGCTGGGTTCTTCCAGAGATTTTGGTTGATTGTGGGCAACTCAGTGGTAGATGTAGTCAAGAAGGTTTTTATGGAAAGGGCTGTTCCGGAGTACTTGAATAGAACCCTTATTGCATTAATTCCAAAGATTCAAAGCCCTAAGACCTTGAGTAATTATAGGCCCATTAGTTTGTGCAACACCGTGTACAAGATTATCACAAAGATCATTGTTGCTAGACTTAGACCATATTTGGACAAGCTTGTCTCTCCCCTTCAAACAGCTTTTGTCCCGGGAAGGAAGGGCATTGACAATGCAATCATTGTCCAAGAAATCATTCATACTCTTAGTAGAAAGAAAGGGAAGGTGGGGTATATGGCCATCAAGATTGATCTTGAAAAGGCGTATGATAAATTGGAGTGGAGCTTCATAAGAGACATGCTCATTAGGGCAAATTTGCCGGCGGATTTAATTGACATCATCATGAGTTGCATCTCCACGGTTTCGACCTCTGTCTTATTTAACGGAGAAGCTCTTGACCCAATCTATCCTTCGAGAGGCATAAGGCAGGGAGATCCACTATCTCCGTACTTATTCATTCTTTGTATGGAGTTCCTTGGTCAACTCATCGAAGAGAAGTGTAACTCTAAACTTTGGCAGCCCGTGAAGGCTTCATGTGATGGGCCGGCTTTTTCACACTTGTTTTTTACTGATGACTTGGTCTTGTTTGCCAAAGCTGACCACATCAATTGTTCAGCTGTGAGGGATGTTATTGATGAATTTTGCAGTGCTTCAGGTCAAGCTGTAAGTGATGCTAAATCTAAAGTTTATTTCTCGCCAAATGTGGATAGGGACTCTAGGGAGTCTTTTTGTGATATCCTTGGTTTTGCCTCAACCCCCTCTCTTGGCAAATACCTTGGAATTCCCATTAAACACCCTGGAGCATCCGCTCAAGATTTTAACTTCATTCTTGATAGGGTGAAAAATAAGCTAGCGGGTTGGAAAGCTAACTTGCTATCTTTGGCTGGATGGGTTGTCCTTATTCAAGCTTCTTCGGCGGCTATTCCTGCATATGTCATGCAATGCACCTACATTCCAAATAAAATCCTTGAGGGAGTTGATCGGGTTAATAGGAATTTTCTGTGGGGGTCGTCGGAGTCAGCCAAGAAGATTCACTGGGTGGGGTGGCAAAAGGTAACGAAACCGAAGGAGAAGGGGGGTCTTGGTTTGCAATCTGCTAAGGGCAGAAACACTGCATTGCTGGCCAAATTAAACTGGAGGTTGCATGTTGAAAAAGAAGCATTGTGGGCCCAAGTTTTAAGGCATAAGTACTGCAGCCCAAGGCGGATTAGGTCTATTAATGCGGACAGGCTGCCTTGTTCGTAGATTTGGAAAGCCGCTAAGAAAGGGAGGGATACTTTTAATGAGGGCAATATGTGGACGATTGGAAAGGATAGTAAACTCAGATTTTGGTGGGATAATTGGACGGGTATTGGACCTCTTCGGTGTATGATTCAAGGTCCGCTAACCCAAGGAGCGGATCAATGGAAGGTATGTGATATCATTTCAGATTTGAGTTGGGATTGGGGGCGGATTCCTTTTGACATCGCTCTTACGATCAAGTCCATCATCCAAGCCACCCCCATTCCTTTTGTGAGTAGAGGTCAAGATAGGCTAGCTTGGTCAGGAAACCCGAGGGGAATCTTTGACCTTAAGAGTGCCTATTCCTTGGCAACGGCTGATGAGATTGTTCCTCCTTTCAATTCTGGTTGGATTTGGAAGCTTGAAACGCTGCCAAAGATCCAAACCTTTCTTTGGTTGTGCCAACATAACAGCATAGGAGTAAAGAGTTGTCTTGCTAGGAGAGGGGTGGTAGCTGATGAGTTATGCCCCATTTGCCAAAGGGAACCCGAATCAATCATTCATGCATTGAGGGATTGTGCTTGGGTTAAGGAAGTTTGGATGCAGCTAGGAGTGAACATAGCTAACCAGGAGTTTTGGAGAAGTAATATTCAAGATTGGATCAAATTTAATGGGAAAATCAGTCACAGCTGTGCCCAAGGAAAACCCCCTTGGAAACCCACCTTTTCTTTTGCTATGTGGTGCATATGGAAAAGCCGAAATATGGCTGTTTTTAATGGGAAACCGTTGAACCAGAATCTGCCTAAGGAGATTATGAACCAAGTTTTAGAATTTATCCACTGTGTGCTTTCTCCTAGGAGCCCCGCTCACAAAATCAATAGAAGTCTGCGATGGGAAAGGCCTCCAACGGGGTGGAAGAAATTAAATATTGATGGCTCATGTTTGGGAAAGTCGGTTAGAGCTGGTTGTGGAGGCATAGTAAGGGATGAGCAGGGGGAGTGGGTTGGGGGTTTTACCAGGCACATTGGCTTAACAAATAGCTTCATAGCAGAGTTATGGGGGCTGCGAGAGGGTCTTATTTTGTGCTGCAATTTAAACATTGACTCACTTATTGTTGAAGTGGATGCTCAAGCTGTGGTGGCTGTTTTAAGGAACAATGATTATGTAAATAATATTATCTCTCCCATATTGGATGACTGCAAGCATTTGGCAACACGCTTCCAGCGGATTCAGTTCAACCACTGTTATCGCCAAGCCAACCGTTGTGCGGATTTGCTTGCTAGAATGGGTGCTTATCAGGATCTTGGGTTTATTTCTTTTGCAAGTCCACCTGTGGACATTTGCAATGCTCTTGAGGATGATTTGAATGGTGTGTATTTTAACAGGATGTGTTTTGATCCTGTTGTCTTTGGTTAGTTTTGTTTAATACATCGTCTGTTTACCAAAAAAAAAAAAAAAAAGTTAAACTAAATTTAGGCTCATGAAGTCTAAGGAGTGTTAAACATGTGTTTTGTTGTTTGAAAATACATGTGAATGAAAAAATGTGTGAAAATACGTGTAATATTGTTTAAAAACTGAAAAAATGTGTATGAGTTGCCATAGCAAATGAGGCCTAAATTTGACTGTTAAATGAGTCAAAATCATAATATAATCATGTTAATAGGTCTCTTTGGAGTTATTATTAATAAATTATATTAAGAAAGTTTTGACCTCACTTTTATTAGAAATATAAAAAATAGTTAAAAAATTTAATCAGTTTGAATAAATTCCCAAGCTTCTTGGTCTGGTTTCTCAAAAAAAATAGTTTATCAATTTTTTTCATAAAAAGTTTGTAAAAATAGCTCCTAAATCAATGTCCTTAAGGCGTCCGTTAATATTTTCCAATACAAAAATGTACATGAGGCTCAATTAAACTATATATAATTTTATATTTTTATATTTATACTTGTCTATTAATTTATATATATATATATATATATAACCGAATCCTCTGAAACTCCCACAATTTTCCACGTTAGCATAATATTTAAATAAAATTATTTTTGTTTAGTCAAAACTTAACAAGGATTAAAACTCTATCTCTCTAACAAATCCAACTCAAACTCAAACTCATCATTATCATTTTTTTCTTAATATTTAAATAAAATTATCATTTTATTTAATTAAAATTATTTTTGTTTAGTCCAAACTTAACAATGAGTGAAACTTTATCTCTCTAACAAGTCAATCTTTAATTCAAACATTGATAATTTATCTCCAAATTTGCGAGATTAATCATGAACACTATAAAAGCAAAGCAAATCCCAAATTTTTTTTTTTAAACCATGTAGAGGTATGAGCTTTTCCTATGTTATTTTCTTCTCCTCTATTTTGTTAGAAAAATTTATTTGATGGCTTTTCATGTATTTTTTAAAAAGTAATTTTCATACATGAACCACCAAACTCTTTTTAACCGTTTTTTACAAAATAAAAAAGCTTGGAATAATTGAAATTATTTTTTTGAATGTAACTCATCTTTCTCTTATATTTCTCTATTGTTTAGTCATATATATATTTTGTTTTGTTTCAATAATTTCTAAGCAGTAAATCATCTGATTCTTTAATATATTTTGGTCTTTTAGAAGTTTTAATATCTAAACTTTTTACTTATTTTTTTGCTATATCTGAAACTATCTGACAAATTTTTTGTAAGCTATTATAAGTTCAAGCAATGGATTCTTCATCAAATTGTAATACAAATTGAAGTCATACAAGAGCAAATCATGCAATGGTGTAGTTTCTTAAATTTTTTATAAAATTATTTTAATCTACCTCACAAATAGGTAGCTTCCCGTGCATAGCACGGGCTAGCAACTAGTATACTAATAATTGTAAGAAGTGAACAAATACGAACTTAAGGTTATGTTTGGTAACAGTTTTTGTTTTTTATTTTCAAAAACTTGTTTTTGAGAATATAAAGAAAAAACAATTTTTTTTGTATTTTTGAGATCAAAAATATGTTTGGTTAGTTGAAATTAAAAAGATAGGTTTTTGAAGAAAAAATAGAAAATACTAAAATATGTTGCTAGTAGGATTTGAACTCTAATGCTAACTCATTAAATGAGACAGATTCATTAAATTAAATACGTATATTTATTGACTTTTGAAAATTAGAAACCAAAAATAGCCTTTTGTATTTTTTCAGTTTCCTTCACAAATTGAGTTTTGAGAACAGTTTTTGTTTTCTGTCTATTTTGGTTTGCCAAACAAGTTTTTTAGTCTCAAAAATAAAAAATAGTTTTTGGAAACAGAAAATAAGTGAAAAAAACAGTTACCAAACATACCCTTATATATTCTACTAAGTTCAGCTCAATTACAACCCAAATAGAAGATACACAAACTGGTGTAAAGGCTCTAGATATATAACTTGGTATACATTAAAAGAAGAGGAAATAGCAGGCATATGCTCAAACAAGATTAGCTTAAGATTTATAAAGGGGATAAAAACATGGACTACTTCCTTACTTACATAAGTATAGCATATTATGGCTTCTAATTTAACCACGGTTTGAGTCACTTCTTGGTCAATTAAAACTACTTTAAGCTTATTTAAAAGTGTTTCCATTCCATTTAAACCCTACAGTCCATTTAAACTAAATTTTCTCAACAAAATTTATTATTAACTCAAATATATAACCTTCAATAAATTTTTTTACTATCTTCTTAAAATTCAACAATTCATTTTCAATATTTATACTATTTATAAGAGGATTCCCCTCTTTGAACAGGATTTTTATGTAGTTCAAAAATATCCTTATTAATGAAAGGTAACTTTCTCTTAGAAAATTTAGAATTAAAAAAGAGATTTTCAATAACTTTCTCTTTGAACTGAATTTCATTTTAAATTAAAAAAGAGAATCTCTAAAATTTAGAATTTATTTCCCCTTCATATTCATTTTTTATTCCTTAAAATTTAGCATTTTTTATTCCTTTTTTGTCCGAATAAAAAGTAAAACACCCCTAATTTAAAAAATAAAAACTTTAAGAGAACTCCTAAAATTTAGCATTCTTTCCCCTCACATTCATCTTATTTTTTCTACCCAAATTTTTTTCTATATCACTACACCACTTTCAAACACACGTTTAAAAAAGAAATTATAGTTATGACCTATCTTTAAAATTTATCATTTTTATTTTTTTGAAAAATAAAAAATATGTATTTTCAATAGATGCAAATTATTAACATTTATCCAAAAAAATAAAAGAACCTCTAATCACATGCAACGCACGTGCTTAAATGCTAGTATTTTCATAATGTGTTTAAAATTTATAAACATTAAATAAATCATTGTATTTCATAAAAAATATAATATAAATTAATTGTATCATAATAAAAAGAAGTCATGTTGAAAACAATGTAAAGTAAAAAGATAAGTATATAAAAATAGGCTTACTGTAATATCTTGGCCAAACTTTATGGTTAACTTTTGTGTGGTTAATTATTATTTGAGCCACTTATTTTCAATAATTGATAGAATGGTATGTATATAACATGTTATTTTATAATACTATTGAATATAATCATCACATGCACAACGTCCATATCATACACTCAACTAGATCAAACCACTCAACCTAAACATGAAGGTGATGAATTATCAATTTTCTTTTCGAAATGGAGAGGATAAAAAAATAAATAAAATAAAAAAAGCTGCAAATTTGGAGCTTCAGAGACCCTATGACTAAGACTGACACTAAATGTGTGTTTTTCAAACTTTTTTTTGTAGGTATTTATTGTCCATATTAATCATACAATCAACTTATTCATCACAACAATGTCTTGCATTTTTGAAGACTTAAACTTCCAATTATTTTTTGGACTCCAAGTAGGGGTGTCCAGACCCGACTCAGACCCGCCAGCCCGAAGAACCCGCTCGATCCCCACCCGATTTTAGCCCGAACCAACGCTCCCATCGGTTGGTGACAGGTTTTCATGCCCAAGACCTGACGCCAGCGGGTCAGGTGGCGATTTTCTTCTCTAAAACCCGAGCCACCCGACCCGACCGATGATATATACAAAGCCGACCAACTCCGACAAGATCAAGCTCAGATTCGAGGAGATCCGGCAAGATATCGACCATATTTGGTGAGATCCGGCGAGATTCGAGGATATTCAAGCTGATTTCGGCGAGATCTCAACCATATTTGGTGAGATTCGAGGAGATCCAAGCTGATTTCAGCGAGATCTCGACCATATTTGGTGAGATCCGGCAAGATTCGAAGAGATCCAAGCTGATTTCGGCGATTTTTGGTGCAAATGGAGTGAGGTTTTCAGATTTCGGTGAAGCTTTTGTAGATTCCGGCGAAGTTTTTGAAGATTCCAGCGACGTTTGCAGGATTCGGCGAATCTCTCCACTGACCGAACCGGCCCGAGCATCACCTAAACCCAAAACCGACTCAACCGATTGACGCCAGTGGTTGGTTTCAGGTCTCTCCGCCTTCCACCCGACACCAGCGGATTAGGTCCGAGTTGGGTCCAAAACTGACCCGGCCCGATCCATGGATAGCTCTAACTCCAAGTCACTTGGAAGCTTTTAAATCCATGCTTAAGGTCGACAGCCTCCCCGACAATCGACATGGTTCGCTTGTGGAAATGAGAGAAATATGGGAAATGAAGTAACCAGAGAGACACCACAGAAAGTTGAGTTGGGACTTAGGAGTGAATTGTTTTGTGTTTTTTTCTTCTTCTTCTTCTTTTGCTCTCACAGTTATTGCTCTATCAGCTTCAAAAAGTTGACAAAAATGACATAAAGCTTGACTGCTTCACTACATTTACACTAATGAAGAAATGAGGATTGAGATTAGACCTGATGCAATTCACTCATTAAATTAATATTACACAATTTGGAAGTACCTCTCCTCGTCTTTGCCAATGGCAATCTTATCCAAACACTCACACGATACTGAAGAATCCGAGGAGGTTGGCATGACGAGAACTGGTTGCTATAGGTAGGAGTTGACTCCGAGGAGCCAATTTTAGAGGCTTGGTGCCTGATTTCTGCCACCATACACTGCCTGGCTGCTGCCTGGCATCCCAACAACTCTCCAACTCCTCCCTCAGTAGGATACTTCAACTTTACATGCATAGTTGAAGATATAGCCCCCAAAGCGTGAAGCCATGGCCTTGCTAAGATTTCCATATAGGGTGAATAAGCCTCCACCATAATAAAATCCGCATTCACCACCTCCTCTCCCATCTGAACAAGTAAACTGATCATACCCCTTGGAACAATGGTCTTTCCATCAAATCCGACCAAAGGGACATCATACTTACTAAGGTCTTCGGGCTTGTGTCCCAAGCCTTTGAATAAATTTGGATACATGATCTCGGCCTTACTTCCCTGCACAATCATTATCATCTTGGCATCAAATTCTGCGATTTGCAAAGTTATTACATGCGCATCATCATGGGGTTGAATCGTTCGCTCCTTATTAGCCTCATAGAATCCCAGGATTGGCTAGTACTACAACTTGAACTTCTTAAATGGCCCACCTTCCTCGTCCACTTTTGACTGTGGAGATATCATCATCACCCCGCTGACAGAGCTAGGGTCTTTCCTTGGAGCCACAAAAATGACATTGATTGTTCCAAGGGAAGACCGAGGAACATTACTTCTCTGAGACATTGTCATGGGCTGTCCTCCTTGGACGGCAGGCTAGTGTAAAAATTGCTTCAGCTTCCTAGCTTTGACCAATTGATCGAGGAAAAGTTGCAAATTCCTATAATCCTCCGTAGTATGACCTCAGTCCTGATGATAATGACGATAAAGATTATGATTTCTCTTGGTGGGGTTTCCTCCCATTCTATTGGACCATTTAAAGTAGGGCTCATTCTTGATCTTTTCCAACACTTGGTAGATCAGCTCCTTAAAAATCGAATTTACCATTTGGGTCCAACGGGGTTGTAGGGTGCCTGGTTGAAAAACTCTCTCCTTGGACGAGAAGGTCCATACTGGTTGGCCCAGTTACCTCTTTGGTCAGTTGTAAAAACTTTGGCTTTCCCCTTACTCTAATTCTGATAGTCCTCTACCCTTTTGTGCTCTTCAATTCGGTCCATTAACTGGTGCAAACTTTGAGAAGGCTTCATGGTAAGGGACTTCCAGAGATCAGAGTGCGTAGGAAGACCCACCTTGAAGGTTCTTACAGCTACATCTTTGAAATCCCCATCAATTTCATTGTAAAGCTCCTAATATCTATCGGAATAGTTTTTTAGGGTCTCTCCTTCTCTCATAGACATTGAAAGCAAAGAGTCTAAGGGCCTCAAAACTTGACTATATGTTACAAACCTTGCTCTGAATGCCCTCATCAGCTCCTTAAAAGAGCTTATCGATCCTTCCTCAAGGCCATCAAACCACTTCATGGCAACAGGGCCGAGGCTCGAGGGAAAGACTTTGCACATCAATGCCTTGTTCTTAGAATGGATGGCCATCCTCTGATTAAAGTAGCTCACGTGTTCAACCGAATCCATCTTGCAATTATATATTGTGAAAGTGGGCTGATTGAAGCAGCAGGGGAGCTCAACTTACTCAATGTGTCTGGTGAAGGGTGAGCGTGATATTTGAAGGAGTGTATTTCCCATGGCATCATTTCCCACACTTCCCCGAGGCGGAGTCCTAGATCTCTTGTGATGATGCCTTTCGCCAAAAGTGTAACGAGATGTCAATTTGAAAGACTCACTAGGTGGAGTTCTGCTTCTTCGTCAGTAACTTCTGTTACCCTCAGAGCCAGAACTCTGGCTTAGCGTGGGGGGTCCTCTCCTCATTTATTCGAGCCTTACGGTGGAGGCGTTGACGTAGTTGATCCACTTTCCTCTTGAAATTATATACCTCCTCGTAATGCGAGTTATGACTGGCATGATACTGACCGGTATGTTCGGAATGTACAGATAGAGATCTTTCATTGTAGGTGTGGCCCATATCATGGTCCCCTCTTCGTTCAAGATTTACAAACTGGTCCCTCCGCTGAGACCCAACAGACTCTAGGGAACCACTTCTTCTAGGGTTGGCCATAATAAGAAGACTTTTACTCAAGGGTACTTAGGATATTTTCCCACAGACGACACCAATTGTGGCGAGCAAAAATAAGGTAAGCTTGCTTTTTTCCCACACAATTAATTTATAGAGGTGGGATGCGAATCAACCTTTAATACCCCTGCTTAGATGTATTGGATTAACTAGAAAAGAGAGGATTAACGTTTAGCATAACTATATGACATGAGATTTGGTTAGAAAGAGCCTCGACTGGCTTATATTATGTTCCTTGGGTTTGGTTCGAGATGCCAATTACACTTGTTCTTGGATTACAATCATAATCTTATATTTCTCCCTGTTCATAAAATGTCTCATGCCTGTTTTACAAAGGCCTTTCTGCCTTATATAGTCTCCCAGGTTGTATCTTAGCCTTCCACTTTGAGGGTTTTGGTTCATTTTCCTTGATACTTGTCCCATCAGGACTTCATTGCAAGGTTTCTGCACTAGGCTTTGAGCTGTGATGACACTGTTCAAAGTTCATTTCCTCATTAATGCAGCCAACTAAATGGGTTCGAAGCATTGAATGTGGAGATGATGGATGCCTTATATGCATTCTTCCCTTCCATGCTTAACGATAAATCTTCCTCCTCTTCCTCAGTTTATGCCCAGTGGTCTTTAGAACTGGTCTTCAACCCTTTCAAGGACACACTAATATCCTCGGGGTCCTCAGGCGTTGTAGCCTCCTTGTGCCTATGATGGATTTTTTACAACTTTCCCGAGAGCTTGCTGTCAATGCCTTCCGAGGTCCATTCTTCTGACATTGGACTTTTCTAACTTGCCCCTGCTCTTGAATTCTCGTTCTCCCACACTACTTTTATTTTATATTATAACTAATATTCATAATATTTTATTATATTATTTATTTTAATAAGCCATCTCTAAAAAGGAGTATATAAATATATTCATACTTTTATACTTCAAAAATTAATTATAACTTTTAAAGTTTTTTTTTTCATGCTTTATTATTTTACATTTATTAACTTTCTTATCTAGAATATGCTTGAAAATCGTTTAATTTTCCTCATATATATATATACTAGTCACTAACCCGTGTAATGCACAAGATAGTTAAATAAAAATTAAAAGTATTTATTTTGCTTAAAGGTTTATGACTTGACTTATTAAAAGTGTATAACTTGAAAATGAATGAAAAGATAGTTAAATAAAAATTAAAAGTATTTATTTTGCTTAAAGGTTTATGACTTGACTTATTAAAAGTGTATAACTTGAAAATGAATGAAAATAAGTAATATTTTATTCAATATAATGGTTTAGAAAAATTCTTTTTCTTTTATATCATTGGTTCCACATAAGCAATTAAATCTACTATCCACCACAAATCTAATCTATGTTATCTTGATAATAGATTTACAAATTACATTCTCGTATCCTCCATCATTTAGAAGGTAATGATTGTATGTAATGTATAAATTTTATTATTTTACAATATAAAATTATTATGATAGATGATTGAAATAACTAAAATAAAATCTAATGTTTTGGAAATTTTTTGAAATAGAATTTTAAATATCTCAAAACTTATTTAATAAAGTTTCTATTTTACCTAAAAGTGAAGATAACCATAGGCCCAATTTTTATTTTATAGCATAGGATGTTATAGTTAGCTCCATACCATGTGTAATACATTAGTCCATTATGATAGTTCCAAATAATATCCTAATACCTATCTATATGAGTTTTCTTTTAAATGATGCCATAAAGGATGAAGTTTAATAGAAGTCATTTAAGATCCAACGTATCCAATAATTTTTTTAAAAAAAAATTTAATGTAAAAGTCTTTTAATCATAAATTTTTTTAATCATAAAATAGACTCTATCTAAACTCTAAAGGAAAAAGTTCGAAATGATCACATCATTGATATCATATCATGATGGTTGCAAATAATAATATTATTATTCATGATTAATAGATTAACAATGAAACTATGAATTAACAATTTAACAATTCAAAATGAAAACACACATACAGAATTGCTACAACAACACATATACAGAAGACTCCAAATATTGGAACATACTTCTTCTTTCATTATTCAATCAAAACCAAAGTCTCGAAGATAATTCCAATTCTATTAAACCCAATACATACATACACATGAATGTAAAGAATTCCAAAAATAAAAACAACAATTTCCAAAAGCCTTTGCCTAATATAGTCACAATTTTTTTTTTTAAGATTATGCGTTCTTCAGTTCTTTTTCCTTTCATGTTTCCTCAAACTTTTTCTAATTGACCAAAATATCTCTCATATATGTTAACATTAAACCTAATAAGAAAACTTTACATACCTTTTGTTTTGAAGGCGCTCCAAGAACCAAAATCAATGCAAGAGACTGTATAAAAGAAAGAGAAATTTACATTGATGATTAATACCTTCAAAGAGATATTTATCTGTGACTCAAACTAACAAACCAAAACCAAATACAAATTTCCATAGAGCATAAATCAAAGAGAAGACTACCAAATGAATTTACAGCACACACAAACCAAAAACAAAAGTCGCTAACCCGTGCATTGCACGGGAAATTTTATTTCCGTTTTGAATTTATTAAATTTTATTAGAATGAAAAAAAAATATTTACTAAACTATCTACTTAATTATTAATCATTCCGATTATAAATTATTAAGCAACAAAATTTGAGCAGAGGATCAACATCAATACTTAGAAATTCACTTTGTTTTTTTGATAGATTAACCTAGAAATTCACAACCCTCATCGATCTCAAGAGCTAATAACAACATGAAACATAAAACCAAATTATAGAAATGCACATATATATTCCCAAATCTATAGATTGTAATCCATGACTATTCAAATAGGGAGGAAAATCCCTATTTTAGTCTCAGACATTTTGTTGAATACCTTTAATGGTGATGAGGCTAGACTCTCTTCATGTGTGTAAAGGCCTTAAAATTTTCAGCTATTATAAGTTCTGTGAGGGTAAATATAAAATTCAACTACAAAATTTAGATTGAAATTGTAAACTAAATAACTGAATTTAACTAAATTCATTTGACAGGAGTATATAGACTTTGAATATATTTAAATATTTATTAATTATAGTTTATATAAATACTTAAAATTATATGTGCATATTTTAACTAATATACCTATATATTAGTACTTAAATTTCAGCATTAATAATAATAAACGTGGTGGTATAATCAATTGGATTTGGATGATAACAATATATAATAATAAACATATTCTTTTTGTTACCAAATGAAAGGCTAGTTATGTAAAATTGAAATTTCTAACAGTTCTACCAAAAAATATACGAAAAAAAAAATCTTAAATTTATTTCAAGTTTCAAAACACTACAGTAAATTCACATGAGAGGTCTAGATGGCTCATAAACCAAGAGCCACATAAAACAAAAGAAAAATAAATGATGGTCCAACCAAAGCATAAGAAGAAGGAGAAGAAGTAGAAGAAAGGGAAGGGTGGACTGAGAAAACTTGAGGAGTCGGAGAGGGAGATGGCCGGCAACGTGTGGATGACAATTGGAAACATGATAATTACATCAACGTGAGTTCTGCCACTAATATCTCTTTTCTTTTTCTTTTCTTTTTTTTTTTCTTTTTCACGTTTTTGTACTACCTGATTTAGATTTTCTGATACAGTCCAGTATCAAGTGGTACGTTTTAGAGGTAATTTGATATCGGTTCACTGGCCGGAACAAAAAATATCTGCCAGTATGGTATGGTAACGACTTCCATGGCTATGGCTGGTGAATAAGGTCCAAATTGCAAGGGTGGCTAGATATTCAAGTTTTATGGGTGTGGCTGTGTGCATCTCAACTCTAAAGTTTTTCAAGTTTGGGGGTTTTCAGAAACAAAGTCGCTTCGTCTAAGGCAAAGCCGCATTGCTTTATATATACATAAGAGAGAGTACTAACAGGAGTGTCTCTTTTTTGTTAACGAAGTTTTTTTTTTTTTTTTTGGAATTAAATTATATATATTATGTTGGGCTGATGTGGAAAATTGGGATGACAGCAGAGGTTCAGTTATATATATATATATATATATATATATAGATTAGTCAATTATGCTAAATTTATAAATTTAATATCTATATTTATATTTAATTAATTAATAAAGTAATTATGACATTATTGCGGTTTGACCTTAGTTGAACTTTGGTCCAACTTTAAAAACCTTAAATCTCTCCCCTTACTGGTTTTGTAAACAGCATGAGTTTAAAAATAGTTTGGTACGCATTAAAAGAAGAGGAAAAAGTACGCTCATGGTCTAGCAAGATTAGGTAAAGATTTATAGAGGGGATGAAAACATGGCCTGCTTTCTTAGAGCATCCACAACAGTGGAGCTAAAAATATAGCTATTTAGTTCTACCAAAAGTTATTGTATCTATTTTTCCTACACACATGTTGCAGCAGTGAATCTATTTTAGTTTTCAACACAATAAAATAATATAAACATCACAATAAAATAATATATTTACTACAATAAAATAATATATCCACTCCAATAAAATAATACACATACTACTACCAAAAAAACACCACAAACGGCACAATCCACAACTACTACCGAAGAACAACCACCCAACAACAACTAGCAAGCCAAGACCACCCACAACCACTACCAAAAATCTAACAGATCTGAGCTTGATTTTCAAATCAAGAGTGTTGAGCTAGCACCCCAAACCACCATCAAACCCACCATCTGAGCTTGATCGAGAGAGAGAAGAAACAAGACCAAGAGGCACAAAACCCACCATCAAACCTAGACCACCATTAAACCAGACCAACCACCGCCGATCATGCCATCGCCGACCCACTAACCCACGCCATCCACGAAACCTATCGACCCACGCCATCGCTGATCACGCCATCCACAAAACCCACCGACCCACGCCATCGCCGATCACGCGAAAAGAAGAGAGAAAAGATAGTGAAGAGATAAAGAAGGAAGAGAGAGGGCTGAGACTCTTGAGTCTGACGAAAAGAAAGAGAAGGAAGAGAGAGAGAGAGAGAGAGAGAGAGAGAGAGAGAATATTTTAATGGAAAAGAGAGAGAAAAGTTAAATAAATTTTTTTTTTTTTTTTAGCTTTGCGCTACAGTGCACATCTATAAATGGATGTGTATTGTAGTTGAACAGGTAAAATTTTTACCTATGCCTTCACTGCTGCAGCATGGTTTTTAGGGATTTGAGGAGCTAAAAATACCAGTATGACTTTTTAGCACCACTGCTGTGGATGCTCTTACCTACTCAAGTGCAACGTATTTTGGCTTCTGGTTTAGCCATTGTTTGAGTAATAAAATGTCTACAATGATTCTTAAAAATAAATAAATAAAGTGCTCTAATTTTATGTAATTTTTTTAATATTTAAAACTACTTCTTGGTAAATTAAAACTACTTTAAGCTCATTTAAAAGTGTTTTCAATCCATTTAAACCCTACAATTCATTAAAATGATCTAAATTTTCTCAGAAAATTATTATTTATTAACTTAAATATATATCCTTCAATGAATTTACTATATATGAGAAAATAATAAGTTTTTTGTTAGGAAGGAGAAAATAATAAGTTAATTAAATAGTTTGTGAATAAGTTCAAGCTTGTTCAATAAGTATAAAATGACCTGTCAGTCTTAAAAAAAATTAAAGGATATATGAATAAATAAAAGTTGTAAAGATTATAAATAACTAATTGACTCTATTTTAGGGATTGTATAAGTATTATTTTAATGACTTGAGTTTATTAATCTTATATGAAGATATACATATAAGACTCGAATGTTATAAAGTCGCATGGTTATTTTATTTTTTAAATCTGGGTTGATTGTGATTTAAAGAATAAGAAATGGCAGATTAGTAACTAATTATTGAAAATACCACTCACCAGTCCCCACCCCAGTCTCCAATTCTTAACGAAAAATTTAATTCTAATCAACTGAACCACTAAACCAAGAGCACCAATTATCTTAGCTTCAAGAAGGTAAGAAAAGAAAATTTGAATTTTTTCTCATGGCTAATTATTATGCTGGCCGAATAAGGATTGGGAGTGAGAGAAATTTGGGAAATGAAGTAACCAGAGAGACACCTCACAAAGTTGAGTTGGGACTTGGAGTGAAGAAAGCGTTACTATGTTCTGTGAAAGCCCAAGAAAACAATGAACTGTTTCGGTTTTTTTTTTTTTTTTTTTTTTTTTTTTGCTCTCAAAGTTATTGCTCTAGCTATATGACTTACGAAGAAATGAGGCTTGAGATCAGACCTGATGCAATTCACCCCTCTTCTCTCACAAAATTTTAACTTTTTTAACTTTTAAATTTTAATTTTAATATATTTAATTTCATAATTGAGATTAAAAGTTATTTTTTAACAAATATTTTAGAATCTGTGATAGTACCTGGTGGTTTTTGGTGGCAGATCAGTGTTGCTTGGTATTTTGTTGATCAAAAACTATACATTTAAAATGTTTTTCTCAAATCAGATACATAAGGCATAAATAAAATAAAAATAGAGAAGAGAAGAAGAAGAAGAAGAAGAAGAAGAAGAGGAGGAAGAATAACCTGCAGCAGTACGGAGAGGATAGCAGCAAAGAGATGAGATCTGTTCTGGCATGAGCTGCGGAGATGGTGTTATCTATTGATCACTCAAAGGGTAAAATTGGGTTTTTCACAACACATTTGAGCAATTTGGTAATTGACCCTCCATTCCAATGGTAATATTTAATAAAAGTGTTGTCCCCTCATGTTTTCTTTTGTATTTGAAAATTGAAAATTTTAGGGTATGTTTAGTAATTGTTTTCTCCTTTTATTTTTTATTTTTAAAAATAATTTTTTATTTTTGAGATTAAAAAATTTGTTTGACAACTTAAAATGAACATAAAACAAAAATTGTTCTCACAAAATTTTTACTTTTTTTAACTTCTTAATTTTAATTTTAATATATTTAATTTAATGATTAAAATTAAAAGTTATTTATTTTAACTTTCAATTCCAGCCATTTACTACAATTACAATAATCTAGGTGTTTCACGTTATCTCAGTACAAGAAAATATTTGACGTCAGAAAGATACAAAACGAAACAAGCCAAGATTGACAGTTTTAATTTGGTGCACTGCTCAATACTTTTGTCGACTTTTGATTTCATATGTTATCCCGCCAAAGGAACTCAAATAGTCAAATGATTCGGTGGGAAGTTTCAACATAATTTACATTAGTGGATATAGAAACCTTAACAGTTATTTACCATAAATCTATATGATATTATCTATTTATATATTCAATTATATTCTAATTAGACTATACTTTGTGTAAAGTGGCATCTAAAATCAAGATTCAACTTTCAAGTGCTTCGCCAAAGGTCTTGTAGCTGAATTGACACCTCTCCATGCACAAAGTGTTTGGGGGTCAAAAGGGGATCAGAAAGGGTTTGAGCTACGGAGTTAACAGCATATTGTAATTATTTCTATAAAAAAAAAAAACCTTTCAAGTGCTCCAATTTGATGGAGCCCTCTTTCGTAGAACTGAATAACTAATCATGTGGAAGCCATGGCAGCAAGAATGGCAGTGTAGTTTTCAAAGGACATTTGCATAAGGGAAGTAGTATTTTAAGGAGATTCGGCTACCGTCATCGAAGCTAGGGCACGTAGTACTTTATGTTAAATTAAATTCAAGCTTAAGTTCAAACATGATTATTAAATGAGTCAAGTTCAAACATAATAGGATCATGTTAACAAATGCATTTAGAGCAATTCAAGCTTAAGTTCAAACTTGTCTATTAATATACTAATTACTGTAAGAAAGAAAAAAAAAATACTTATATAGATTTGAGATTAAATTGTATAGATTGGTAAATAGATTTATATGATATCAAATTATTATTTGTAGTTTATTGACAATATTAACAGTGGTGGCTCTAGGAATTTTTCTCAGGGTGTTCCTTAAGAAGCATAAATTGTACAATCTAATTAAAAGAGAAATTCATATATTGACAACAACAACAACAATAAAAAAAACACGCAAATATATAAAATTTACAATTGCTTTCTACGAGTTTTCATATTTTGAAATTGTTGCATGATAGTCTCATTATCAATGCTACAAGCTACATCTCTTTCAATGTACACAACCAAGTAATCATTCATCCACTGAATGTAGAACAAATTATGGAGCAAAATTTAATTTTATTGGCATAAAAAAAAAATTTTGAGGGTGTTCCCAATTTTTTTTTTGAAGGGTAAACAAATAAAATTTTTTAAATTATTATATATAATTTTTTTTTTTTTTTTTTTTTTAAGGTCAGGGTGGTCTTGGGACCACCCTGGCCTTAAGGTGGCACTACCTTTGACAATATATACAACCATGATTTTACTATATATGAGAAAATGATAAGTTAATGAAATAGTTTGTGAATAAGCTCAAGCTTGTTCAACAAGCAAATGAACCAAATTTAAACATATAATCTTGTTTAGTGATAAGCTCTACCTTGGATCTTATTTGGAAAAAAAAAAAAAAAAAATTGAATAGTGAACAAATATGAACTTTATATATTTTACTTCGCTCAACTCATTTACAGCCCTAATAGAGGATACACAAACTGGTGTGAAGGCTCTAGATAGATATAGTTTGGTGCACATTAAAAGAAGAGGAAATAACACGCACATGCTCTAGCAAGATTAGCTAAAGATTTATAGAGGGGATGAAAACATGGACTGCTTCCTTACCTACTCAAGTATAGGGTATTATGGCTTCTGATGTAGCCATGGTTTGAGTAATAAAATGTCTACATTGATTCTTAATAAATAAATAAAGTGCTCTTGAGGAAGGGTTTTGTTTTTGCTCACTCAGGGATTAGGATCCTGTTTCACAAAGTTTTGCACTTTTTACTTTTTCAACTTTTATTTTTTACTTCTTATAAATTTTTCCTTAACTTTTTTTAATCAATGGTTGAGATTGAAAGTTGCTAAAAGAAACTTTCAATCTCAACCATTCATAGTAATTGCATTAGGTACAATACCCTAGGTATTGCACTTGATCACACACACTATGGTACACTCTTCCTTAGGCCGTGTTTATAAGGCAAGGGTGGGAGGCGTCTCTCCCTGATGTGAGATTGAGCAAATTTGTGTGAGTGGAAGCAAGGGTCGACCCTCCCCATCCTAAAGCGAACAATACCTGATTGGGGCCGAGACTAAGTTTCCTCCCACAATATTAATTTTGTATGACATACACTTTTTATGTATATAATTTCATACTTCTTCAAATAGAAATTTTATCTTAATTTTCTCACCTTCTTGTAAAGTGTCATATAAAATCAAGATTCAATTTCACCAATTTAATGGGATCCACTTTCGTAGAATTGATGAGGCTCGTCTTGGAATATTAATTATCCAAGATAAGGAAGGGAAAATGATTGCCTGAACGAGCTAGATAATGGTGATGCCACCAACCATGCATTGATAAGCCATGGCTGCAAGAATGATAGTGCAGTTTGTAAGGGACATGGTCATAAGGGAAGCAGTATTTGAAGGAGATTTTAGCCACTGTCATCAAAGCTGGGACGCAGTCAAAGTCTTGAAGATAGGATGTAAATGAACAAAACTGTTTATGACCTTCTTGAGCTTGGTTCAAGAAAATGCTTATTTATGTTAAATTAAACTCAAGCCTAAATTTAGACTCAACTTTAAATGATTCAAATCAAACATAACAATGTATATGAGGCTCAATTAAACTATATATAATATTATATTTTTATATGTATGCCTATCTATTAATATACTAATGATTGTAAAAAAAAATACTTATATTTACTTGGGATTGGATTGTATAAGTTGGTAAATAAATTCATATTGTATCTGTAAGGTAAGAATTTGTGAATTCCACGCACATCTAATTGTTGTCCAACCGCGGTGCCAGGCGCGATGCGGTTTTTGTCATCTTCGGCCGAGTGCAGGCAAGCCAAGGGGGGTTTCATAGTCTCAGCCCCAAGACTTGGAGTCCCACATCGGAAGGAGGAGCGCCCCCCTCATGCTTTATATGCCTCTGGGACTTGCATGAGGGTACCACTACTCATGAGTAGTGGTACCCTCATGCAAGTCCCAGAGGCATATAAAGCATGAGGGGGGCGCTCCTCCTTCCGATGTGGGACTCCAAGTCTTGGGGCTGAGACTATGAAACCCCCCTTGGCTTGCCTGCACTCGGCTGAAGATGACAAAAACTGCATCGCGCCTGGCACCGCGGTCGGACAACAATTAGATGGGGGTGGAATTCACAAATTCTTACCTTACAGTATCAAATTAATATTTTTAGTTTATTGATAATATAAACAATCAATTTGTAGTAAAAATTTAAAAATTTGTAAATGGTTAAACAATTTTTAGTCATGGTTTTACTATATATATAGGAAAAGATTAAATTAATTAATTAATATTTCGTGAATAAGCTCAAGCTTATTCAATAAGCAAATGAACTAAATTTAAACCTACTTGTTTGGTGATAAACTCTAACTTGGTTCATGTTCAAAATAAAATTAAATGATAAACAAATTTAAACTTTAAATATTTGCTTCATTACTTGCACTAGTAGAGCATATTATGGCTTCTGATTTAGCCATGGTTTGAGTAATAAAATATCTACCTTGATTCTTTCTTTTTCTGTATTTTTAAAGTGCTCTAATTTTATATAATTTAAATCACTTCTTGATCAATTAATATTACTTTAATCTCATTTAAAAGTGTTTTGAATCCATTTAAAATTATCTAAATTTTTACATCAAAATTTGATATTAACTCAAAGATAACCTTCAATGAATTTTTTTCTAAAAATTCAACAGTTCATTTTCAATATATTTTCATAATGGGTTTAAAATTTACAAACATTATTGTATTTCATAAAAAATAAAACCATTGTATCATAATACAAAGAAGTCACGTTATAAAGCAAAAAATTAAATTTATAAAAATAGGCTAACCATCTACAATCTTATTTTTAAAAAATTAAAATGTATGTCAAAAAGTATTGTAGCTCAATTAATTGGTGTCTCCTCATATTTCCAAAACATATAAGGTCAAAATTTCACCTCTCCAATATAACTATCAAATTATCAAAAAAAAAAAAAAAAAAAGAACTAAAATTTATGAAGTAATCAAGAGTCATAATCTACCAAATATTATGCTTGTATGTTTTTTCGAGGTTGAAAAAAAAAAACCAAACATGCTTCCAATTCAAATTTTTTTAGTAGGTAATAATGATATTTTATTTTTAAAAAAAAAATACAAAGAAAGAATCTGAGATGCTCATAAAAATAAATAAATAAATCTAAGGTGTATTCTGGTTGACGTATACCATATGGTTCTAGACATAATTACAGTCAATATTTTTTAAGACAAATTACGTAGCCAAATTCTCAATAAAATTAAAGAGCAATCTATTTGGATCCCAAGACATCCAATGAATTAATATCCCTACAAAATGCTAAATTAATGCCCTGTTTAGTACACCATTTAAAAAAAAAAAAAAAAAAACCGCATGTTTTTAAACAACATTATAAATATTTTCACACCCTTTTTCACCCACATGTATTTTCACACATATTTTCAAATAACAAAACACATATTTTTAAGTACATGTACCAAACTCCCTTTAAACATTTAATACGAAAGGCTTTATGTAGTGGAACAATGAGGCATGTTTGGTAAGAAATTTTTATTAATATTGTTTAAGTTTCGTAAAAATATATGTGAATAAAAAAAATATAAAAATACATATTATAGTATTTAAAAAATAATTTGTTTTTATTTAAATACCATTATCAAACAAGGCAAAGTATGCAATTAGTTAAAAGCCAGATGTAATATAAACTAAATAAATGAAGTAACCAGAGAGACGCCACAAAAAGTTGAGACTTGGGAGTGAAAAAGTTATTATGTTCTGTGAAAAGTTCAAGAAAACAGAAGTGTTTCGGTTTTTTTTTTGTCACGTTACTTCACGCGGTGTCAAAAGTCAAGATTGACAACTTCACACGGTGTCAAAAGTCATAAATCCGGGTAAAACTTACATAGTCCCGGAACAGTGCTCGGGGACTACTTAAGTTTTACCCCATGAATCCAGCGCTCTGCTCATGAGTCATGACTTTTGGAATCCAGCCAAAGGAACCCAAATGATTAATGTCGGTAGGAAGTTTCGAGCATAATTTGCATCAGTGGATATACAGATTTTTTTTTTTTTTTTTTGGATAACATACGGAACCTTAATTCTTAAAAGCTATTTACCATAAATCTATTATATAATTCCATTGGATTCTAATTACGATATACTTTTTTTCAACAAAAAAAAATTTACAATATACTTTGTGTAAAGTGGCATTTAAAATAAAGATTCAATTATTCAAATGCTCCAATTTAATGGGCTCTATTTCGTGGAATTGATGAGGCTGGTCTTGGAATAAATTTTTTTTTTTATTAAATAATTTTTAATCACAGTTTTATTATATATATATTGAAAAATAACAAGTCAATTAAATAGGCTGTGAACAAGTTTGAGCTTGTTCATAAACAAGTGAACCAAACTTGAATATATAATCTTATTTAGTGATAAAGTTCTAGCTTAAATCATGTTCAAAATAAAATTAAATAATGAACAAATTTGAACTTTAAATATTCAATTTAGCTAGGCTTGACTTGTTTATAATAAGAGTTGCACAAGTTGATGTTAAGACTATATATACAACTTGATATACATTAAAAGAAGAGAAAATAGCATGGCATATGTACAAATGTACTAGTAAGATTAGCTAAAGATTTATGGAGGGGATGAAAACTTAGAATGCTTCATTACCTGCTCTAGTAGAGTGTATTATGGCTTCTTGATTTAGCCATGGTTTGAGTAATAATATATCTTCATTGATTCTTTTAAAATAATAAAAAAAGTAATCTAATTTTATGTCATTTTTTTTTTTAATTTAAACCACTTCTTTGTCAATTAAAACTACTTTAAGCTCATTTAAAAGTGTTTTCAATCTTTTTAAACCCTCCAATTCATTTAAACTTTTCTAAATTTTCTCAGCAAAATTTATTATTAACTCAAATATAACCTTTAATGAAATTTCTTTTACTATATTCTAAAAATTCGACAGTTCATTTTCAAAATGTATTTTCATAATATGTTTAAAATTTATAAAAATTAAATAAATTCATTGTATTTCATAAAAAAATAAAAAATAAATTCATTGAATCACAATAAAAAGAAGTCATGTTGTAAAGTAAAAAATTAAGTATATAAAAATAGACTAACTTTTTACATTCTTATCTCTTAAAATTAAAATGTAAGCCAAGAATTTTGTAGTTTAATTGGTTGGTGCCTCCTCATGTTTTTAAGACATACGAGGTTCGAATTACATGGCCAAGTTCTCAATAAAATCAAAGAGCAAATTAGGTCAATTTGGATCCCAATACATCCAATGAAATAATAGCCTAACAAAAGTAGGTCGATTTCTAAAATTTATTTTTTTGCAAAATATTCTATCATCATATACATTGTCCTAAGCATGCTCCAGATAATTTCAAAAGCTAGAAATATAAAGTTTCGTACCTCAATTATTGCCATTAGCTAGATAGTGAACAACAAGTATATGTTGTTATGTGAAAGTTCAAGAACTCTAGTTAAGTGTTTCTTATTGTTTTGATTTCTTCTTTTGCTTTCTCAAATGGTGGTCTGGCTGTGTATTCTTCGCGGTTGCAAGGATGATATTTAGAATAAAGTTACAAAAAGAATGAAGGGTGCCAAGCTCCATGGCTTTATTGATAGAAAGAAATCATATAAATAATAGCATTCACATTATAGTTTCCTCAAACATTTAGCTAAACTAATCCAAAAAACTCTATTTTTTAGTGAAATTTTAGTTAATTTAGTGAAACTGATGCACTCTTGTTCTGGTTGAGTTGAGATAAATTTTTACTGAAATATTAAATTGGTGAAACTAAACAAGAACCCTTTTACCAAAAATGCAAAAGCTCAAGGGCCAAATTGAGGTCATGTTTGGTTGCCAAGAAAATACAGATCAAAATGATAAGATTTTAGGTTGTCTTATTGAATTTCTTAGAGACTAAACAAGAACTAAATACACTTCAATATGAAAATTAAATAAACATTAGCACAATGCTCCTAAGTCCATTACGAACAAGAAAACTAAACCCCCGGATGCTTCTGCTTGATTGGGACACACAATTGATATTATCCAGTAGCATCTAACAATAACTTAGTTGCGTAATAGTAATATAAAAATAAACTAATAATGCTACTAAATGAACTAGTTTTTTTTTTTTTTTTTTTTTTTTTTAGTGCTGAGTCCCGCTAAAAACTAAAAGTAAAAACAAAATATACCATTTTTTTTTTAATCTAAACCAAACAACCCCTAGGATTAATTTGCACGGGTTAAATCAATTTTACTTCACGTGGTTTCAAAAGTCAGGTTCAAAAAGTTAACAGAAATGACATAAAGCTTGACTGCTTCATTAAAGCTCACAAATAGTAGGAAGAAATGATACAAAGTGTGAAAGATACAAAACGAAGCACGCCAAGATAGAATGCATAATTGGTTTTGCTTTATTCATTGGGTGGGGCTCAGCTCAGAACTTTTGCTTCCATTTCATATGGAATCCAACGCTCTGCTCATGACTTTTGAAATCCAGCCAAAGGAACTTAAATTTACTGTCGGTAGGAATTTTCAAATGATTCCAATATACTTTTGAAATGATACAAAGTGTGAAAGATACAAAACGAAGCACTCCAAGATTGACTGCATAAGTGGTTTTGCTTTATTCATTGGGTGGGGCTCTGCTCATGACTTTTGCTTCTATTTCATATGGAATCCAACGCTCTGCTCATGACTTTTGAAATCCAGCCAAAGGAACTCAAATTTAATGTCGGTAGGAATTTTCCAATGATTCCAATGTACTTTTGTGTAAAGTGGCATCCAAAACAAAGATTCAAATGCTCCAATATAGTTTTGGAATAATCATCCGAGATAATGAAAGAAAGGAAGAACGGTTGCCTTGACGAGCTAGATAATAGTAATGTCACCCACCATTATATTGAATTATTATTTGTAATTCATTGACAATATAAATAATCTATTTGCATTAAAAACAGGGCCGGCCCAAGGCCTAAGTCTAAGGCCTCAACCAAAAAAAAAAAAATCTCCTGAGAGGAAAAGGCCCCACTTCCCATGATTACAGGGCTAAATTTTTATTAAATTATCATTATTATTATTTTATATATATATATATATATATATATTTTTTTTTTTTTAATTAGTGATGTTAAGGATACTACAAATTTTTTTTAGTTTGTTTTTATAGTGCTTTTAGCATATTTTTCCTTTTCATTTTTATTAAGACTCTTAAAGTACGAGCCCGATAGAACTCTAAAATGTTTCAAAAAATGTTACAAATGTGTTAAATCATCAATTATTGATTAATCTCCCATGATAGTTTGAGACTTTAATTTTAGTAAACTAATATCCTACAAAGCCACACACCAAATAATATCTATCTCTCTCTCTTAAAAACAATATATAAAATTAAAAATTAGATCACAACTTTACGTAACTATGTCTCGTCATATATCCAAAATAAATTATATTTTTTAATCGTAATATTTTTATATTTTTTTATATTAATATTTATGATTTAACTATGATATTCAATTCTCTATATGAAATTAACATTGGTTTAGTTGGTATTATTCATTAAATTATGAATATAATGTATCCAATTAACCATGATTTGATTAATATTAAATAATTTTGTTTAATTAATATTTACATGTTAAAGGCCCCACATAAAATTTTTGCCTTAGGCCCTAAATTATGTTGGACCTCCCTTGACTAAAAATTTATAAATTTGTGAATGATTAAACAATTTTTAGTCATGGTTTTACTATATATTGAAAAATAATAAGTTAATTAAACAACTTGTGAACAAACTAAAGTTTGTTTAATAAGCAAGTGAGCCAAACTTGAATATATAATCTTGTTTGGTGATAAAGTTCTAGCTTGGCTCATGTTCAAAATAAAATTAAATAATGAACAAATTTGAACTTTAAATATTTGGCTTAATTCGGCTCGTTTAAAACCCTAATAGAATATGCACAAGTTAGCTTTAAGGTTCTAGACAGATCCAGCTTGGTACACATTAAAAGAAGAAGAAATAGTATGGCACATGCACTAGCATGATTAGCTAAAGATTTATAGAGGGGATGAAAACATGGGCTGCTACCTACTCTAGTAGAGCGTATAATGGCTTCTGATTTAGCCATGGTTTGAGTAATAAAATATCTATATTGATTCTTTTAAGAAAAGAAGAAAAAAAAAGTGCTCTAATTTTATGTCCTTTATATAAAATTTAAAAAATAAAAACCACTTTTTGGTCAATTAAAACTACTTTAAGCTCATTTAGAAGTGTCTCCAATCCATTTAAAATTATCTAAATTTTCTTAGCAAAATTTATTATTAAGGCTTCATTTGGGAGTTCATAAAAAAAATAGAATGGAATGAATATAAAGGAATAAAAATGAATAAAATAGAATGGAATGGAATTTATTAAATGTATTTAAGCAAATGAAATGAATGGAAAATAAACTAATGGAATGAAATTAAGTACCTTTTTCTAAGAGTAACATAGAAAGAAATTAATTGAATTATTTTATGACAATATTACTATTAGAGGCACATTAAACTCCAAAAAATCTCTCACATGAGATGTTCTAAATGTCAAAAAATTTGGCATTGATAAACAATACCATACAAACACAAATGCTAAAAACAAAAAATTATTCTAGTTTTTTTTTTTTTTTAAATTGATTTAGAAATGTGAGTTTGACTTGAATTTATTACTTCAAAGCACTTGATGAGATATAAACACAATGCATATCCATAAATAACCACATGTCAATTTTCGAGTTTTGTCCAATACTTTTGTGCACTAAATGGAGGCCTAGTCTTAGAAAGATTACCTATTTGATATCATTTTCAAATTAGATTTTTTAAAATTTTGGTAAGTTGATACGAACCCTTAACTCTTAAGCACTTGCATATAGGTCAAGAACTACTTAGCCCATCAAGGGGGAACGAGCTTGAATTACCTAACAACTTATTTTGATGGGTAAAGTTAGTTGCCCATAGATTTTACTGGTAAAAGACTAGTCTAAAGAGCGCTTCTTTAAAAATGTTTTCTATATCATTTTTTTTAAAGACTAGATTATTGGTTTGTTAAAGAACTCATGTCTAAATAATCTTAGCTTTTATAGTAATCTAGATGATTCATTTCCTACCATGTATCAAAGCACTTAGAGCATCCACAGTAGTGGTGCTAAAAAGTTATATTGGTATTTTTAGCTCCTCAAACCCCTAAAAACCATGCTGCAGCAGTGGAGGCATAGGTAAAATTTTTACTTGTTCAGCTACAGTGCACATCCATCTATAGATGTGCATTATAGCGCAAAGCTAAAAAAATAAATAAAAAAATAAAAATTTATTTAACTTTTCTCTCTCTTTTCCATTAAAATATTATTTTTCTCTCTCTCTCTTCCTTCTCTTTCTTTTTGTCAGACTAAAGAGTCTCAGCCCTCTCTCTTCCTTCTCTATCTCTTCGCTATCGTTTCTCTCTTCTTTTCGCGTGATTGGCGATGGTGTGGGTTGGTAGGTTTCGTGGATGGCATGGGTTAGTGGGTTGGCGATGGCGTGGGTTAATGGGTTGGCGATGGCGTGATCGGCGATGGCTGGTCTGGTTCGACGGTGGTCTGGGTTTGATGGTGGGTTTGTGCCTCTTGGTCTTGTTTCTTCTCTCTCTCGATCAAGCTCAGATGGTGGGTTTGATGGTGGTTTGGGGTGCTAGCTCAACACTCTTGGTCTGAAAATCAAGCTTAGATATGTTGGATTTTGGCAGTGGTTGTGGGTGGTCTTGGCATGCTAGTTGTTGTTGGGCGGTTGTTCTTTGGCAGTGGTTGTGGATTGTGCCGTTTGTGGTGTTTTTTTTTTTTTTTTTTTTTTTTGTAGTAGTAGTAGTATGTATTATTTTATTGGAGTGAATATATTATTTTATTGGAGTGAATATTTTATTTTATTGTAGTAGATATATTATTTTATTGTGTTGAAAGCTAAAATAGATCCACTGCTACAGCATGTATGTAGCTAAAATAGATAAAGTAACTTTTGTTGGAGCTAAATAGCTATATTTTTAATGGGTTGGCGATGGCGTGATCGGCGATGGCTGGTCTGGTTCGACGGTGGTCTGGGTTTGATGGTGGGTTTGTGCCTCTTGGTCTTGTTTCTTCTCTCTCTCGATCAAGCTCAGATGGTGGGTTTGATGGTGGTCTGGGGTGCTAGCTCAACACTCTTGGTCTGAAAATCAAGCTTAGATTTATTGGATTTTTGGCAGTGATTGTGGGTGCTCTTGGCTTGCTAGTTGTTGTTGGGTGGTTGTGGGTGGTTGTTCTTTGGCAGTGGTTGTGGATTGTGCCGTTTGTGGTGTTTTTTTTTTTTTTTTGGTAGTAGTAGTAGTAGTAGTAGTAGTATGTATTATTTTATTAGAGTGGATATATTATTTTATTGTAGTAGATATATTATTTTATTGTGATGTTTATATTATTTTATTGTGTTGAAAGCTACTCCTAAAATAGATCAACTGCTACAGTATGTATGTAAGTAAAATAGATAAAGTAACTTTTGGTGGAGCTAAATAGCTATATTTTTAACTCCATTGCTTTGGATGCTCTTAGCAAAAATAGAAAGAAGTTCCTTTCCCTTTTTATTTTATTTTTTAATTGTTTAAGAATGCTTTCCCTAGTCCCTACTATTTGGCTGGTGACAATAAACTTTTTTTCCCAGTTTGCTGTAAAAGATTAATTAGGATGTGTAACTCCTAGTTCATATTCAGTCCTTCAATGCCTTCTTAGTCCTCCTTTGCAATGGGTTAATCACGTAACAAATCCACACTCCATACCTTGATTTCTTAGGTCGAAGATTTATGTGTATCTAGATTCAAAGGGCAGCAATGTTGTGGTTGAATTTTTTTTCAGTCTACTATTTCCTGTATATATTAAATTAATAATTGATACAAAATTAATTAGGAGTTGCAAAAAGTGTCACTTTATTCTAACCTTATATATAATTTAAGTATTTTTTTTAAAAAAATTATTATTATTATCTATATATAATATAAAACCGAAACTTTTGACTTTTTGTTGACCTTTTAAAATTTTGACATGTCAGCTTTGCAAACTCCACAATTTTCCATATTTTCCACATCATTAATTTTTATTTAATTTGTATTTAAGTTTTATTTTATGAAAAACTCAAATATCATATAATAATAAAAAAAATTACTCTCCCTTTCTCGATATCTACACGGCCTCTTCTCCTTTCCCTCTTTCAAAATTCAGATGCACGCTATTTTTCTTCTGTCCCAAACGGCCAAACCCCAATATATCTCCCTGTTTTTCAAGTTCCTGTGTAGACATTGATCCATAAGGCTATTTTCTACCTTTGATTCTTTGTATCAAACCTTTTGTCTCTACTTTAAGGGTGTGTTTGTTTGGAGGTGAAATAGGAAGGATGGGAAACTTTGGAGAGAAAATAGAAAGGAAAATGTTTTTAGAGTGTGTTTGGTTGGGGGGGGGGGGGGGGAGAGAAAGGAAAATAAATGGTAGAAAGCGGGTGCCTGGTTGTTTTCTCTTTAGGCCTACTAAAAACCCCTCATGTTAGACTTCACCTCCAATGTGTTGGGTTTTTATTTATTTATTTTTTATTACTTTAATGAAGTGTCCATTTATACACAATTTTTTTTAAGTATAATGTGTTACTTTTTGTTTTATTTAATAGTGACATAATGGTAAATTTATACAAACTTTATTTTCAACCAAACAAAAAAGTTTTTCATCCCTCCACTTTTCCACTCTCCCAACCAAACACAAATAAGAGAAACTAAAATATTTTCTATCCTCCCACTTATCGATCCTCCTAACAAAACGGACCCTTTAATTGTTTTTATTTTATATTTTAACTCCATAACAATTATGGAGACAAGAAAGTGCAAGATTGGGACCGTAACCACAAGGTTGACACTAAAAGGGGTTCTAAAGAACACAGGCATCATCAAATTCATGGATTGTCACGTGGACGTCCTTTAATTTTTGACAGGATTTGGGTTATATTATTGGCATAGCTAATGCTGCAAGGATCGATAGAAAGTGCACAAGGAGCTCTGGGAATAAGAGAATGCACAAAGTAAAAGAGAGAGAGGTTCAAGTGTAATGTATTGATGTAATATATAATATATTTTGGTAACATGTTGTGTTTCTAGACTTCATGACTCTTTGTGGTGTTTTGGCTGCTTTTTATTTCAAACTAATAAGAGTTTGGAGTTTTTGCTAGCATGATCTATTAAGAACTAAACAAAGCAATGAGTGTTAATTATTGCCTTACACATGGTTTTATGCATTAAATTGTGATGTATATTTTGGTGGATTTTACATGTTTGAGCTTTTGGAATCTCGGATCATGAGTAAACAATCTATGTGTGTTTTTGTTCCATGTATGTGTTCGTTTTATGTCCTATTTGTGTTCCAAGGTTTGATATTATTTATTTTTGAGAGATGGTTATTAAATAGTGTTCATGTTATAGCAATCTAACAACAATCATAGTGCATGCCATTTGATCTTCAAAAAAATTATAAATAAAAAACGAAAATAGTTGATTAGATGACAAAGACTATAGGGGATTCTAGGAGTAGAATTAGTATAAATTTGGGGAGGAATTTATTACAAAATCAGTTGAACTTAATTAAGAGAAAAGGAAAATCCAGTGAAATCAAATCCTTATAATTTCCAAATGGAATATAAGCAAGAACGCTAAACATGCTCTAGATAGGTGCTATGTCTTTTTTTTTAATAAGTAGATAGGTGCTATGTTTTGACTTAAAATATGCAAAAATTACTTTAGTTGGTAATATATTACATAGTATATGGGTCAAATTAGAGAGGGTTTGAACTTGATTTTTGAACATCTATTATTTAGATTTCATTTTTATTAGTTTCCCGTGCATCACACAAGTTAATGATTAGTTATTAGTATAATTATGATTTAAAAAAAAATTATTTTGAAAATTTTTATTTTGAAAGTGAGTTTTTGGAATTTCCTTTTGGAGAATTTTTATAAAAGGACTTGCAAAACTTCATTTTTCACTTTTTGAAAACTTTATCAGGCCCAATTGGCCCAACCCATTCAAATAACCATACCCGGTAACCAAAAAACCAAGCCTAGACCCACACAGCCAGCCCAGTCCACATTTATACACTAGTTTTTCTATTGGTGTTCAAACAGTGAAGCTTTATTTGGTCAACGTCATGGCAATGCCTTCTTAGTGGGCCGCACTTAGCAAGTCTAGGCAAAATCTTTTTGGCCTTTGAACTATTGTAATATCTAAAATACCTTATTTTGATGGTTGTAAATAACTAAAAATAACCCATGGGATTGAGCAATTCTTTGAGTGACCAAACTTTGCAAATAACATAGAAGTTAGGTATGCAAGTTTAAAGTTAATAGGAGGAGTACAACTTTTCTAGGAGGGCCTTGAATATCTTTGTTATATAAAGTATGAACTTGTCATTATTGTCTAGAAAAATATGGAAGAAAAGCTTTGTGATGAATATTTGTTACTAAATTTCTTAGTCAAGTATATGTTTGGCATTGATTATTTTTGCCAACCTATTTTACTATTCAGCTTATTTTTGTTACTATTTATGGACCCCACTTCACTTTTTGGTATTATTCCTGGGTTTCACTATACTATTTCAGCTAACTTTTAATTTTATCTACTATACTTTCAGTAAAAGTTTTCAATTTCAATGAAATAAGCAAATCTCAAACGGATACTAAGTATCTATACCAATCTTAGTGTGATAATTTTCAAGATCAAAGTGATTGTATGAGGAAATGTAATAGCCAACCAATTGCACGATCGAAGAAAATACGATAAATTCTCATCCCACTTCATGTCCTTGGTGTTACTCTTTAACAATCTAGCTTTTGTCAAGACTTCTAAGAATTATCTAAAAAGTTCATGAAAGGTTTTTCAAGACTTGATTGCTTAGGTGAAGAAAGTGAAGACTCAAACTAATGAGATTTTGGTAATGGATAAACATCAAGTAACATTAGAGTATAATGTTGATAATGAAGCACGAGCATCAACAAGTGTTGCTGGTCAAATATCTGATCCTCCAGCAATTTAAAACTTGAGGTCAAGTTTTTTCTAACCAAAGCTGATGAAATTTCGCCTTAATGGAACCGAGTAATAAGGTTTGACCCAAGGGTTAGGTTAGAAAAGATTTGTTTTAGATTTATAGTGAGGTTTGCTTAAAATCCAAAGAGTGATGGGCATAAGAAGACTATGTTAAATTCAACGGAGGCCAACCAAACCAAACAACTTCTTGATATTGCTCAAAGAAGGATTCAATTTCATGGTATACTAATTGTTAAAGAAATTTTTTCTATTAAAATTTTGCCTTTTTTGGTGACACTTCGTCAATGACACTCTTGAGAAGTAAAAAGGATGAAAAAGTTTAGCTTCACAAAATTTCTCACAATTTCTTGTTATAATTGTAACGTGACCGAGTGTAATTGGTGAAGAAAAAATAATTAATCCAAGTATAAGTAATGGTTAATTACTCACAGTCTGCCACGTCAGAGTTGTGACAAAAAAATTGTAGAATAATTTGTGGTCCTAAAACTACTCAAAAAGGATTTTAGAATTGTTTGCTAACAAGTAGGATTACGAATGGGGGAATATATTAGGAAATATAATTATATTAGTATATTACATTTGGAAATCTAAACCTACAAATATATTTATTTTATTTTGGATTTTTTTGATGTGTATATTGTAATTATCCAAGTAAAGACATGGAAGTTCATTTTGTACAACTTTCAATGAAACACAACTCTCTATAGTAAAAAATTAAAATAACCAAATAAATTGGGTTGAAATCGAATCCTATTTTTGGAAATGAAATTAGTAAATACTTCAAAGAAAAGGTTAAAAAAGAATGTTAAAAAATAATTTGGATGAAGCTTGTATTTAATTTTTTTTTTTTTTTTTTTTTTTTAAAAAGCATGAAGGATGGAGGCTGGGCTGTCCCCATTGGTGAAGTTGGTGGTTTGATGGCAGTATATAAGATGGGCCTAGACTCCGTCTTTCTTTACAACTAGGCCTGAAGCCTGGACAGAAGCTAGGACTAGACTCTGTCTTTTTTTATTTTTCTTTTTTGATATGGACCTAGCCTGAACACCAGTTGGAGGTAGTTGTTCTTTTCAAATATATAATATGGGCCAAGACTCTGTCTTTTTTTTTTCTTTTTCTTTTTTCCTAGATAACTAGATTTTAATAATTAGAGAGTTTATTTGAGATTCGTTTATTTTGTTAAAATTAAAAATTTTTGTTGAAAATATTATAAATAAAGGTAAATGTTAGTTGAAATAATACACTGGGATTCATAAATAGTACCAAAAGTACAATGAGACTCATGAATAGTACTCAAAATAAGTTGAATAGTAAAATAAGATAAACAAATAGACATAAAGTGTATATATATTGACATTGGTTGGAGTTTTTTTTTTTTTTTGATAAGTTGGTTGGAGTATCAAATAGCTAAGTAGCTAGCTGACTTCATTACTATTATTTAAAAAAAAAAAAAAAAAACTAACAAGTGATTTTAGGTGGTGAGTTTTTAATTTTATTTGTTTATTTTTTGGAGAATAGATAAATCTTAATCAATCGATCAACTATTACACTTGTGCAGTAGCCGAGCAGCCAAACGGTCCAAACCCACAATTATTAACTTTAGTTCTAGCTAATTGTGGTGCTTTTCTCTTTTAAATAATATAGGAAACCTTCTTCTCCAAAAAAAAAATTAAATAAATAAATTAAATTAAATTAAATTAAAAAAAAATCTAAGAAACCTACGGCAGGTCACAGACTCACAGGGGCTTTTTAACATTCCATTAAAAGAGTTATGACACTTTCCTCAAAAACGAAAAAAAGATAAAAGAAAAAAAAAAAAAAAGGAGTTATGACACTAAGATTTCTTTCATCGATTTAATAAATGTTTTCATAAAAAATCATGATTTTTAATTATGAATTTTTTTGCAATTGGTATTGTAGGGTCAGTTTTTGTAGCCCAAGCCTACGAGGTGTGGAATATGAGCCCAACACACCCAAAACAATAAATTTGTAAAGCGTGAGTGAAAGAACTGGGCCGAATATGAATTAAACAAGAATTGGTGGTAGTATGAGCAAATAGTCTAACATGCAATCACGAAAAAACCATGAAGAGCTTAAGGTCTGAAGAGGGATTTTATTGAATGTTCTTAGGTTACAGATTCCAGAGCTACAGTAAAGTGATTTTTTGTTCTTCTTTCTCTTTTTCTTCGATCCCCATTCCATCAGGGGCTCCCCTTCTTTATATAGCCTCTTTCCTAAACATCTCAACCGTCCACTTGTCTTCCATCTGCTATCACACTCGAGTGTAGGTCACATCAAGCATCCTCTTTAGCTTTTGGGAGTGACGGTAGGTGAGGTTGCACTATTCAGGGGTCTTCTCCACATAAATGCGGCCAGGAAAGTTGTTGCAGGGCATTAAATGCGGTGGTGACAGCTTTTTCTTGAGATATTTCTTCATCCTTATCATCCCCAAGGGCGCCCAGAGCTTATCTTTGCCACCAACATTGCCAAGAAGGGCATTCGGGCCTTCTGTAAGTTTATTTGATCAGAACTATTCGTATCCGAGGAGTAATACCTCTTCGGACAAAGGGTGACCTCTTCGGATTGTACTTTTCAGCCATCTCCGGGTTCGTTGCCCTCAGGTGAACACTATCCCAGCCCATTATTACTCTTTGGACATAAAGTGATCCAAAAAATAGGGCCTCAGGCCCAATTGGTAGATCTGGGCTTTTACCCCCCACAATAGCCCCTCAAAATCTCAATTTTTCCCTCGCATCCGAAGAGAAAATGTGTGATTTTGACTTGCCACGGAGAAAAAAGCTTGAGAGCAGCCACGTGTTTGAGCTGGCACGTGTGTAGGCACAGTTATAAGCGCTTCATCATTGCCGCTGCGGTTTCCATATTCCCAAGGCGTTGCATTAATTGCACCAGGTGGCGCTTTGTCTTTCATATCCAACGGTGAATGATTGATCTGACGGACGTGGTTCTTCCCCGGGGTTTGGGCAAAATAACTTCCGCCCCTTCACGTGATCCAGTATAAATCCTCAGAAGAAGTCATTTCTTCTTCACTTTGCAAATTTCCAAACGCTCCAGCAAGAACAGGCACGAGACTCCGTCCAAATCTCTCAGTCACCGACTCCAATCTTCCTCAGAGTCTTCACGAATCTTTCTACGAGCCTAAAAATCCTTCTCCGACCTAGTTCTCGTAAGTTGTCGCCCATCAAATCCTTTAGTTTTCTCTTCGGCCAACCATCTTTTCGTTTTAAGTGACATGGGGAAACTCCAGTATTTGGTAGATAGCCCGGAACAGATGAAGGCATTTAGGGCCACATATCGCATACCCCCAAACGTGGGTGTGAGGTATTGCCCCCCGGAAAAAATACTAACAGATCGGAAGACAGGCGAAGTGGTTATCCCCCTTATCGCCTTCCTAGAAGGAGGGATGACCATCCCCATGGGTCCCATCACCACCAGTTACCTTAGAAACCATAGGATTAGCCCGGATCAATGCGCGTCTAACATGTTTAGGATCCTAGGAGCGGTTGAGGATCTGAACCGCCATTTAGGACTGGGCCTCACCTGGCTTGATATGGTGCACATGTATGAGTGCCACAGCCAACAAGGGGCGGGATACTATCTCAAATCCTGCCTCCCCAAATCAAACAAAAGGATGAAAGAAGATTACGTGATCGTCTCAGGCGCATGGCATGACGGTCCCCACTGTCCAACCAAGCCAGGAGAGCCAAGTGGGACATGCTAGATTTAGGTTCACTAACAGTAAGCTTAGGATTCCCGCCCATTTGACAATTTTTAATTCTCTGTGTCGTTATTTCCGAGTTTCTAATAAAGTTTTGCTGTGATTTCTGACAGATAGGAATCGCGTTTCTCCTCGGCTCAGCCTTACCAATACCGCCGCCCTCAACTACTTGTTAAGATCAGAGATTTTTGTGAGCGATGACGGGCAGCTGCGGTCGGCTCCTCTTATCCTCGGGTACACGACGAAGAAGAAGGACTGTCAACCGATTGGCAACGCTATAACACAAGGGGATTACCGTCTCCACCGAATAGATGTTGCTCGAAAGGGGTTTTTAGCACCACACGACCTTCCACCAGTGCCCCATCCTAACCCAGCGGGTGTGCCACTGCTCGCCCAACCAGTTGCCCAAGTCCTCCTTAAACTGGAAGCTGCAGGTCAAAGGGTTGGCTCTTCGACCTCCTCACTAGAAGAGCAAATAGACAAGTTTTAATTTAGAGGAGAAGCTTCGGGCGGGGTGCAAGTTATTCCGTCCTTGGACTCCGAAGAGGAGTTTGATAGGCATTCCAGCGCCCGTCCACCCCTTCTGATGACTGCCATTCCTGAAGTCTCTTCGCACGAGAAAGACATGGCAGACTTAAAGGCGCTAATGAAGAGCAGAGGGAAGAAGCCCGAACCGAAAGGCACTGGGACTTCTCAACCAGTGGCGAACTTGCCTCCGCCATCACCTCAGGTTCCTGACCTTGGCCTAAGGCCCATACCAGACCTGAGGAAAAAGAGGCCCCTCGAGACTGAGGAGAGGGAAGTGGTGGTGGTGCCACCCAAAACGAATAAGCAACAGAAGGTGACGAGAGACCACCGGAGCAGAAGGGGCTCGTCTGTTGAGAGCCGAGAAGAGAATGTTGCGGTTGACGTACGCCGAGCAGGACCTCGCACGTAGTCTCCGAGGTTGAAGCTGGATGGCACTCCGATCCCTTGGGACACCTCCCTCAGAAACTACGATGGGGGGAGGGTAGGCTTCGTTGTTGAGGCCTTGGAGTAGCCACTCCTCTTCCCCCACGATATGGAGTCCTACAGGCGCTTTAACCAGCAGGAACTCTTCCTATCCCTTAAGAGGGATATAGCCATGGTAAGTGGACTTAGTCTGCTCAATCCTCTCTTTTCAATACTTTCTTTTTTGTGCCTCATACTCGGAATTTCTCTTATGCAGGTTACTCAGCAAATCTATATGGCCGAGGAATGGAACAAGAAGTCCTACCTCGAAACCCAAGCTGAGGCCCATACTCGGTTCGAGGCTGAACAATCCCTGGGCAGTCTGAAGGAAGAATATGCTCTCTTGTCCGAGCAATTCAAGGATATGACTAACTAGAGGAACAGCCTCGACGCTGGCCTGAAAACTGCTGAAAAGAAGGCCGAGGAGCAGCGCAAGCAGCTGAACATGGCCGAGATTAACTTGGCTACTGAGAGGGAGCTGGTGAAAGGGCTTAGAGATGAGCTCAAAAAAGCCAAGGAGAGCGCCCGACTAGCCGAGCAGAATGCTCAACTGGCCAAGGAGGCAATCGAAGCTGAGAGGAAGGCAGCATACCAGCTCGGGTGGATGAGACCGGGTCCCAGCTTACAGAACAGTTTGCCTCGATTAGCCAAGAATATTGTGACATAACCTGGCACAAGGCAATGGATGCTGCTGGAGTCCCTGCTGACTCGGAGCTGAGACTGCTTGGGAGCATATATTACGATCCTGAGATCCGAGAGCTCCCTGTGGCTGATCATCCTCCTTCACAGCTTCCAGAGGCCTCGGTTCAACCCTTGGCCAGCCAAGTCCCTCCTGCCAACCCTAAGGTTTCCAAGGAACTGGAGAAAGGGAAGACCTCCTCTAAGCCCAAGGACCAGGCCCTAGATGCTGCTGCTACTCGGACAGGCCAGGCTGCTGACCCTGTGGTGCCTCAACCGAAGACATAGACATAGGGGTTTTTATTTTGTACTTGTATTAACCTTGCTTTTATGTTAAAGAGTTGTAAACCCTTTTCCTTTTGATCAATGAAACAGTTTTTTTTTTTTTTTTTTTTTTTTTTTTTTTTTTTTTTTTTTTTTTTTTTTTTTTTTTTTTTTACTTTTGCTGTTTTTGTTACATGTCTTATGATTTATCATTGCTGCCTGTAACTATACTTCGTAATTAGACCAGTGTGAATAAACTTGATCACTATGTCATACCGATGGTATGAATAATCGAAATTGATTGTGAAAGGAACAATTCGTATAAGAGTAATAAGCAATGACCACAGTGAGTAATTATGGAAGTTTTGCACGCCTTTCCAAGTATATAAAGGGAGTGTGATTGCAGCTCGGCTTCGAATTAAACACAACTAAGGAGGCCAATCATAAATTAGAATCAACCTAAATACAATCAAGAATTTTAGCGCTAAGCCCTAGTGACAGTAGCTGTGTGGATGTGTTGACTAATCCAAATCATCTGATCTGAGGATTGCAGGCGTGATAGGATTTAAGTTTAAACACTTAAAGAGTAGTAACGAAGTGTTAACTAACCCAAATCATCTGATCCCAGGACTACAGGTATGATAAGATTTAAGTTTAAACACTTAAAGAACAGTAACAGAGTGTTAATTAACCCAAATCATCTGGTCCGAGGACTACAGGCATGATAGGATTTAAGTTTAAACACTTAAAGAACAGCAACGGAGTGTTAACTAACCCAAATCATCTGGTCCGAGGACTACAGGCATGATAGGATTTAAGTTTAAACACTTAAAGAAAAGTAACGGAGTGTTAACTAACCCAAATCATCTGATCCGAGGACTACAGGCATGATAGGATTTAAGTTTAAACACTTAAAGAACAGTAACGGAGTGTCAACTAACCCAAATCATCTGGTCTGAGGACTACAGGCATGATAGGATTAAGTTTAAACACTTAAAGAACAGTAACGGAGTGTTAACTAACCCAAATCATCTGGTCCGAGGACTACAGGCATGATGGGATTTAAGTTTAAACACTTAAAGAACAGTAACGGAGTGTTAACTAACCCAAATCATCTGGTCCGAGGACTACAGGCATGATAGGATTTAAGTTTAAACACTTAAAGAACAGTAACGAAGTGTTAACTAACACAAATCATCTGGTCCGAGGACTACAGGCATGATAGGATTTAAGTTTAAACACTTAAAGAACAGTAACGAAGTGTTAACTAACCCAAATCATCTGGTCTGAGAACTACAGGCATGATAGGATTTAAGTTTAAACACTTAAAGAACAGTAATGGAGTGTTAACTAACCCAAATCATCTGGTCCGAGGACTACAGGCATGATAGGATTTAAGTTTAAACACTTAAAGAACAGTAACGGAGTGTTAACTAACCCAAATCATCTAGTCCGAGGACTACGGGCATGATAGGATTTAAGTTTAAACACTTAAAGAACAGTAACGGAGTGTGAACTAACCCAAATCATCTGGTCTGAGGACTACAGGCATGATAGGATTTAAGTTTAAACACTTAAAGAAAAGTAACGGAGTGTTAACTAACCAAAATCATCTGGTCCGAGGACTACAGGCATGATAGGATTTAAGTTTAAACACTTAAAGAACAGTAACATACACAGAATAAGCATATTAATTGAAGAGAAAGATCGCCTAATAATAGTACCTTTTGAGGTTATTTACATTCCAAGGACGTGGTATTATATGACCCTCCAGGTCTTCTAAGAAATACGCCCTAATGCCAGCCCTTGAAGTGATACGATATGGCCCTTCCCAATTGGGTCCTAACTTTCCCCAAGCTGGGTTCCTTGCAGTACCCATAACTTTCCTCAGTACCAGGTCACCAGGCTCTAAAGGCCTTAGTCTTACATTAGCATCATAGCCCTGCCTGAGCTTTTGTTGGTAATGTGCCAGCTGAACCATGGCACTCTCCCTCCTTTCATCAATCAGGTCTAGACTCCTTTCCAGCTGCTCATTGTTGCTGGTCAGACTGAATGAACTGGTCCTTAGTGTTGGGAATCCTGTTTCCAGAGGTATGACAGCTTCAGCGCCATAGGTCATTGAGAAAGGGGTCTCTCCAGTAGATCTGCGAGGCGTAGTCCTGTAGGCCCAAAGTACGTGTGGCAGTTCTTCCACCCATTTACCCTTCGCGTCGTCAAGTCTTCTCTTTAGGCCATTTACTATGACTTTGTTGGCAGTCTCTGCTTGCCCATTACCCTGGGGATAGGCAGGTGTAGAGTATCTATTTGTGATCCCCAGCTCGGTACAATAATTCCTGAATGCTTTGCTGTCAAATTGTAGGCCATTGTTCGAGATGAGAGTGTAAGGAACTCCAAACCGAGTAACGATGTTCTTCCACACAAACTTTTGAACGTCAACGTCTCTGATATTGGCTAGCGGCTCTGCTTCGACCCACTTGGTGAAATAGTCTGTACTGACCAGAAGGTACTTCTTGTTTCCCGCAGCTTTAGGGAATGGTCCCACAATATCCAAGCCCCATTGGGCGAAAGGCCATGGGCTAGATAACGGATTGAGAGTTCCCTCTGGTTGGTGGATGTTTGGGGCGAAGCGCTGACATTGATCACACTTTTTAACATACTCGTGGGCTTTTTTCTGCATGTTCGGCCACCAATAGCCTTGAGTAATAGCCCGATGAGCCAAAGACCTTCCTCCCATATGGCTCCCATATATTCCTCCGTGTAACTCTTCTAGCAATAGCTCGGCCGATTCAGGATGCATGCATAGTAAATATGGTCCTGAATAAGAGCATTTATACAATCTCTGGTCTTCGGATAGCCAGAACCTGGTCGCCTTCCTTCGAATTTTATCAGCTTCCTATCTTCCTTCAGGCAAGATGTCTTCTTTCAAGAATTTAACTATGGGGCCTATCCAGCAGGGTCCTGTCCTAACTTGGTGAACCTGAATTGCATCCTTTTTTGTCTCTATAGGTCCATGCAAGTCCTCGACGAGAATAACTCTAGGCAAGTTTTGTGCCGAGGAGGTAGCAAGCGTGGCCAAAGAGTCGACATGTGCGTTACCACTTCTGGGGATGTGCAGCAAACTAAAAGAGTCGAACTCCGATTGCAGACATTTAACTCGGCTCAGGTACCCCTGCATTCTTTTGTCTTTCGCCTCGAACTTCCCTAGTACTTGACCCACAACTAACCTTGAGTCCGAGAACAATTCCACAGACTTTCCTCCCATTTTTCGGACCATGGCCATTCCTGTCAACAGGGCTTCAGACTCCGCTTCATTGTTCGTTGCCGAAAAGTCCAACCTTAACGACTTTTCGATAATTATTCTTTCAGGGGATATCAACACTAGCCCCACTCCAGAACCTTTTTGATTTGCAGCACCGTCCACATACACTTCCCAACGGGAGGGGTCTTGCTGAGAAATCATGCCAACTGATTTTTCATCCATGTCCGACACGGGCATTACTTCTTCTAGTTGAGGCTCCATGAACTCAGCCATTAAATCTGCAAGGACCTGGCCTTTAACCGATGTGCGGGGCATATATTTGATATCGAAAGCCCCTAAGATCGTACCCCACTTGGCAATCTGCCCAGTGTAATCAGCGTTTCGAAGTACGGCCCTGAGTGGGAGTTGAGTGAGGACAATGACAATATGGGCCTGGAAGTAATGAGGTAGATTTCGCGTGCCGAGTACCACTGTTAGGATAGCCTTCTCCAGAGGCAAGTAACGGATCTCGGCCTCATGCAGTGACTTGCTTACGTAGTAAACTGGTCTTTGCACACCGCAGTCTGATCGTATCAACACTAGGCTCACCACACAGGGAGCTACGGCGATGTAGGCGAACAATACCTCGTCTGGCTCAGGTCTGGACATGATTGGTGGCCGGGCCAAATAATCTTTGAGCTGCTGGAAGATCAAAGCACATTCTTCAGTCCATTCGAATCCCTTCCACTTGCCGAGTAGAGAGAAAAAGGGCCGACACTTGTCTGCTGATCTAGAGATAAATCGATTCAAGGCAACGGTCATCCCAGTTAGTTTCTGAACCTCTTTGGGATTCCGATGAGCTTGCAGATCATTGATGGCCTTTATCTGGTCGAGGTTAACCTCAATTCCTCTGTGAGTCACCATGTATCCCAAGAACTTGCCGGATCCTACCCGAATGAGCATTTGGACTCATCCAGGCGCAGCTTGTACTTCCTCAGTACCTCAAAGGTACTTTCAAGGTCCTTTACATGCTCACCAACGACCTTGCTCTTTACGAACATGTCATCTATGTAGACTTCGATATTTTTACCTAGCTGTGGTTTGAACATCCTCGTCATCATCCTCTGATAGGTAGACCCCGCGTTCTTTAAGCCGAATGGCATCACCTTATAGTGGTAGTTACCAATGGGAGTGACAAAAGCAGTTTTCTCCTGGTCGTCCAGAGCTAGTGGTATCTGATGGTAGCCTTGGAAGGCGTCCAGGAAACTCATCCGAGGATGGCCGACGGTGGCATCCACCAGTTGGTCGATTTTCGGCATAGGGAATGGATCTTTGGGGCAAGCCTTATTCAAATCAGTAAAATCCACGCACACTCGCCACTTCCCACTCTTCTTCTTTACCACCACGGTATTCGCCAGCCACTCAGGATAAAAAACTTCCTTAATGGCTCCGGCTTGTTTGAGCTTCGCTACTTCTTCTCTTACTACATCAGCATGCTCCTTGGATGGGCGCCGAGGAGGCTGTTTCTTTGGGGTAAGCAGCGGGTTTACCTTTAGATGGTGACATATGAACTCTGGGTCCACCCCTGGGGCTTCGTAAGCGCTCCAGGCAAATATATCAAGATTTCGCTTGAGAAACTCTATTAACTCTTCCCTTTCTTAAAGAGGTAGTTGTGATCCAACTTGGAAGAACTTATCAGGATCATCTCCAATAACCACTTTCGTTAGATCCTCACACCGAATGCCTTCATCTGGACCTTCGACGGGCAATTCCCGAGACTTTAACTGTTATAAACCCCTTTCGACTCTGGATGAAGACTCGGCTTTGGGCTCGTGCTGGATGGCAGCTACTAGGCACTGTCGGGCTGCGGACTGGTCTCCTCGAATCTCGTGAACTTGCCCTTCAGATGGATATTTGACCTTCTGATGCAAAGTAGAGGAAACAGCCCCTAGTGTATGAAGCCAAGGTCTGGCCACAATTGCCATATAAGGCGAATACACATCCACAACAATAAAATCCGCCTCTACCACTTCAGCCCCGGTTTGCATAAGTAAGCGTATCTGGCCTTTTGGAGTGACAGCCTTCCCTTCAAAACTCACGAGGGGGGACTTGTATGGTATGAGGTCCTGGGGCTTCAGGCCTAGCCCCTTGTAGAGATCAGGGTACATTATCTCCACAGCGCTTCCCTGGTCCACCATCACCCTCTTCACATCGTACCCTCCAATTCTGAAGGTGATAACTAACGCATCATCATGGGGTTGGATGGTGCCGGTCATGTCTTCGTTCGAGAACCCTATAACAAGCGAAGCATATAACTTAGCTCTCTTCGAAATTCTGCCTATGTCCCCTGCTGGTGGTCGACCTACCGACATAACTTTCAATGGCCAAGCCCCTGTTCTCCCCGGCGCGGCGAAGACGACGTTAATAGTTCCTAGTGGCGGTTTTGAAGGGTCATCTTTTCGTGGCCCTGAGCCCATCTGCCCTCCTCAGTCGCTAGAGGGTGCAAGAGGTGTCTTAGTCTACCATCACGAACCAGTTGGTCCAAGTGATCCCATAGGCTCCTACAATCCTCCGTGGTGTGCCCATGGTCTTGATGGTACTGGCAGTAGAGATTATGATTACGTCTCTCAGGATTTCCTACCATCTTATTCGGCCACTTGAAAAACGGCTCGTTCTTAATCTTCTTCAAAACCTAGGGCACTGACTCTTTAAATACAGTATTAACCGCTTGAGGATTGGTCGACCCTGATTGTCCAGCGAAATCTCTACGTGCTTTACTGCTGTTGTAGCGATCCGACCGGAAATCTCTCCTCTCCTGGGGGATTGCTTTATCTTTTCCTTTCCCTTGTTGCTGATCCTCTTCAACTCTTTTGTACTTTTCTATACGGTCCATAAGTTGACGCATATTAGTGACTGGTTTGCCAGATAAGGAGGTCCTTAAATCGTGGTCAGTAGGGAGGCCGAGCTTGAATGTGCTAAGGGCCATTGCATCAGAGTTGCCCTCCATATCATTAAACATCTCCCAGTATCTATCCGAATACGCTTTCAGAGTCTCGCCCTCGTGCGTGCATGCTTCGGGACAATAGTGAAGACAGGGGCCTAGCTACTCTTCGGCAGGTGACAAATCGTGAACCAAATGCTTGAGTGAGCTCTTTGAAGGAATTAATAGAGTTTGCCTTCAAGCCGTCAAACCACCTCATTGCCACTGGTCCTAGACTGGAAGGGAAAACTTTATACATCAGAGCTTCATCTCTGGAGTGGACAGCCATCCTCTGGTTAAAATGACTCACGTGCTCCACGGGGTCCGTTTTACTATTGTAGATGGTAAACGTTGGCTGGTTAAAACGTCGAGGGAGCCTTGCTTCCTCAATTCTGCGAGTAAAAGGTGACCGAGAGATCTGATTCAAGGCCCTACTCATAGCATCATTGCCCACGCCTCCGCGTGATGGACTTCTAGATCGCTTTTTGCGATGAGGCTCTTCTTCGTAGGAAAAGGATTCACTGACCGGTATCTGAGGTTTCTGCTGGTAAGTGACGTCCTACTCGTCTTCGGAATCGTCATCAGAATACGAGGAAATCTGTTTCCTCTTTGCATGGTGCAACTCTCTCTTCAGTTTTTCAACTTCTAGTTGCAAACCCCGATTCTCCTCTGCATGGGACACGTGACTTCCGCCGTGTGACTGGCTTTGGCCAGTATGCACAGTATGCACACTACCCTCACGATCTTGCCTTCTTTCCAAGTTAAGAAAAGGGTCAGCAGGTTGGGATGCCCTAGATTCTGCTTGTTGTTGACGTTGTTCTGCCATCACCAACGGTTGTTTTCACCCCAGCACAAGCTCTTCCCATAGACGGTGCTAATTGTAGGGTCAGTTTTTGTAGCCCAAGCCCACGAGGTGTGGAATATGAGCCCAACACATCCAAAACAATAAATTTGTAGAGCGTGGGTGAAAGAATTGGGCCGGATATGAATTAAACAAGAATTGGTGGTAGTATGGGCAAATAGTCTAACATGCAATCACGTAAAAACCATGAAGGGCTTAAGGTCCGAAGAGGAATTTTATTGAATGTTCTTAGGTTACAGATTCCAGAGCTACAATAAAGTGATTTTTTGTTCTTCTTTCTCTTTTTCTTTGATCCCCATTCCATCAGGGGCTCCCCTTCTTTATATAGCCTCTTTTCTAAATATCCCAACCGTTCACTTGTCTTCCATCTGCTATCACACTCGAGTGTGGGTCACATCAAGCATCCTCTTTAGCTTTTGGGAGTGACGGTAGGTGAGGTTGCACTGTTCAGGGGTTTTCTCCACATAAATGCGGCAAGGAAAGTTGTTGCAGGGCATTAAATGCGGTGGTGGCAGCTTTTCCTTGAGATATTTCTTCATCCTTATCATCCCCAGGGGCGCCTAGAGCTTATCTTTGCCACCAACATTGCCAGGAAGGGCATTCGGGCCTTCTGTAAGTTTATTTGATCAGAACTATTCGTATCCGAGGAGTAATACCTCTTCGGACAAATGGTGACCTCTTTGGATTGTACTTTTCAGCCATCTCCGGGTTCGTTACCCTCAGGTGAATACTATCCCAGCCCATTATTACTCTTCGGACATAAAGTGATCCAAAAAACAGGGCCCCAGGCCCAATTGGTAGATCTGGGCTTTTACCCCCTACAGGTATAAATCTTTGCATAATTTTTACCTTCTCTTTTTTCCTTTCTTTCTTCTGAACAATAGAAAAGGGTTTGTGAGTTGTGACAACTTAGAAATGCATTTTTTTTAATAAGTAAGATTCATCTTGTTATGCAAAAGTTATTTTTTTGGTAGGTTGAGAATAAAAAAAAAATATATGAATTGCTAATTATAGTTCCTAGACAGAACCACTGAAACCAATGAATAGATTAAATATAGAAAAGGAGGTATAATTTAGCACTAATTTTATGGAACTTGGAATTCACTAAGGTGTCTCTACATATGGTTACTTTATTTACTTTCTAAAGTGACCAAACCAACTCTAATTTAGGAGTTTTTTTTTTTTTTTTTCTTGGATTGATTTTGACTAAATGAATATGATGAGTTTAACAAATTTCTGGTACATGTTTGAGCTTACATATGCCAAATGTTTAAATTTTGTAGTTGGACTATTGTTATTTGGGCTTTTTATTTTTTTGCTTTAAGAAGGCCCAAAATATTAGGGGGGCCAAGTTAATTTATTTTTTGGGTTAAATTCTAAAATAGGCATTCTATTAGGGAGACTTTTTAAAAGGCAGAAAGGGGGTTATTGTATCTCCACACACACACACACACACATATATATATATATATTTAGATTAGGGTAAAGTAGAATTCTTATAAAAATAAAAAAAATAAATAAATAATTGGGTAAAAAAATGAGATCCCCACCCACAACAAATCAAATGATAAATAAAATAGAAGTGTTACGTCCACAACATTTTCATAACAAATCATAAGTGATAAGTTGTTTTGGTTCTAATTTGAATCACAACATAAATTAATTTTATGTTCACTCATAACAACTAATAACAACTTACCACCTATGATTTATTATGAAAATGTTATAGACATAACATTTCTCTAAATAAAATGGTCATGTGTGTGGTAATTCTTAAGTACTCCTGGAGCATGAAGAATAATTCTTCTTCCGCTCACATTCCTTGTGGAGTCCACTCATTAAATTCATGATGAAGTCTAACATGAATGTGAGAAAAAAAAAGCACAATTTCTCCATGCTTTTATGTACTTAAGAATTTTTCGCATATGTGAAGGCTCCAAAAGATCGATAGTCATGTAAGTAATGAACAAATAACTCCTGCATGGAGAGTATGGGAGGTGCCAACAACCCAGATATCTGGATTGTACTCTATCCATTACATATCACCATAACACCTCCCATAATCACACAAAGTGACAGTAACAGAGAGGTTATGGTCCCACGAATTTGAGAAGAACATATCCAAAAGGAGAAGGTTCATTCTTGAGTGAACAATTGCCGTACTAAAAAGAAATTAATCTAACTTGAGCATCAAAAGACTGGTTGCAGAACACATGTTCTAGACTCTCACTTTCCTATCTTTCTTTGTGGGCTTATCCATGAGTAATGAGTTTGGACTTGAATCATTAAACTTGATGTCCAAATTTCATACACAAAGATCCCTAATCAAGGTTCCAAACTTCCAATTATCATGCAAAGAAACACACACCAATCACAAAAACAAATAAACAAAAGTTCAAACAGTAGTCAAAAAAAAAAAAAAAAACAAAAACAAAAGACAGGACAATAGAGTGCAAAATATATCAAATGTAATCAATTTGTCATATGCAAAGATAATAGAATGCAAAATGTATCTAGTGTAATCAATTTGTCAAATCCAAAAAGACAAGATAATTAATAGAGTGCAAAATATGTCTAGTGTAATCAATTTGTCAAATCCAAAAAGACAAGATAATAGAGTGCAAAATATATCCATTGTAATCAATCTCTCAAATCCAAATCCAAGTCCAAGTCCACCTGCAAAAGATTTTAAAAAAAAAAAATTGGTTTCATGTAATTTCAAAGGCAAACACAAAAGAAAATACAAATTTCACTAACAATGTTATCACAATTTTTGCAATTTCCTTTTCTAAATTTAGAGCATACTATAGTGAATGAGAAAAAGGAGTATTCGGAAATACTATATATGAATGGGGAAGTGGACTTTGGACTGAGGTATGATTTGCAAGTGAAGTTAAACAAAAAATTAATAAACACACTAACAACAACAATAACAACAAAGCTTTTGTCTCAAAATTTAGGGTTAACTATGGATTCTTAACAAATTAGATTGGATCAGCCAATGGATTATTGTTTTCCTATGTTCTATCTATCTATTGAAGTTATGCTCTCGATTCTTAAAAAAAAAAGTTATACTCTTTGTCGCGTCCCTAATTACATGTCATTTTTTTATATTACTTCTACTAATGTTATTTTTCACCTTAATTTCTTTTCTTTTTTTTTCTTATCGATTCATTACTTCTTTTTCTTTGAACTAAACTAGCTCAAGTGAATCTCCCTCATATTTATCTAATATGATAAATAAAGTGTCAGAATTACATTTAAAAGAAAGAAAACGAAAGTGGACATGATGATAATAATATAGTACACAAACTTCACTTAGGAGCATCCTTTAAACATTGAGCGAAATCAATGACAAAACCCACATAAAAACATCTATTAGTAGTTGTGAAAGGGGGATTGCTCTTCTTTCTTTTGAAAATGTTACATGCATAACATTTTCATAGTAAATTCTAGGCATTAAGTTGTTACTCGATTTAATTTGAATTTACTACTAAAATTACTTTTTTTATCTGCCAATAATAATTATGAAGTACATACAAGGCATTTCTCCAATGAAAAAGATTGGTTAAAATTTGAGTTTTCCTTTCTTTTCTTTGTTTTTTCCCAAACAACCAACTCATTTGCCTGTATACGCAATAAATATAGGTAAAACCAACGTCAGAAAACACAAATACATAGCTCTACTCTACTTTAAAAGAAAAGTATGGACTAAGAGCAATTACATCAGTGGATGCAAATTTGCCTTCTATTTTGCACAAAAAAAGTTACTTTTTCTATTTTACACACTCATTTTTACAAAACACCCGCATCAGTTTATCTATTCTACACATTTATTCAATAAAATACTCATTCTTTTACCATTTTTTATTATTCTCTCCCTTACCGATTTTCTCTCACAGACCCAATCTGAAAGCACCGAAACCCAAACCCATCTCCCTCAGCTCTCTTTCTCTCTCTCACAGATCTAAAAGCACCGAAACCCAAACCCATCTCCCTCAACTCTCTCTCTCTCACAGACCTAAACCACCACCACACAAACCTTAAGATTTTAGCTCTGACGAAGCACTCGTTCATCGCCTTGTCATCGTCTCATCACTTCAGTGGGTTCTAAAGGTTGATCCTCCTCTGTTGTGGCTGCGAAGGTTGATCGGCAAAGCACTCGTTCATCACGTCGTTCATCGCATGTCCCTTCAGTGGGTTCCAACCAGAATCTCAAAATCCCGACGCTGACAAAGAAAATCGGAGAAAAGGTGATGAAGCTTAGAATCAGTGGCAGTGGAGGCATGGTTTGACCGGCGGCAGTGGTGAGAGTGAAAGCAAATGAGGAAAAGGGGGAGTGAGGTAAGGTGAGAGCAGAGAGATGGAGAGAGCCAGGTGAGAGTGAGAGTGAGAGTGATAGTGAGAGCAAAGACAAGAGAGAGAAAAAATTAATAAAATATTAAATGCATATGCTATAATAACCGTGCATATATGCACGGTTACTGTAGCAATTGTGCATAAAGCACAATTTTGCACCCACTAATGTGGGTGTTTTTTTACTCAAATCGTGTAAAAGTAGCCCCTTTTTCCATTTTGCACAATTATACATCAACTGATGTAATTGCTTACCCTAATGAGTACGTACCACGAAAAGATTGTAACTCATCAGTAGGAGTCACCCTGCAAGAAAAAGCAAAGCAACAATGAGAAGAAGAACAAGAAGAAGAAAGAAAGAAAGAACGTGAGAAAGAAAATCTCCAACCGTCGGGGTTAGAGTTGCCTGAGTCGGACTCAACCGGTTCGTCCACCAATCCACAGCAGAAAAGGCACACAAGCTCGTCGCCTTCGGAGTACGTGCCGCAGATTCTGCACCTTCGAGAAGCTTTGGAGCTCTTCTTGGTGTGTCGCTCCGCGACGTGCATCTCCAGCTCACTCGCAAGTTTGAAAGCAGTTCCACATGTGTCGCAATCTTTGGTGGATTTCTTGTGTTTGGCCAGATTGTGAGCCTTCATTGCCTTCAACTCCTTTAGGTTTGAATGGCAGATGTGGTGGTGGTAGAAATGGATTTTGTGTTTCTTAGGTTGGTTTCTCTTGTCCCGCTTCTTCACCATTGTCGCTTCTTTGTTGTCTCTCGTTGTTCTCTCGCGTTTCTCTACTTTCATCTGTGATTAGTTTCCTAATGTGTATATATATATATATATATATATATATATATATATAAATGGTGGGTTTTTATAATTAACAGTTGATTATAAATAGTTACCGCTAGCAGAAGCAGTAAAGTTTGTAAATTTACTAGTAGTGGTAAAAAAATTAGTAATTTTTTACTTCTAGTAAATAAATTAGTAAATTTAATAATTTATTAGTACAGTTTAAATTGAAAACGGTTCATTTTGGTTATACTCTTGTCTAAACGGTTTGTTTTGTGGTGCACTGAAGCTGTTTGAAGAAATGCCTGAACCAGACTTGTGTGTGTGTTTTTTTTTTTGGTAGTTGAGAATGATTTTTTCTTCTTCTTCATTGCTTAATCTATCTGAATTGCAAAATTGAACTGTCTCATCTTTGTTATAGTCTTTCCATTGTGTGCTATTCTGCTTTCTAGTATTTGATTAAACAAGAGTTTTATGTAGGTACATTCTTTCAACTTGTTTGTAGTTTTTGTGCACATTCTAGGTACGTTGACAATTCACGTTTTAACAACTATGCTTTGTAATAGTGGGAACCATTGATCGAATGGAATAGTCAAATTTCAAAACTAGTATATCAAAGAGAGAAAGCAAAAAGATGTATAAAAGTAAACAAAGTATATTATATTATATTATTTACTTATTCAATAAATATATTTTTACTTGATCATGATTTAATTATAATATGAATATTCCTATCCAAATTATATATATATATATATATATATATATGTGGATATGTTTAAAGAAAATTGAATAAAATTATATTAAATTAGTTACACTTGCATCCTTTAAATTTTTATTTTTCCAATTTGGAACATAAACTTTGGTACTATAACAAATAGATTTCTTTACCTTTTTATTTTGCCAATTTAGCACATAAACTTTGCTATTGCAACAATAAGACATGCTTAAATCCCCCTCCCCCCAAAAAAAATTTAGTCACTTTTTGCACCAAATATATATTGTAAGGACACAATTTGGTGCCTAAGCCCAAAAGGAAAATGATCTAGGCCCAAATAGCCCAATACAATGAATTTGTAGAGAGTGGGCTAGAAAACTAGATTTTAATGAATTAGACAGCAATTACAGTGAGCCTAAATGATAAAAATAAAAAAAATAAAAAAATAAACTGGGTTTGCCCAAAGAAAATCGTCATTGACACAATCCGAGGAGACTAGTTCTTATATATATATTTCTCTTGAACTTGGTTATAAGTCTAGTTCTTGTTGCTACAATGTCTTATGCTCCCCTTATATTCACCCTTTCTAGTAGATTCTTCCAGAGGGTTGCTCTTAATGGCAGACCGAACCTTCTAACCTCTGCCTTGCTTAGACAAGGAGGCATTTCTCCTTGGACTACCTTTCCAAGCCTTCCTAGTCATAGTTTGTCCATGGCGCTTTGATTCACAGTTCTTTCCTATTGGCTTCTTGTCCTCTGACTACTAGACGTCCTCAAACAGGGCCATGGCCCAATACACACTTATGGGCCCTTTATCCCTATATATATATATATATATATATAATTGAAAATGAAGGGGTCTTACTACTACAACATCAAAGTTTAGAAGTCTATTTATTATAATACCAAAGTTTATATACTAAATTGACTAAAACAAAAATTAGGTGTGTCTATTTATTATCGAACTAAAGTTTAGTATTAAATTTACTAAAATAAAAGTTTAACGACTGCAAACGTGCAAGAGCGATTAGCCAAAAATTCAGAGGTATAATAGCATTTTATCCAATATTATATAATAAGTTTACTATACTTTCTATTTTCTCCGCAAACAAACGGATCATATACATCAAAGAAAAGGTTAACAAAGAATTTGGATGAAGCTAATATTTGATTAGGGTAAATTACAATTGACCCGACTGTGATTTGGCCAAAATTTAATTTGCCTATCTGTTGTTTGAAATTTGACACTTTACCCACTTGAAGTTAGCTCAATTAAATTTCTATAACCAACTTTTATTAAAAACATAGCTAAATATGTAATTTTGCTCTACTTTTATGTCTCTCTTCTTCAAAAACATAAAAATACAAGATAAAAAAACTATCCATCGGAACGCTTGCATCATGGAATTTCAAACTACAGATAGACAACTTAAATTTTGGTCAAACCTCAGGTGTATAAAATGTCGAATTTTAAACCATAGGTGGACAACTTAAATTTCAGCCAAACCACATGTAGGTAAGTTGCAGGAACAGACTCAAGATTTTAAGTTAGCAGGGGTTAGAATATAAAAAAAGAAGAAAAAAAAAACTCCAAATAGGCATTCATATAGTATTAAAAATTATAAATACTCAAAATCGTTGTTTTTAAATACATTAAGATGCAATCATTTACCAACAAACACAAACAAAAATAAAATAATGTCTTTTTTTAATACTAGGCTGACTAGGATTTTTTTTTTTTTTTTTTGAATTTAGAGCGCATTCACATTGGTGGTGCTAAAACAATTTTAGCTTTTAGTATCTCAAAAAGTTACTTTATCTATTTTACCATCTCACTTCATAATACACTTAGTATCAAATATTCTATTTTTTTTTATAACTTCATTTAAAAAAATATAAAAAAATAATCTATATATATATATATATATATAAAACCGAAATTTTTGAAGTTCCCACAATTTTCCACATCATCATTTTAATTTATAAAGAATTTTAATTTTTAAAACTAAATAGTGAGAGAGTTCTAACAGGAGTCTCTTTTATATATATATATATATATATATATATATAAGAGACAAAATCTTTGAAAACCCTAAAGTAGCCTCCTCTGTCCGTCTCCACTAAGAGAGAAAACCCTAAGCTTTAATTTCTTTGGTACGCTTGCTCTTGCTTTTTCTCTTTTTTGTTAATAAGTTTTTTTTTGCTTTTGTTTTGTGTCTGGTGGAGGTGACTTTCATTGGCGATGGAGTTGTACTTTACATTATATAATATAACTACAAGTATTGTAGTAAGTTTGCTAACTTTTTGTGTGGTTCAAAGCTGCTATATTCTATATTATTTTAGATTATATAACCTTAAGCCTTACATTACGGAGATGTATGTTAGGTTGTTTCACATAAGAAGTAGCTTATTGCATTTGTTGTACAAGTTTTCAATTCCTTTTGTGTGGATATTTTTTCACAGCTGTGGAGTAAGGTCTATGCGCTATATGTTATCTTATGTTTTCTCTTATGGTGTCATGTTTCTTTGTTTATTAATTAAAGATTATGTTGGAAGCCTATATTATTTGCACCTTCAAAGTGTTCGACAATGTTTGAACCAAATTTTTCATCAATTATGAAGAATTGGATAAAAAAAAAACCTTAAAAAAGCTTTCCATCCTTACTGAAATTGTCTCGTAATAATGACTATATATATATATATTTTTTTTTTTTTTTAATTTGTAGGTTCTAAATCTTTTGATTTTTAATTTTATTGTCTTTTGAAAGCTTGACCATCTAAATTTTTGGGTTCAATTTTTTGCAATATTTGAAACAGTTTGGCAAATTTCAACTGTTATAGCTATGGATTATTCTCTTGAAGGTAACCTATCTTTCTCTTATATTTCTCTATTTGATAGTCATATATATTTTGTTTTGTTTCAATAATTTTTAGGCAGTGCCAGTAAATTTTCTGATTTTTTTTTTTCCTTTCAGAAGTTTTAACATCAGAATTTTTTAGTTATTTTTTTTTGCAATATCTAAATTTGTTAGCTAGATTTTTTGCAACCCGTTGCTTATTCATCAAATTGTAACTCAAAAAGATAGGAGCAATTCACGCAATAGTATAGTTTCATAATCAATTTAAAATTTTATAAAACTATTTTAGTCTATTATAAAAAGGTAAGTTCCTGTATATTGCACGGGTTTTCGACTAGTTAAAATAATAAAAGAAGCGAGAGAATTTGAGTTTTTTAGTTGAAAGAAGAGATATAATCTTAATAAAATATTGTATTTTATTTTTAACAACTTACTACAGTCAATTGGTTTTTATACCAATTTATTGTAGTTACAAAAAATTTATCTTTAACTTCTTCGGTAATACATGATTTTCTAGCTCTTTGGTGTTTAAATAGTTTTTTTTTGTTAAAATATAATCACCATTGTGAATATCTTTATTGTTTTTGTTATATTTTTTAGTTGGACAGTTGCTATTTGGGTGAAGCTAGTTGGCTTATTATGAAGAAAGCGAGTCTAAGGTTTCAAGAGGGGGTAGCATACCTACAAAATTGAAAAATATTATAACTAAAAAAAAAAAAAAAATTTGGACCTAGGGGGTCGGACCCCTTGGGCCCCACCTGAGTCCATTCTAGTAAGTTGTAATTTGTGGATTTTATTATTAGGGAAAAAAGAAATTGCATGAAGGATGAAGGGTGGGCCATCCCCTCTGTGAATTTGGAGTAGGCCCAAACATTGATGGACTTGTCTTAGTATGATTAAATCCTAAGAATTTTATTTTATATATATTTTTTGATAACAAATCCTAAGAAAATTATTAGGTAGTTTTGGAAATTAAGGGTCCATTTAGTAATGTTGTTCTAATAATGTTGTTTGTATTTTTTGAAAATACGTGTGGGTGAAAAAATATGTGAGAATACGTATAATATTTTTTAAACATTAAAAAATATTGTTTAAAATATACTACCAAATGTTTCAAAAAAAAAAAAAATATACTACCAAACAGCCCCTAATATAGAGATATGTATATATATATATATATATATATTTTTTTTTTTTTTGAAAACTAATATAGAGGTATTTCTATTTTCTCAAAAAACAGAAAAAAGAAAAAAGAAAAAAGAAAAAAAAAAGGATATAGAGGTAGTTTTGGAATTTAAAGTGACATAGTGGTGACACTTTGTTACTTCTTTTTTTTTTCTATTTATGGTACTACCAAATCTAAGAAGTGAATTTTGACTGTGTTTGGATAGGAGGGTTTGTTGCTTAAAGTTGGGTTACGTTTTACTCCTTTTTTTTTTTTTTTTTTTTTTCTTTTTTGTTGGCCGCACTTGTTGACTGGGAGGGGACAAAATTTACTGTGCATGAACAGTGCGTGCACTGTTCATGCACTGTTTATGTATTAAAAAATATTAAAAGTGGGTCCTACAACACTATTCACACATTTAAAAATTATTTTGCTACAGTGTTTTCAGCAACAATCAGTTTTTATCAACTTTCAGCAACAATAAGTGCTATCCAAACGGACCTAAGAAGTGAATTCGCACGTGAAAGGGAGCACCTAATCATTACTTTTAACGGGGGAAAATAGTAAACTAATTTTTTTTTTCTAACTATCTAGTTAGTTGGCCCGGTTGGGATAGTATATAACAAAATAGCATCTCGAGCTTAAGAGGGTCGATTTTGGGCTTATAAATCGAATTTTTGAGACTCGATTTTCATGGTTTGATGTGGCATTTTTTTGACGTGGCAACCACGTGGAAACCGAGTCTCAAAGACTCGATTTCTAAACCAAAAAAATTTCAAAAAATTCTAAGTCTCAGATGCGCCCCACCTCACCAAATCAGAGAAGAGAGAGAGAGAGAGAGAGAGAGAGAGACCAGATCTGAGGGAGAGAGACCAGATCTGAGGGAGAGAAAGATCAGTTCAGAGCGCGAGCTCACCAGATCAGAGAAGAGAGAGAGAGAGAGAGAGAGAGGCCGCGCCGGCCTGGGCTCGCGCGCGGCCGCGCTCGCGCTGGCCTGGGCTTGCGCGCGGCCTGGCCTCGCGCCGGCCTGGGCTCGCGCCTCGCGCCGACCTGGCCCTGGGTCGCCGCTGCCTGGGGATTCTTTTCTTCTTCAGCTTTTTTTTTTTTTTTTTTGGCTCTGATTTCTGATTTTTGATTTCTTTCTTTGCTGCATTGTGGTGAATACATATATGGGTTGTAAATCGAGTCTTAGAGACTCGATTTCCATGTGGACGCCACGTGAAAAAAGTGCCAACTCAGACCCGATCTAAACATAAAAATCGACCCTCAAAAACTCGATTTATAGCGCCTAAATCGAGTCTCTTAGACTCGAGATGCTAGTAAAAAATATAGTTTGAAACTAATGACTATTAACTACATAGTTGAGATTTTATGGTTAAATCCCAATTTCGTCCCTTTTAACGCAAACATTTTATTAAAAAAAGAAAAAATTAATTCTAACACAAACAGGAATCCTTCTCCGAACAGTACACGATATATATAATAATGGCAGTATATAATATGGGCTTTAGACACTGTTTTTGTTTGAGAGATCCAGAGACAGAGTCCAGACTGAGTCAATAGTGTTTTGAAATAAACCCTAACAAAGACAGAAGATAGAAGCGCCTCTCTCTCTCTCACTGCCTCCAGACCACCAAACAAAGTTTTCTGTTTTTTCTTATCAGCAAACTACTTTTTCTGTTTCTCTTTGTTGATTTTGGTTTGTGGGTACTTTTTCTGTTTCTTTTTATTTTTCTCTTTGGATCATTTATCAAAGTTAACTGTTTTATTCATCTTACAAATTGCATGTCTTCTTGTCCATGCTTTTTTTTTAATGAAAAATTATACCCTTTTTGTTTAAGGTAAAAAAAAAAAAAAAAAAAAAAAGAAGTAAGAACACATATATAATATGTTTGATGTAATTTAGAGAAAAACCAAAAATCCCCCATAAATAATAATAAAACAAGAAGAATGGAAGAAATAATTTTTAAAATGAAATAGAATTCATGGCTATGTAAAGGAAAATTAGTTATAGCTAAAATAAAAGTAAGTTCTTATCCTAAAATTAGGAGAAAATTTTTGGTAAGTTGGTACCAACCCTTTAACTCTTAAGCACATGAATAGGTCATGAAGGCTTGAAACTAGAAATTCTCTGTACAAAGGAGCCCGACATCCACAAGTTGAAAGACGTCGGCGACGGAAGGGGATTTTTCTCGTGCTCTCGTGCTCTCGTGCATGTAGATGCAGTTTGTGTCTTGCAGGTCTCCTTGCAAGAGTGGTGTGACCTCCTGTCTAGTGAGGTCAGTTTAGTTTTTTTACCACGAACAATGACGGCAGAGCTAGAAGAGTTATGGAAAAAATTCTCCTTCACGGAAGAGGAAGATGAAAGTATTTCCTTGGGGAGTAAGAGTACAGAAGCTGCAAAGGAAATAGGGAAGAATTGCCTCGTAATGAAAGTTCTAGCACACAGAAGTACATCACTGGAAGCACTTCGGAAAAATTTGAGGATGATATGGAAGCCCAATAAGGGAGTGCAGATAACAGAGATTGACGACGAGCTATACTTAGTCGAGTTTGGAGATGGACGGGACAAGAAGAAAATAATGGATATGAGCCCCTGGAGTTTTGAGAAGCAACTGGTTTTGCTAAAGGAGTTTGAAGGCGAGCAAGTGCCAAAGGATATATCCATAAAGCAGTCTCCGTTTTGGGTCCAGATTCATAATCTTCCATTGATGAGCAGAACTTGTGAGACTGGCTGGGCTATAGGGTCCACTTTAGGAGAGGTGTTGTCCGTTGACGTAGCTGATTCTGGGGTTCAATGGGGAAAATACCTCCGAGTCCGGGTGAAGATCGATGTCACAAAGAAGTTAGTCAGAGGAAAGAAAGTTAAGATCGAAGGTGGCGAGCAAAGATGGATTAGCTTCAAGTATGAAAGGCTTCCGAACTTTTGCTATAGTTGTGGAATGCTTAACCACGACCTAAGGGATTGTGCTGAAACATCGGAGGAAGGAAACCACAAGGAGCAAACAAACCTCCAATATGGTCCGTGGTTAAGAGGTGACATATTGCGGAGGTTTGGAGGGGAGGCAACAAACGGAGGGCAGAGATCTGGGCCGAGTATGGGAGACAAACATGGCGGAAATGAAGGAAAATTTTCGGAGAAGCCCTTTCACGCGCCACTGGCAGCAGTAGGGGTGGAAGGTGTTGAGGGGTCAACGATGAATGGACTGGTAAAAAGAAACAAAGAGGATGAGACAAAAGGGCACGATTCTGGAAATCAAGCTCCAGGAGGTAATCACGAATACGGTATGGACAGTGGTCTCGGGTTGAACAAGGGAAGCATCTTTCCTTTCCAAGGAAAGGAAAGTCTGACCAAGCCTACAACCCAAAAGGAAGATGGGGATGTTTCGATGAGGGAGAAAGGGAACCAACAGAAGGAAGAGCCCCATTTTAATTTCCTTTTAGCGCCAAACGTGAATGACTCAAAAGGGGAAGAAAGCCCAGTTCAAAATAAGGAAGCAAAGGGCCCAATGGCTATGTGTTTTAATGAAGAGTTGGGCTGGGTGGCTGAGACTTTGGGCCCAAAGAGCGGGCACTGGAAAAGACTTGCGAGGATGGCCCAAATTAAAGAAGAGAACATGGAAGTAGACCAACTGGGGTGCAAAAGACCCAGCCCTATTTCCACTGTGGAACTTGAACAAAACACGGTAGTGCAGAAGCGAAGGAAAACAGCGAGCAAAACAAATAACACACAGGAAAAGAAAACTGAAAAGGATGGCGGAGAGGCGACGACTGCGCAGCAGTGCCGCCGAGCCAAATGAGTATTTTGGCGTGGAATTGCCGGGGCCTAGGATCACCCCCGGCAGTTCAGATTCTCACCGACGAGGTGAAATCAAAAAATCCGATCCTGGTTTTCCTTGTGGAGACCAAAGCTAGAACTAGCAGAATGAAGGGTTTTATAAGGAAGTTGGAGCTTACCCAAGGAATTGATGTTCCGAGTGACGGTAAGAGTGGCGGATTGGCTATGATTTGGAAGGAGGGAGCGGATATTAGATTCAAAAGCTGCTCCAACTCGCACATCGACGTGTTGGTTTATGATGAGAAGGGGCAGAATCCTTGGAGGGCGACTGGTTTTTACGGGCATCCGGATGCGAGGAAAAGGAATATTTCTTGGAGTTTGCTGGAAACTCTGAAAAAGCAGTGCGACATGCCGTGGGTGGTCTTCGGCGATTTCAACGAGATCACCCACCCCGATGAGAAGCTCGGTTGGGCTGACAGAGACGCAGATCAAATGAGAGGTTTTAGAGACTGCTTGAATGTTTGTGGTCTTCATGATCTGGGCTTTGTGGGTAGCAGATATACATGGTGTAACGGTAGGATTGGGGACCAGCGGACTCTAATTAGGCTGGATCGTATTGTGGCTAATGAGGGCTGGCTCGCTAAATTCTCCGAAGCGCAAGTCCACCATATCTCAATGGCTGCCTCAGACCATTGCCTTTTGGCTCTATTCGTGAGAAAAAAAGCTCCTCCAAAGAAAGTGAGAAAGAGATTCTTTTTTGAGGCAATGTGGATAAGAGATGAAAGATGTAAAGAGGTGATTGAAGGGGCGTGGGATCCTTTACGGGTTGATGTCGATATCCAAGAAAGAATAAAAAATTGCCAAGGTCAACTTAGAAGATGGAACCATGGGGTCTATGGAAATGTGAATAAGGTGCTGAAGTTGAAACAGGACCGGCTTGGACACCTGGAAGCATTGAATCTATTGCATGAGACTGCGGAGGAAATTCAGGGTTTGAAAAAAGAGATCAATGAGACTCTCATAAGGGAGGAGGTAATGTGGAATCAGAGATCAAGGGCCCTATGGATTAAATGTGGGGACCGAAATACAAAATTCTTCCATGCTACGGCAAATCAAAGACGAAGGACTAACAAGATTGAAGGGATTCAGGGTGCGAATGAAGTGTGGTATGATCAGCCTGAAGACATTGAGAGAGTAGTCATTGAATATTTCTCATCCATCTTTAGCACAGATAGCCCATCTTCGTTTGCAGCTAGCCTGGATGCCATAAATCCGCGGGTTTCAGCAGATATGAATGCTACTCTCCTTAAGGAGTTCAGTGCGACGGAAGTCCGGATAGCTCTAAATCAAATGCACCCTACAAAAGCCCCCGGCCCCGACGGTATGTCTCCTATCTTCTATCAAAAGTACTGGGATGTTGTTGGTCTTAGTGTAACAAACTCTGTTCTGTAAATACTAAATACTGGATGCATGCCGAATGGGTGGAATGAAACTTATATTTGTCTGATACCTAAAGTCAGTTCCCCCCAAAAAACTTCTGAATTTAGACCTATTAGTCTCTGTAACGTCCTTTATAAAATTGTAGCAAAAGTCCTGGCTAACAGGTTGAAGCGGATCCTTCCTAATGTTATCAGCGAGTCTCAGAGTGCCTTCGTACCAGGAAGACAGATAACTGATAATGTGATTGCTGCCTTCGAGACTATGCATAGTATTGATTTGAAAAGGAAGGGGAAACAGGGTCTGATGGCAATAAAACTCGATATGAGCAAAGCGTACGATAGAGTAGAGTGGGCATACTTGGAAGCTATGATGAGAAAATTGGGGTTTGCAAATAGATGGATCAATCTGATGATGATGTGTGTAACGACGGTGTCATATTCAGTTCTTATCAACGGTGAGCCGAGAGGAAGAATAAGGCCAACAAGGGGTCTCCGACAAGGTGACCCCATTTCCCCGTATCTTTTCCTGTTATGCTCGGAAGGACTCTCTGCCATGCTGAAAAGAGAGGAAACATTGGGCAGAATAAAAGGGGTGTCGGTGTGCCGTGGTGCTCCTAAGGTGTCCCATCTTCTTTTTGCAGATGACAGCATCATATTTTGTAGGGCAAGTGTGGGAGAAGGACAGAGGGTGATGAAAGTTTTGGCGGATTATGAACAAGTTTCGGGGCAGAAGTTAAATAAGGAAAAAACATCATTGTTTTTTAGTAGAAATACAAGCAGAGATTGCCAAGAAGGGATTAAAGAGCTGTTCGGGGCCCAAATCATCCAACAACATGAAAGATATTTGGGTTTGCCCACACTTGTGGGTCGTGGGAAGAAAAAGGCCTTCTCCAGGGTAAAGGACCAAGTTGGAAGGAAAATAGCTAATTGGAAAGGCAAGCTACTGTCCAATGCGGGCCGTGAAATCCTTATTAAGGCGGTTGCCCAAGCCACACCTACCTACACAATGAGTTGCTTCAAGTTACCGGATTCTCTCTGCAAAGAGCTTAATTCGATGATGAGGAATTTCTGGTGGGGGCAGAAAGATAAGGAGAGGAAAATGGCTTGGATCTCTTGGGAAAAGCTTTGCGTCCCAAAATCCGAAGGTGGCATGGGGTTTAAGGACCTCAAGGCGTTCAATCTCGCGCTTTTAGCCAAACAAGGGTGGCGGCTGCAACAAAATCCAAACTCCATTACCTACAAAATACTTAAGGCAAAGTACTTTAAGGGAAGCAACTTTATGGAAGCAAAATTGGGTCGAAGACCTTCCTATATGTGGAGAAGTCTGCTGGCTGCGAGGGAAGTTCTTGAGAGAGGGTCCCGGTGGTTAATTGGTGATGGGAAGAAGGTTAAGATTTTGGAGGATAGGTGGCTTCCAACCCCATACACCTTCAAAGTTGTCAACCCGAGGAGTCAGGTACAAGTGTTGGATAGGGTAGAGCAGCTAATAGATAGAGAGAAAGGTGCCTGGAATGTTGAGTTGGTGAAGAACAATTTTGTTGCTCATGAAGCTGAAGTTATTTTTAGCATCCCTATTAGTATCACTCTCCCTGAGGATTCTCAGATTTGGGCAGGAACAAGGAATGGTTCTTTTACTGTCAGAAGTGCCTATGAGGTGGCATTAAATCTCATTAAGGAAGGAAAGAAGCAAGGGGTTATGGGGGAAAGCTCAGACAGATCAAAGATGAAGGAGTTCTGGAAGTTTATTTGGAAGTTGGAATGCCCGAATAAGGTGAAACAGTTCTTTTGGAAAGCCTGTAAAAATATTTTACCAACCAACTCTACGCTTGCATCACGAAAAATCACCGGGTATGTCAGCTGTGGGCTGTGTGGACTGTGTGAAACTTCAGGTCATGCTCTTTGGGGGTGTAAGTTTGTTTCAGAGGTTTGGAAAAGTGGGGGTCTGCCAACAAAGGTTAGGGACCAGCTTCGGTACTCTAAGGATTTCATTGATGTGGTATGGAGTTTGAAGGAAGATAAGTGTATACATGACTGGGACTTGTATGCAATCACGGCATGGAAAATCTGGAATAACAGGAATACTTTCAAGCATGAAGGCCTCTGTAAACAGCCAAAACAAATTGCAGAGGAAGCTCGACACTATACTGAGGAATGTAGACAAATTGCTCCTACCCCAAATGGAAGTCAGGTACGAGCCAAGACCATTTGGAAACCGCCAAGGGCTGGATGGTATAAAGTTAATGTGGATGGAGCTATTTTTTCGGATGCAGGATGCTGTGGTGTTGGAGTTGTAATCAGGAATGAGAAGGGGCAAATCATGGGTGCATTGAGCAAAAGATTTCAACTCCCGTTGGGGCCTTTAGAGGTTGAGGCAAAGGCTATGGAAGAAGGGATTCAACTGGCTAAAGATCTAAGCCTTAAGGAGATTATCATTGAAGGAGATGCGCTGCAGGTGGTGATGGCCATCTCTGATACTGCTTCGGCCCCAGTTTCAATCAGGAAGGTGACTGAAGGAATGCGCCTCTGGCTGCTGCATTTTAATTCCTGGACAGTTTCCCATGTCGGCAGAAATGGTAATATGGTTGCACACCATTTAGCCAAGCATGCTAAGTTAATAGATGACTGTACTGTTTGGGTGGAAGATACTCCCCCTTGTGTATCAAAACAGGTTCTTATGGATGTAATCTCTATGGATAATTGTCCAAATTAATGAAAGGTATCTGATGTTTGTTATCAAAAAAAAAAAAAAAGAAATTCTCTGTACAACTTGAATGATTTATTATTTAGTATATTACATGTTATCACTGATGATAACTATTTTTTTGTGATGAGCTCATAAAATTTTAAATTCTAAAATTTTGTTTGTTTATTAATTATTATTATTATACTTTTTTTGCAGTTTCTTACAGCATAAATACCATATCCATGTTAAGATGTCTAAGTGGGCTGATCTTCCGGATCTTATCCTCTCCGAAATAATGCGAAGATTATCTTTCTATAATGATTTTGTCATCTTTGGTGCCATGTGCAAGTCATGGCGAAGTGTTTATTCATTGGAAAACCCACCCTTATCTCCTCGATGTCCTTGGCTTATGCTTGCAGAAGAAAAGGAACAAAAAAGTCATACGCGTGTCTTTGTCAACTTATTTGATAATAAAGTTTACAACTTCAAGTTGCCTGAGCTTGTTGGAAAAAAATGCATTGGAACATCTTTTGGATGGTTGCTTAGTGTAGGCACTGATTTCCAGGTCAATCTCTTTCATCCTTTGTCTAAACACCTATTAAGTCTTCCTCAACATCTTTTTTGGAATGAAGATGGCAATTCCAAACTCGACCATTTAGATTACGGAGATATGTTTTTTGAGAAGTGTGTTTTGTCAAGGAATCCATCATCCATGGAACTTAGTAACTCATGAATATGATTGTGATTGCATAATCATGGTTATCTATGGTAATGGTAGAAGTTTGGCCTTCACTAGACCAGGATATAAAGCTTGGATTGATATACCAAGTCATTCTGGATCTATTTCTGACATTGCATTTTACAAGGGAAAATTTTATGCTGTGAACTGTCATGGTGAAGCTTTTGTTTGTCACACGGATGATGATACTCCATTCATTGAATCTATTGCGCCACGTCCACCGGCAACCGAGGAAATTATCCAAATGTATATTGTTGAATCATCTGGAGATCTTTTGGTTGTTTCACGCTTTCGAGGAGGTCATTTTTTCCTGGAAGATGATACTGAGGATGAAGACTCTGAAGATGATATTGAGGATGAGAACATTCATGAAAGTGAAGGGGAAGGTGAAGGTGAAGATGAAGAAGAAAAAATCAATGATAATCCCTATGTGAAAAAATCAATGATAATCCCTATGTGACAATTGGGTTCACAATTCTAAAATTAGAATGTTCTACAAAAGTGAGAAGCAAATATAAATACAAGTGGGTGAAGGTTGACAGCTTGGGTGATCAAGCATTGTTTGTGGGTGACAATTCATCAGTGTCTTTGTCTGCATCAAGTTTCAATGGATGCAAAGCTAATTGTATCTATTATACTGATGACTATGTCGAAGTTTTTCCTTTCACCTTAAATGGTGGAGGGTACGACATGGGTGTATGTATTTAGCGTGGAAGATGGCGAATATAAGCACCATTACGAAGGCGAATCCCTTTCTTACTTCTCTACCCCACTCTGGTACATTTAACTTTCATCTACACAATGCACATGCTGATTTAAATAATTGAAGCTAGTGAATATGTGTAATGATTATTAATCAGATTATTGAATAATAATTATTTTTTTATAAGAAAATTGAATTGCTATAATTTATAAGTTATCCCTCTTTATTTGTTTCATGATATGACGCGACACTTATTTTTTTCATCAATATGATGAACAATGGAGCATATTGACCTTATTTTTGTCTGTTGATGCAGAAAGCATTAGTTCTCAATCCATTCTTTTGTTTTGGGATAAATTATTTTGATGCTGCCTTTCTTTGATTGAAATCCTAATTCATAATCTATGTATTTAAAATTATTGTAATCAAGATTTTTATGCATGGCCGTACCATTTTCATATATAAACGATGGATTATATTCAAATCCGATCAATGCGAACCAAACAAAACTATTTTCTTTATGAGATTCCCGACATGTTGATAATCAAACCTAAGGTTTCCATAATCTTTTTATCCACAACAAATCTTACTGATAATTGATCCACTGGCAAAATTCCCTATTCTGTTTTATGTGTGAGAAGTATGTTTCTCAAAATGTCAAAGAACCCATCATGTACATTGCTTGTGGATCAAAATGCTGTTCCCAGCAACTGTAATACTCTTCTTTTCAGCTGCAATTTGCTAGTTTCACTCATAAAAAGGCCTCAATTTTGGATTGCCAAGTGGCACTTGTAGATCTGAGACCTTGCAACTCTTAAATATTTTATTTCTTATTTCTTTAGTTTCTAGAAGCTTTTCATATACTCATCAGAATGTACTGAGGACAACAGGCGAGGCAATAATTGTTTGTCTGTCATCATATTTCATATAGCTTTCCAATTGTGAATTTTAGGGCCAGCATTCATATGTAATTGTCATAATGATAAATCTTTGATTCGAGGACTTAAGAGTGCATATTTTAGATGTCAAATGCTTGATGTTATACTTATACATTGTTGTTTTTTATGAATATGTTATAATTATACATAGACCACCAAATAAGTGTATGGTGAAATATATACACACACACAAAACATGAAATGAAGACAAGAAAAATTATTGTAAAATGTAATTACCAAACTTGCAAAATGAGTTAAAATGCTTTGTTGTTCAATGTTCTCAATAGTGTAGCACATCCAAATGGTAGGTGAGCCTCCTTTAGGCCGAAACGAAAAACCAATGCAGACTTTGCTTGAAAGTTTACAACTGAAGGTAGCCATAACTCCACCATATGTTGTGTTATCAGTTTAATATGCTGGTAGGAGGTTTCAAACCAAATAGATAAGAATCGATATACAGGCCATGCATTCATTGTCCAGAAAAAATCCGAATGAGAAAAAAAAAAAATGGTGATGATGGTCTTACTAGCAAGTAAACTTTATTTAGCATAGTGGTACTTCTTAAAACTATGATTTCAAGCTCAATGTGCAATGCTGTCCAAATTTTCTTTAAGCAAAGTTTTAAAGAGCAATTATCAACGCATTAGTCAAAATGGTGGTTGGCGAAACGCATCCATAGCTATATTTTGTGAACTGTCAAAGCTTGAAACTTGTCATTAATACATACGATGTTCATCAAAGACGAAGCTGCAGAATTAGCAAAGCTAAGAGCATGGAGAATCACAAGCAGCACAGCCAGCAATGTTTTTCTTAACGGCTTGTGTCTCCAAGCTTGGTGTTTGCTTTCCAGTTTCCACAACAAAGGCTGCAAACCTCAGAGCTACTAGTAAGTACAATTGCAATCAACAAATTGAGCTCATTTGCAAACAGAACGTTTACAGATTCTTAGAGAATGATTCCCATTTCCCAGCCATTGCTTCTTAATAGATCATGACCATGTGCTTGCTGAGAAGTATTGACAACCTTCCCTTCAAGCATGGCCTTATTCCTACATTTCCAAATCGCTATCGAATGGTTAAAATGGTTAATAACTTAATATAGGTCGGTACACATTTTATTGATATTTCATTTCCTACCATATCTGTATTGGAACAAATATAATACCTGCCTATCTGCAGCTAACAGGTGACAATTCTTCTATCATCTGTACAAGGCATGATCTCTTGTTGACATGACATTCAACTCAAGCATCGTATTAAAAAGCCATCCTGCCATTCCTTGCATAACCACTGATAAGCTAGTTCCACAACACAAAATATAACCTGATCAGTGTGATGTGGGCGTGTTACATGGATCTGGGGTTTAACCGAGTAAAAAACCACGATGCTCTGCATGGTCTTCGGGATTCCTTGTCATCAAAAGTTATATAACCTGCAATCCTCAAATTCCACATTGCAATATCTCGTTCGGGAATTTCATTGAGCAGTCCTGTGCCTTAAGCACAAAGGGTTCATATAGTAATTGAAATAAATTTGAAACTGTAAGAGATATTAATGAGCTAAAACTTCAAAGTATCAGAAGTACATTTGTCCACAAATTTTTTTTTTTTTTTGAGCAGTTACAAATCTAAGCACTTCTTTTCAATGATTTTCCCTGCAGTAATATTTATTAGCCAATGAATTAGTTCTTTTCCTAAGGAATAATACAAAAGAAATTCCTCACCACAGGTGCGAAACACACAAAAGACCAAACTTTATCACACTAAGGTACATTCTAAATAGTCCCCAATGAAAAATACAAAAGAAATCTGTCTTAGGATAAATAATCTTAAACTATAAAGGAAAAAAAATGCGCTTGAAAATTTGATCTTCTCTTAAAACTAAACCAAATTTCCTACACCCATTGCCTCAAATATGAATGCCACACCACATGGGGTTTGAGCTGTTAGCTCAATGGTACTAGCGCCCTCTATTAGGTCCATTGTCTAGGGTTTGAATCCCGCATTTATTTCAAAGAAAAAAAAACCCACACCCTATGTATGCTCACAAGAACAATTGTAGGTAAAAAAGGTAAGGTAAAGGATAGTTATTACACCTATAACAACTTTCAATCTCAACCATTGAATAAAAAAAATTAAAAAGTTAAAGTTAAAAAATGAGAATGGTAAAAGTTCCAAAAGTACAATTGTTAAAATGAAAAAAATAATTGAAAATGCTATGGCCAAAAATTTAATGTACACAAATTTTGGAATTTGAGAAAAAATTTTAGGAGTTCAGCTTCCAGAAGCTAGCCTTTGAATTTTTAGGAGTCGGCAAGGAAGGTATACCCAAAGCATTCCATCAGATCTGTCATTATCAATGAATTTTTCTTGCTAAAGATTATATAACCATACAAAAGCTTCTTTCAACAGGAAAAACAATTAGAGGAATCATCTAGCTGTAGTAAAATTTACTGAAATCCAAATCAAACAAGTGCAAATATGAAGCCAAAAGTTTCTCATTTCTATTTAATTACGTATTTATCCTGTAAGTGCTTGGGACAAATCTGTATATTCGTTAAGATGTAAACCGAGGTTACTGAGTGTTTTTTTGCAATATCATACATTGTATTGGGGGGATGTATCCTTACTAACAGGCTGATTTGTTTCATTCAATAACTGCCGTAAAAAAATCAGCAATATTATCACAATAAATCAAAATGCAAATGTTCGCAATATTTTCATAATAAATCCTAAAAGACAAGTTGTTATTGGTTTTAATCTGAGTTTACTACTGACATTACTTTTTTATTCACCAATAACAACTTGTCATTTAAGATTTGTTGTGAAAATATTGTAGATGTAGCATTTTTCGCAAAAACATCTAATTAAATAATGTCCCTACAAAATGTTATATTAAACATTGATGATAATACCATCACTTTCAATTTGATCCTTACTTTTTGTTAGTTAATTCTAAAAGCCATAAATATAGTTACATAACTCCATTGCCACTAGATAGTAAAGCATGATTAAGGAGGATTTGAACTATGAAAGTCTTTACTAAAAACAACAAAAAGTACTAGTTGAGTTACTAAATTCTTGGCAAGTCATAAATTCAATCTCCGCCTACACTAAAAACCAATTAGTGTCTTAATCTAATTAAAAAAAGTAATTATTAAGAGCAGATATTATAGGTTGGAACTTTTTCTCAAAAAAAGTGTGATGCGAGTTACTGAATTAAGAAATTAAGAAGTATGGATAACATTTCCTATCTTTGAAATTCTATTTTGATTTCTTTTATTCAAAATGATGCAATTTAATCCTTGAAAATTTTAAAAAGTATTAATTTTTGTATTTCTGAAAATTGCTTACATAGTAGACGATGTATTGATGTAGCATATTATAAAGTTAATTAATGTGATTTGGAATTCATAGAAAATATATGGAAGGATGAAATTGTTACACTTTGAATAAAGGACTAGAGTTTAACTTTTTAAATATACTGGACAAAAAATAGAGTTTAGGCCAAAATTTTGAAATAAAAATAAAAAGTATATATCATCATTTTCTTAAGGAGGGGTTGAACTCTTCGATTATACCATTCTCGCATATATTATATCCAATTGAATGAAATTTGGAAACCATCATATTTCAAAAATATTTGAACTCATTGTAATTTAAGCACTTAATAAAATTAGGTTTCAATTTCCCTCTAGACTTTGTTTGGATTGAAACTTCCTCCAATTCATGAGGATTAAATGAAATTCTATGTATATTTTTAATCACATAAATTAGTTTACATGACAACTAGTGATTAACACTACATTTTTTTTAGGCTTTAGATGACAACTCACGCATATTGCACTTAATCCAATTTCTTGCATCTTGATTTGATACTAAACTTCATCCATAACTATAAGTATTTTTTTTATAGACAAACTTTATCCATAAATTTAATAACCAACTCTTGTAGGAAGTGCAATTTGTCTTTTATAAAATATATTTAAAAATAATCTTCTTTTCATCCTTGAAATATAATACATATTCTACTTTCATCCCCAAAATTTAAAACTTTTATTTTTCGTCCACTGTCACTTAGACGGCAAGAGAGGAGTGATTAAGTGAAACCCTTTAAGCAATATTTTGGGGACGAAAATAAAATATAAACTATATTTTATGGACAAACAAAATGATATATTTTAGATTTTTTCTTTTGTTTCCTCCTTTGAAATATCATTCAAGTTTTATTTTTGTTTTTTAAAACTTAACAAGTGTGGATGGAAAAAAAAATGAAGTTAAGAATATTTTAATTCATAAACAAAAATAAAAATTTTAAAATTTGAGAAAAAAAAATTGAAAGACCCAAAAAAAAATTTACATCAAGTTTGGTTTGGGCCTAGTGTGTGCATCTCAGTTTTTTATTTCTTCTAATGAGCCGTACAGTGCCTCCACCGCCACACAAAAGCAAATAACAAAACCCTCAGTTCCTAAATCTTGTGCAGAGTAAACCTAGGGGGAGAGAAAGAACAAAGAGGCAAGGAAGAAAGATGACCCAGAAAGCAAATCAATTCAAAGGTCAACAGAAGAAGAAATCTGTTCCTCCCAACCGCCATGGCAAACCTTCTGTCACCCGCAAAGGTAACTATCTAGCTTTACGTGTCTGTGTATTTGTTTATGGAAAAGTCCTGTACTTGACAGTATGTGTATTTGTTTTTGCTTTTTTTTTTTGGTTTGTGCAGGGAAGAGATTTGTGAAGCCAGCCAAAGTTACCAAGGAGATGGATGTTGATCGTGTATGTCCCATTTTCTATTCTCTTTCCAAATACTATTTTTATTTTTTCACAAATTTTTAGGGGTTTCTTTATGTTAGGTATGTTGTGGTTTAGATTAATGGGTTATGTGATGTGAAAGTGCAAATGGGGTCAGCTTAATTTTGTAGTTATTGATAGTTATGAAGTGGGTCTCAGCAAATTAGCCATTAGCATCTAATATTTATGATGTTGCAGTAACAAATTTGAATTTTTATGAGTGAATTTACAAAACGTTTATGTAGTCGATCGACTCTAGCCTAGTGAAGTTCTTTGTTGGAAGTTAGCTTTTAATTCATTGTAAAACAATGGTGAAAGGTCATGACTTGACATTGTTTTAATGATGTTATTAAAGTTTTGTTGGAGAGGAAACTGAAGGATGAATTTGTATGCAAACAATTTTGGACCCTTTCTAATTGCAGTAGACCATAAGAGATGTGTTTCAAGTAGGGAGGATGTTTAATGAATGGATTAAGTTTGGTGCTTTTCTCTTTTGAAAGGTGGTGAGGATCCTAGGATGGTCTTTGTGTTCTCATCTTGTTACAAGAAGTGCTGAAATGTGATTAGTTAAGGTCTCATGGTAATGATGGCAGAGTTATATTTTGAAGTAGCATCTATAAAAAATTCTTATTTTCTCTTTATCTTTTGGACCTTAAGAAGTAGCAGTAGTGTGGTTTTTTTTAGGGTATTATCTAGGATGTTCTGGCACCTCCTAGTGTCTAGGGTTCTAATCCCCCCAACCCCACTATAAACATTTCAGGAAAAAGGGGGCCGGGGCGTCTGAAAAGAGTTCCTTCCCCTGTTGATATCAAACAACTAATGTGCTCATCCCTAGTTTGCTTGGTATAGTGAATATATAGGATTAGCCTCGCCCCTCATTTCCTCCTCCTCACATTGGCTTTTGGGGCATGCTACGTGCATTGTAACCATAGAGAAGTGACATTAATTGGAATTTCTTGATATTTTGGATTTTGAGATGCTATGGAGGTTTGTTGCTTTTCTTGTTCATTTCTGCAAGCATGGTGACAAGTGTGTCTTCTCCAACTTTCGGTGGGTTTGAGGTGATTCTTCTATGAAAGAATGAAAGATATTTGTTATCATTGTGTCGAAGATACTCTCATTTTGATGAAGCTCAGAGCACATCCAACAATCTTTAGATGCTTTTCACTTCTGTTAGGCTTTTTGCACTTCTTCGGTTCAGCATTTTTTTTATCCTTGTGAGTCCGTTGGTGATAGAATCATGCTGTTCCTGTCTTGTCTTGCATCATTCTATTCTATTTCTGTTTTTTTTTTTGGGTATAAATTATCCTGTTGTTTTAATCTTTGTGAAAGACTAGAGTCATCACCCATTTCAATCCTTTTTAGTGATTCATAATAATCATCAGCATGTTGGTTAAGTTGTCAACTTGTCATCTACTTACTTGAAAAGCGGACTTTGAAGCTAGTTATTCAGTTCAATTCTAAAACTCTTTTAGAAGAGTGTAAAATTAGGATCTTTCATTGTAATTCCTGTGCGCTTAGGCACTTAGGTATTCATGCCCCTCATGTCTTCACATAATAGATTTTCTACTGTTTATTGTTGTAATATGTGTTTACTTCTGTTTTTTAGAATTTTGTTAATAAATATATCATAACTCTGGATGCATTTACATTAGAATGCTCTAAAAATCTAAATCCACTGTGAATTTTATATACCTTCTTTTCTGTTTCTAAGTTGCAAGATGATTATTGGTGGAGCTTTCATTTAATAGGTGTCTTGAAAATTGTAGGCTTTTACCTCATTCATTGGTGTCAACTGGTAGCAACCTTTTGGCTTTCAACTCATTCATTCAGGCTTTGTTTTGGTGACAATACTTAATGAACAGTATTACGTTCGTCCATTTTGTAAAAACATAGCTGCTTCTATGGGTATTGATGTCATGTTCTGTGATTGGCTACTTTTCTCTTGTGTAGCGAGAAGCCTTGTTATCATTAGTGTAACCCTATATTAAACAACACTGGGTGCGTAATAAACAAGTGTGCCAAAAAAACAAAAAAAAAAACTATAATTACTAAAGGAAGCCAAATTTGTATCTGCCTGCATTGGAGACTCTAGAATATGTTGTTTTTCTTTCTTTATTTGTTCACATCAGTGATGGTATTTTCCTCTGTAACTTGATTATACCAGGAGCTGAGCAAGTTCATTAATTATTGCAATGAGGTGAAAGCAGCCACTGCTGCTAACAGGGAAGGTGGCCAACTAAGTATTGTCAAACCACCACAAGAGTCAACTAGTGGTGAGAAGAAATAGACGATGATGAGAGCACAGAAAGTATGGATGTAAAAACTAAGGAGTAATAGATTTTGGAAATAGTCATTTTTCGTGTCGCTGTTGATGTTATGTGTGTTACAAAAGGAAATGAGGTTAACTGCTTATGTTGCAAATTCATCTTATCTTTTTCTTGTTCCTTTGTTTCATTTGCAGGTTGATAATATGTTCTTAGCTTGTTTAATTTCACTGACTACTTCATAGGTTTTACAGTTTTTGGTGCCAATGAATATTTAACGTAATTGAATTTATGAGGAAATCTAAACAGCTTACATGATTGATCAGTTGCAAATGTACCATCAAATTGCCATTTGGGACATCCAATTTGTTGATTGAATTAAAAGTGGAACATTTTTTCTTGCTGTCAATCAGACCGTATTGGTCTAAAGGCCTTTTAGGATGGAAACTTAAATGATTTTAAAAAATTAAATTTATATAAAAATTTTGAAATATGTAAAATTTTTGAATTCTATGTTATTATGTCTTGAATTCTTGATGGTAGAACATACTATTTAATATGAAAATTTATAAGATTAGTTTTAAAAAAAAAACAATTAAGAAAAAAATGTCTTGAGCCCGTAATTCATTTTTTTACTCTTCTTTCATGGATAAACTGATAAAGCTCCACCGTGGGAAATATCTGAAGGAAAATGATCCTTCTGAGCCCCCCATTTTCCTGTTTTATAGTCTGCTGTAATTTATGTAAGACTATATAGGTTAATTGAATTGTACAAGGAGTAAAATCGAGAAGAAGAAGAAGAAAGAGGGGGAAAAACCCAAATAGTGAAGCTGGGAGATAGATGGACTGATAGAGTTACAGAACACTTCATATAAAATCCGGTCTGGTTGTGTATCAATTAGCATAATTCATAAAGTTTTTTGCTGTCTAATAATAGATCTAATGTTTGAATCCGTCTATACCAAAAATCAATTGTCTTCGCATAATGATAAGAGTAATCATCATGGAATAGACATCATAGATTAAAATTCTATTATATCTATCAGAAGTATCAAAATACAATTTATCAATATTAGGATTGTAAAAAAGCCAAGTCTTGTTGAGTATTAAAAGTTTAGAATTATATATTCAAGCTTGGTCATTCTACTTGTTGAAGAAGCTTGAGCTACATGATTAAATGATTCTTTTTTCATATAAAGTTCACTCAATGACTAAATTTTTCTACCCAGTCACAAGTCTATACTAATTAATAAGTAAATTATAACTAAAATCGTATTATTTGAATTAATTAGATATAATGATTTTCATTAGTAAACTTACAAAAATTAGATTCACTAACCTTGTATTTGCTAATAATAATGTTTAAATTTTACTATGAAATAGATTATTTATATTATCAAAAAATTCTAATTAATAATTTGATATTTTATTAACTTGTTTACAAATATATACAATTCAAAACATACACACACTCATTTCAAAAATAAAAATTTAAATTTCAAAGAATATCTCTCTCTCTCTCTCTATATATATATATATATATATATGTAACTTTAGATATTCTTTGAATTGAAACATATTGTGGGGGGTAAAAGCCTAACCTTATGTATTGGGCCTAGGGCCCTATTTGAAGATTACTGTGTGTCCGAAGAGAAGAAAGCGGTTGAGAAGGAGCCCATGCGGAAGAAATATACCTAGAAATGAATGAGGAGTACAGTCCGAAGAGATCACTAGTGGTTCGAAGAAGTCATTCTCCTCGGATACAAAGAGTCTTGGTCAAACAGATACCTAGGAGGTTCAAGTAATCTTCCTAACGATTCCAATGATAAGGATAGGTTTCAGGCACGTATGGAGATAATAGGAACAGAGAAATATCTAGAAGACAAGCTGCAACCACCACATTAAATGCACTGCAACTGCTTTTCTGGCCGCATTAATATGGAGAAAACCCCTGAACAGTATAATCTCAGCTACCACCACTCACAGAGAGTTAAAGAAGATACCTGACGGGACATGTACTCAAGTGGATGCTTAGATGAAAAACAAGTGGACGATGAAGATGATGAGGAAGGGTGCTATATAAAGAGAAGAGGCCTCTGATAAGAGTGGATCGGAACAGAGGGAAAAAGAAGGAGAGAACAATTTTACTGTAACTCTAAGAACTGTATTCACCTTTCATTCAATAATACACCTCTTTAGACATCAATTTGTTTAGCTTTCAAGTGTGTTTTTACGTTAGTTCATCCCTTAATACCATAGTTAACTATTGTTTAATTCACAATCAGCCCAGCCCTTTCACCCACTCTCTACAAATTCATTGTGTTGGATTCATTGGGCTCATAATCCAAACCTTTTGGACTTAGGCTACAAAAACCGACCCTACAATTGGCGCTGTCTGTGGGGAGAGCTTGAGCAAGAGTGAAAACAACGGTTGATGATGGTTGGACCAAGTCGACAACAAGCAGAATCTAGGGCATCCCAACACGTTGACCCTTTTCTTAATTTGGAGAAGAGACAAGATCGTGAAGGTAGTGTGCACACTGCACATACTGGTCAAAGCCAGCCACATGGTGGAAGTCACGTGTCTCATGCAGAGAAGAACCAGAATATGCAACTAGAAATTGAAAGGCTAAAAAAGGAGTTGCGCCATGCAAAGAGGAAACAGATTTCTTCGTATTCTAATGAAGATTCCGATGACGAACAGGATGTCACTTACAAGCAGAGATCTCGAACACCAGTCAATGAATCCTTTTCCTATGAAGAGGAGCATCATAATAAGAGGCAACCTCGAAGCCCATCACGTGGAGGCATAGGGAACGACGCTATGAGCAAGGCTTTGAATCAAATCTCTAGGTCACCTTTTACATGCAGGATTGAAGAAGCGAGACTCCCTCGGCGTTTTAACCAGCCGACGTTCACCATCTATAATGGTAAAACGGACCCTGTGGAACATGTGAGTCACTTTAATCAAATGATAGTTGTCTACTCCAGAGATGAAGCTCTGATGTGCAAGCTTTTCCCCTCCAGTCTTGGACCGGTTGCAATGAGGTGGCTTGACAGCCTGAAAGCAGACTCCATCAATTCCTTCAAAGAGCTCACTCAAGCATTTGGTTCCCGTTTTGTCACATGCCGAAGAGTGGCCAGACCCTTATCTTCACTGCTATCCTTGAGCATGCAAAAGGGTGAGACCTTAAAGACGTATTCAGATAGGTACTGGGAAATGTTTAATGATATGGAGGGCAATTTTGATGGAATGGCCCTCAGCACGTTTAAACTCGGCCTCCCTACTGACCATGGTTTAAAGAAGTCCTTAACTAGTAAGCCAGTTACTAACATGCGTCAGCTCATGGACCGCATTGAAAAGTATAAAAGAGTTGAAGAAGATCAACAGCAAGGGAAGGGAAAGGACAAGGTTATCCCCCAAGAGAGGAGGGATTTCAGGTCGGACCGTTACCATAACAGTAAACCGCGGAGGGAGTTTGCTGGACAATCAGGATCAACAAATCCTCAAGCGGTCAACGCTGTATTCAAAGAGCCTGTACACCAAGTTTTAGAGAAGATCAAGAATGAATCATTCTTCAAGTGGCCGAATAAGATGGTGGGAAACCTTGAAAGACGTAATTATAATCTCTATTATCAATACCATTGGGACCATGGGCATACCACAGAGGATTGCAGGAGCCTGTGGGATCACTTGGACCAACTGGTCCCCGAGGGTAAATTGAGACACCTCTTGCACCACTCTAGTGGCCGAGGAAGTCAGATGAACTCAGAGCCCCGAAGAGATGACTCTTCAAAGCCTTCATTAGGAACTATTAATGTCATCTTCGCCGCACCAGGAAGAACAAGATCCTGACCATCGAAGGTTATGTCAGTAGCCCGGTCACCCGCAGGGGATTTTGGCCAAGGTCCGAAGAGATCTAAATCGGGTGCTCAACCGGTTTTAGGGTTCTCGGATGAGGACAAGATTGGGATCATCCAACCCCATAATGACGCTTTAGTCATCACCCTCAGAATTAGAGGGTATGATGTGAAGAGGGTGATGGTGTACCAGGGTAGCGCGGTAGAAATAATGTATCCTGATCTCTACAAGGGGCTAAGCCTAAAGTCTCAAGACTTAACACCATACAATTCCCCCCTGGTGAGTTTTGAAGGAAGAGTTGTTACCCCGAAAGGCCAGATACGATTAACTGTGCAGACCGGCTCAGATGTGGTGGAGGTGGATTTCATAGTTGTAGATGTGTATTCGTCCTATACCGGCAATTGTAGCCAAGCCTTGGCTTCATACACTAGGGGTCCTCTACTTTGCATTAGAAAGTTAAATATCCATTTGAAGGACAAGTTTGTGAAATTCGGGGAGATCAGTTTGCAGTCAGACAATACTTAGTGGCTGCCATCCAACATGAGCTCGAAGTTGAGTCCTCGTCCAAGGCTGAAAGGGGTTTATAGCAGTTAAAGCCTCCGGTATTGTCCGTCGAAGATCCAAACGAGGGCGCTAGGTGCGAAGATTTAACAAAAGTTATCATCGGAGACAATCCAGAAAAATTCTTTCAAGTTGGATCTCAGCTACCTCTGCAGGAGAAGGAAGAGTTAGTAGAGTTCCTTAAGAGAAATCTTGTCGTATTCGCCTGGAACGCTTACGAAGCCCCAAGGGTAGATGTAGAATTCATATGTCACCATCTGAAAGTCAACCCACTGATTACCCCTAAGAAGCAACCTCTTCGGCGCAAGATTTGCCGAGAGTTATCCTCATCGAGGACTTGCATGGGCCTACAGAGGCAAGAAAAGAGGTAGTCCAAGTTCACCAAATCAGGGCCGGACTCAGCTGGATGGATCCTATAATTAAATTCTTGAAGGAGGATATTTTGCCTAAAGAAAGGGGGGAAGCTAACAAAGTTCGGAGGAAGGCGACCAGATTCTGGCTATCCGAGGACCAGAAACTATATAAACGCTCCTATTCAGGACCGTACTTATTATGCATGCATCCTGAAGCGGCTGAGTTACTACTAGAAGAGTTACATGAAGGAATCTGTGGGAGCCACACTGGAGGTAGGTTCTTGACTCACCGAGCCATTACTCAAGGTTATTGGTGGCCAAATATGCAAAAAGAAGCCCACGAGTATGTTAAAAAGTGCGATCAATGTCAACGGTTTGGCCCAAACATTCATTAACCAGGGGGAACTCTTAATCCACTATCCAGCCCATGGCCTTTCGCTCAATGGGGCTTAGATATCGTGGGTCCATTCCCTAAGACTGCAGGAAACAGGAAATACCTTCTGGTTGGCACAGACTATTTCACCAAATGGGTTGAAGCTGAACCTCTGGCCAACATCAGAGACGTAGATGTGCAGAAATTTGTGTGGAAGAATATTGTCACTCGGTTTGGGGTTCCTCATACTCTTGTCTCGGACAATGGCCTACAATTCGATAGTAAAGCATTCAGGAATTATTGTAACGAACTGGGAATCATAAACAGATACTTCACCCCTGCCTATCCCCAGGGGAATGGACAAGCGGAAGTGGTTAACAAGGTCATAGTAAATGGATTAAAGAAGAGACTAGACGATGCGAAGGGCAAATGGGTGGATGAATTTCCACATGTACTTTGGGCATACAGAACTACGCCTCGCAGATCTACTAGAAAGACCCCCTTCTCAATGACCTATGGGGCTGAAGCTGTCATACCTTTGGAGACTGGGTTCCCAACATTGAGAACTAGTTCGTTCAGTCCAACCGGCAACAATGAGCAGCTAGAGAAGAGTTTGGACCTGATTGAGGAAATGAGGGAAAATGCAATGGTTCGACTAGCACATTACCAACAAAAGCTCAGGCAGGGCTATGACGCCAACGTAAAGCTAAGGCCTCTAGAACCTGGTGATTTGGTGCTGAGGAAAGTTGTGAGCATTGTAAAGAACCCAGCTTGGGGAAATTTATGACCCAATTAGGAAGGGCCATATCGTATTACTTCAGGGGCTGGTATTGGGGCGTATTTCTTAGAAGACCTGGATAGTCATGTAATACCACGCTCTTGGAATGTAAATAACCTCAAAAGGTACTATTATTAATCGAATCTTTTCTTCAATCAATATGCCAATTCGTTATATGAAATATTCTCATAAGTGTTTAAACTTAAATCCAATCATGCCTGTAGTCCTCGGACTAGATGATTTGGGTTAGTTAACACTCGTCTACAATTCTCCTAAGTGTTTAAACTTAAATCCAATCATGTCTGTAGTCCTTGGACCAGATGATTTGGGTTAGTTAATACTCGTCTACAGTTCTCCTAAGTGTTTAAACTTAAATCCAATCATGCATGTAGTCCTCGGACCAGATGATTTGGGTTAGTTAACACTCGTTTACAGTTCTCCTAAATGTTTAAACTTAAATCCAATCATGTATGTAGTCCTCGGACCAGATGATTTGGGTTAGTTAACACTCGTCTACAGTTCTTCTAAGTGTTTAAACTTAAATCCAATCATGCCTGTAGTCCTCAGACCAGATGATTTGGGTTAGTTAAGACTTGTCTACAGTTCTCCTAAGTGTTTAAACTTAAATCCAATCATGCATGTAGTCCTCGGACCAAATGATTTGGGTTAGTTAACACTTGTTTACAGTTCTCCTAAGTGTTTAAACTTAAATCCAATCATGTATGTAGTCCTCGGACCAGATGATTTGGGTTAGTTAACACTCGTTTACAATTCTCATAAGTGTTTAAACTCAAATCCATTCATGCCTGAAGTCCTCGGACTAGATGATATGGGTTAGTTATCACTTCTTCACAGTTCTTATAAGCGTTTAAACTTAAATCCATTCATGCTTGTAGTCCTCGGATCAGATGACATGGGTTAGTCAACACCCCCATACAGTTATTATTATTGAGGCTTAACTTTAAAATGAGTCATGCCTGAAATTCTCGGATGTATTTAAATTAACTCTAACTTATGATAGGCCTCCTTAGCCATGTTTAATTCAAAATCAATGAGTAATAACATTCTCTATGCATGCTCAAGAAGACCTGTGAAACTTCCATATCACTCGTTGCTTTCATTGCTTATTAGTAATTCTTATACAAACAGATCTTTTCAGTATTAATTTTGGTTATTTACATCATCAGCATGATATAGTGGTTAAGTTTACCTATATTACCGTAATTACAAATTATAGTTATTTGCAACAATAATAAGTCTCATAAGATGTGCAACAAAATCACCAAAAATAAAAGAGAAACGGTTTCATTGATCAAAAGAAAGTAGTTTACAATCCCTTACATTAAAGAAAAACTAATACAAGTACAAAATAAAAACTCCTAAACGTCTAAGCCTTCATCTGAGGGGCCAAAGGGTCAGCAGCCTGACTGGACTGAGCTGCAGCAACTTCTGGGGTTTGGTCCTTAGATTCTGAAAGGGTTTTCTTTTTTCCTAAATCTTTGCCCTTATCTTGGGGAGCCTCAGCTGGCTTGCCCTGATCACCAGGCTGACCAGACTCCTTGGAGACCTCAAGGTTGGTAGGAGAGACTTGGCCGATCAGGGATTGCTCCGAAACCTCTTGGAGTTGTATGGGGGGGAGGGATCAAACCCTGGGAGTTCGCAAATATCAGGATCGTAGTATATACTCCCAGGTTGTCTCAAGTCAGCATCCGCAGAGATCCCAGCAGCATCAAGGGCTTTTCCCTAAGTTATGTCACGATACTCTCGGCAGACCGTGGCAAACTGCTCAGTAAGGCTGGTTTGGGTCTCCTCTACCCCAGCTTATATGCTGCCTGCCTTTCAGCCACGACTGCCTCCTTGGCCAACTGAGCATCCTTCTAGGCCAAACGGGCAGTCTCCTTGGCTTTTTGAAACTCAGCCCGAAGACCTTTCACTAACTCTTTCTCTGTCGCCAGATTAATCTCCGTCATATTCAGTTTCTTGCGTTACTCTTCGGTCTGCTTCTCGGTAGTTTTAAGGCCAGCATCAAGGCTATTCCTCTGATTGGTCATGTCTTTTAGCTGCTCGGATAGATGAGCATAATCTTCCTTCAGACTGCCCAGAGATTTTTCTGCCTCAAACCGAGAGTGGAACTCTGCTTGGGCTTCAGTATAGGCCTTTTTGTTCCACTCCTCAGCCACATAAACTTACTGAGTAAGCTACATAGTAGAATGAAAAACTTCAATATAAAGCAAAAAGAAATGGGTGAATGTAAAAGATTAGCATCTTAATCCCTTAAATTCGTCATGTCTTCTTCTTCTTCCGAAGAGTCTTCTGGAAGAGCAGTTATCAAAACAGGAGGGCGAACACTAGACTGCCTGTTGATTTCCTCCTCGGCGTTCGAAACTTGAATCACCTGAACCCCTTCCGAAGCCTCTCCTTCGAATTTAAACTTATCAATTTGTTCCTCAAGTGAAGAGGCCGAGGAGGCGACTCTTTCCTCTGCTGCAACTGGTTCAAAAGGAACCTGTTGAACTGGCTGGACGAGCAGAGGCACACCATGTGGATTTGGATGTGGCACGAGGGCAAGATCAAACGAGGCTAAAAAATCTTTTCGAGCAACGTCTATACGGTTGATGCGATGGTCTCCCTGTCTTATCGCGTTGCTGACCGTCTGAAAATTGGTCGATTTTGGCGTGAAGTCAAGAATAAGAGGAACGGACCGGAGTTGCCCGTCTTCACTTACAAAAATTTCTAATCGTAATAAATAATTGAGCGCGGCGACATTTGTGAGGCTGAGCCGAGGAGTAACGAATTCCTTATCTGTTAACACCACAACAGAATTTAGTCAGAGACTTGAAAATACTAATACAAAGAGAAGAAAAATTGTTAAAAAGCGAGGGTCCTAAATTTATTGTTAGGAAGCCTAAATCTATGATGTCCCACCTGGCTCTCCTGGTCGGGTTGGGCAATAGAGACCGTCATGCCACGCGCCCGAGACGATCAGATAGTCGTCTTTCATCCCTTTATTAGACTTGGAAAGGCAGGAAACGAGCCGAACGATGTCGGATCGGTATTTAAGATAATATCCCACTCCCTTTTGCCTATGGCATTCGTACATGTGTACTACGTCAAGTCAGGTGAGCCCGAGTCCTAAGTGACGATTCAAAGCGTCAATCACTCCTAGGATCCTAAAGACATTAGGTATGCACTGATCAGGAGAAAGCCTATGGTTACGAAGATAACTTTGGGTAATAGAACCCATAGGGAGAGTCATCCCTCCTTCTATGAATGCTATCATAGGGATTACGACTTCTCCCTCTCTTCGGTCGGTTAATATCCTTTCTGGGGGACAATACCTCAGGTTTACTCCCTACGGTATGCCGTATGTTTCCTTAAATGTCTCTATTAAGGCAGGACTATCGACGAGATACTGAAATCTACCTATCTCAATTAAACAAAAAAAGAGAGGAAACTCTAAACATAGTGGCAGGGGAGTGACTACTCGAAGGCCGAGGAAGCTAGCCGAAGAGAAGATGAAAGGTTTGAATAAAGGAGAGCTTACACAAACTAAATCGGAGAATGATCTTTAAACTCGTGGAGAGATTCTTATAGATTTTGGATTTGATGACTGAAGAGCTTGGTGGATTTGAATGCTCGAGTTCGCTGGAGAATCTGAGAATCTGCAAAGTAAAGGAGAAATAACCTCTTCTGAGGCTCTATATAGGAGTCAGAAAATGGGTAGGAGTTATCCCGCTCAAATCTCGAGGAAAGACATCAGTCGTTGGATCGATGGTCAACCGTTGAATGCAAGAGACAGAACGCCTCCTGGAGTAATTAGTAACGCTTCATGAATACCGAAACACCAACAGCAATGATGAAGCACCTAAATCCATGCCCACACACATGTAAGTTCAGATGTTTGTGTGTTTTAAGCTTTTATTTCGTGACAAATCAAAATCCTATTTTTTCTCCTCGGATAAGAGGGAAAAATTAAAATTTTGAGGGGCTATTGTGGGGGGTAAAAGCCCAACCTTATGTATTGGGCCTAGGGCCCTATTTGAAAATTACTGTGTGTCCGAAGAGAAGAAAGTGGTTGAGAAGGAGCCCATTTGGAAGAAATATACCTGGAAATGAATAAGGAGTATAGTCCGAAAAGATCACCAGTGGTCCGAAGAGGTCATTTTCCTCGGATACAAAGAGTCTTGGTCAAACAGATACCTGGGAGGTTCAAGTAATCTTCCTAACGATTCCAATGATAAGGATAGGCTTCAGGCACGTATGGAGATGATAGGAACGAAGAAATATCTAGAAGACAAGCTGCAACCACCACATTAAATGCATTGCAGCTGCTTTTCTGGCCGCATTAATGTGGAGAAGATCCCTGAACAATATAATCTCAGCTACCACCACTCACAGAGAGCTAAAGAAGATACTTGACAGGACATGTACTCAAGTAGATGCTTAGATGAAGAACAAGTGGACGATGAAGATGATGAGGAAGGGTGCTATATAAAGAGAAGAGGTCTCTGATAAGAATGGGTCGGAATAGAGGGAAAAAGAAGGAAAGAACAATTTTACTGTAACTCTAAGAACTGTATTCACCTTTCATTCAATAATACACCTCTTCGGACATCAATTTGTTTAGCTTTCAAGTGTGTTTTTACGTTAGTTCATCCCTTAATACCATAGTTAACTATTATTTGATTTATAATCAGTCCAACTCTTTCACCTACTATCTACAAATTCATTGTGTTGGGTTCATTGGGCTCATAATCCAAACATTTTGGGCTTGGGCTACAAAAACCGACCCTACACATATTATTCTAATGAATAAGTCCCGTTTGGTAATATTGTTCTAGTAACGTTATTTGTATTTTTTGAAAATATATGTGGATGAAAAAACGTGTAAAAAAACGTATAAGGTTGTTTAAACACTAAAAATTATTGTTTAAAATGTAATACCAAACACCCTATAATATTCTGAAAAAATTAAATGTAAAATTTTTGTACGACTTTCAGTTTTTGTGAATTCAAAAACAGAAGGGAAAAAAGAAAAAAAAAAAGGCCAAAAGTGAGAAGTCTAAAGACTGTTTTACCCCAAAGTCCAAACACAGAATTGTAGTCCACATATCATTTTTTTTTTTCTTTTACGAAAAAAAAAAACTGACCATTAATCTAACCTACTTAAATCCCCTACCATATCATTTCTTTGAATCTAAAGACAAATTAATTTTTTATTATTATATTAGAATATGTATAATATATCAACCAATGAGAGATACATGAAGACAAAATTGAGGTGGATCCAAGTCATCTGATCTGACGTTTCAGGCCCACCTATCTCATGCTATACTTTCTCCATGTCTTGCATTTTTTTTTTTTTTTTTTTTGAGAGGTCCATGTCTTGCCTTATCAATTAATTAACATGATTGTCTGATGTCATATACACATATATATAGAACTAGGATTTATTGGCCATGAAGTATGAATTATTTCTAAATAATATTTTTGTTCATCGAGAGAAAGAGAAGTTATACATAATTCAAAAAATATTGCTAGATTCTCATCAGTTCTATGTAATTAGAACTTAAGAGCATTCATACTAAAGATGCTAAAATAAGTAATAACTCAAAAATTATTTTAGCACCTTAGTCCATAAAAACCAAGCCACACCAAAGTTGTCATATTTAAAATTTTTTAAGTTTCAATTACTGTTTAGGACAGACTTGTAAAATTTTAAATGGAAGCTTTCCAATTCAAATAGTATAGGTTGGAAGTGGCAAACAACTCTATGGTTAGTTCTATCTTAATGTACTCCTTATACTTTGCCCCGCGTGTGTGTACACGTGTTAAGACATACTATACTTAGGAGAATGTTAATTGTGATTCTTATCCTTTGTAGATTGTTTTTGGGATTTGATCTGGGTAGGTAGGTAGATTGGCATGTGTTGATGTATGTTGCTAAAATTAGGTTTTGGTGAAGTGGAATTTAAGTCTAGGTGAAATGGGGTTTTGTTGAATTGATGAAATTGCTGAATTTCAATATGGATGTTTTATGAGTTACTGGTAATAATGAGTGAAGATTATAAATTGAGATGCAAAATAAATAGTGCTATTCATAAAAAAAAATAAAAAATTACATTCCATGAATTGAAATGTAAATTTTTTTACTTGTTACAGTGTTTATGCAAATATATACAAACATTGTAGCAACATGAAATTTTTTTTTATTTCTCTTTTATATGCTGTCTCCCTCCTTGTTTCACTTTCCCTCTACTCTCTCACTCTCACAATACAGTATTAAAGTAAAAATATTTTAATGTGATGTATTATAAATAAAATTGGGATAGTGTATCGTAAAAGTAGTTATAAAAAATAGATAAAATAACTTTTTTAAAAAATAAAATATAAATTTTTTAAGCAGATGTATATATTATAGATACATTTTTGGAGTCAACCATATATTTTATTAAAAGTATTCCTTGGTTATATAAGAATTTCAAAAAGTTGTGGGCATGGCCTCCCAAACTCCGAGTCCCCTCCTACCTTGAGGTTATTAATAGAAAAAAAAAAATCACATATCATTAAAAATAAGATACATGTAATGTGAAACTCATATATTATAAGAAAGAGATCCATAATTTTCATTTTTTTTTATACAAGATAGAAATCTTATTCTAAAATAATTTAAGTGTATATGTGTGTGAAACTATTTCTTAAAAACTTGAACCTCAATTTTTGCCCTCTTAACTCATAAAAACTTTATATTTTTGATGTGATTATCTGTGCAGTGTTCATATATAATTTTCAATTTGATACTAAGTGTGCGTTTGAATAAAAATGAAAAAGTAAAATTATTTCACCATTCAGTTTATTTTTATTACTATTTATGAGTTCCATTGCACTTTTTGGCACTATTCAGCTAACTTTTACCTTTATTTACAGTAATTTTAGCAACAATTTTTTAATTTCAACAAAATAAACGGTATCTAAACACACCCTAACATAACATTGTGCCACATAAATTGCGTCTAAAACACCATAAAAGGAACAGGTTCTAAGACAACTTTCAACCTATGACAATAATGTATCAATTAAGAAGGTGTGGCAGTCACATAACGGTCAAGGTGGAGTTAATCTCCAGTTTGAAAGTTTAAATCACAAGTAACAGCACTAATAATGAATAATAATAGTATAATACTAATAATGCAGAAAAAGATCTCAGAAAAAAATAATGCAGAAAAAGAAAAACAGTAATAGTGATTGTTTAAGTTTGTACTACTTTACTCTGAGTCTTTGATAGTGCCTTACACGACCTGTAACTGTAAAATGTGAAAACAAGGAAAAAAAAAGCTGATAAAGCTTGAGCTATGTGACAATGTGAATGTTTGTCCCTTTCTAAGCAAAAGGTCAAGACCATATATAATTCTATATATCCCTATCTGATCCACTAGGTATTCATCAATCTTAGCCGTCCAAATCTGTCACTACAATGATCCTCAAAACTCTCAAAACACACCCAATTGCCTCCTATTTTCACGTGCTCAGAGCTTCAACCATTGGTGCGTGTGATGAACTTGCTGTTTTAGGCACGTTTGTGTTTCCTGATCCATCAACTCGTGTGGGTCTAAGTTCTAATCTAAAACTCCCACATATTCTTTTGCTGAGACATAAATGATGTAAGATGTAAAAGCTCCCCAAGTGAAAACTAGATTTATCTGACCAACAAAAAATATAGGCAGCTACATCATCAATATCATCAGCCAAAGCACAAACAAAACACAAAGATTTCAACAACATTCTAGACAACACCACCGCTACTACCGTCAGCCTCAGCTGCCATTGATGGGTGCTGCAGAACCTGTAAAACTACTATCATTTTATCCATTTATTCTTTATTTATTTTTATTTTTATTTTTAATGGGGTTTTTGCTTATTCATGTGCTAAGAGTTGTGTGTGTGTGGGGTACTAGGTGGAGGAGAAGAAGAGTGATGGAGGTGAAGTGAAAGAAGAGAATGAGGAGAAAGAAGAGGAGGAAATGAAAGATGTGGAGAAAGGTGAGGTGGGTTTTCAAGAACGTGTGGTTGAGAGCAATAACTATGGAGAATTTCAGCTTTCAAGGATGCAGAGGCTGAATCCATCAAACCCTTTAAGGATTGTTATTAACAGTGCCACCAGAGTTCCAACTGCCTCTCCATCTCAGCGTCCTTCTCAGCCTCCTCCTCGGCCTGCTCATCCTCAGCCTCCTCCTCCGCCTGCTCATGCTCAGCCTCGGTCTACACCAGCTCCCACCCCACAAGTAAGTTAATTAAATAAAATTTTCTTTTTTCATAAGTTTACACAAAAGGTATATTTTTTGAATTTGGTAGCTTTGCAAGTTTCATTGCAAAAATTTGCAAAGGTGTTTCTAAAAATTGCACAAATTTTGTTTTAAATCTTGTTTGTATTTTACTTGTCATAGCACATATTTATACTTTTTTTTTAAAAGTTTATTATCTGAATTTTACAAGTATTGTTTCATAGTCTGCAAAAGGAGAAATTTTTTTGAACCTTTTTCTTGTCTGTCATCTCAAAAGAACTTGTCTATTTTCTTATGGGTACAATTAGAAGTCAGTTTTCATAAGATTAAAAAATAATAGCTTATATATTTTCTGTTCACAGGTGGCAAATTTGAATTTTTCTGGCTCTTTCTTACTTTCTCTCGTGTCAAGTTTCATGTATAACTAAAGAATGCGATAGAATCTATGCTTAATTTTCAAGTCAAGAATGTGAATTTTTTTTTTTTTGGTTTCTCTCTCTTTTTGCACAGCCGCCATCAGTGACAACACTGAATTCAAGAGCTTATACAGACAGAATATCTCTGTTTCTGTTCCTTCTGCACATGGTTGCTGCTGTTGGGTTAGTTTGTTTTCTTATATTCAAGGGAATTCAAGGCCTAATACAAGCGTCAGAATCTATTAAAACGAAAGAGAAAAGGGTGTTGCAGTTTTATCTGCCACAAGTTGAAGCTGCATCTTTTTTGAGCATTACTCTTGCATTGGCATGGCAAAAGGCAGTCAGGGAATGGCCTCTATTTATGGTTCATTTCATACTATGGAGCTCTTTTGTAATGTCCCTATCTGCTGGAATTCTCCTTATTTGCTTCCAAAAACCTGCCACTGAAGGCATTGGAGTCTGTTTTATTGCCTTTGCAATTGGCAATGGATTGTATGCTTGTTGGGTCACAACGCGAATTAAGTTTTGTTGTAAGATCTTGATGAAAGCACTTGAACCTGTTTCAAAATTCCCTGGTTTGAGTCAGCCTGTTTATTGGATGCTTGGGGCTGGATTCTTGTGGATGTCCCTATGGATTTTAGCTGTGATTGGAGCTTTGAATTTCTACTTTCCCCCATTGATCATTATTGCATTGGTTTTGAGCTTGCTTTGGACTGCTGAAGTAATGAGAAATGTTGCTAATCTAACAGTGAGTAGGGTAATTTCTCTGTATTATCTCAGGGGAATGCAATCTAATACTCAGTTCTGCTTCCAGAGGGCCATGACTCTGAATCTTGGTAGTGCTTGTCTAGGTTCTCTCTTTGTGCCTGCAATTGAGGCCCTGAGAATTGTTGCTCGGGGTTTGAATTTGCTTGAGGGAGAAGATGAGTTCATGTTTTCTTGTGCACATTGCTGTCTCAATATCATGGATTCCATCTTCAGATATGGAAATGGCTGGGCCTACGTGCAGGTATTGTCACTGAAAATCCTTTTATGCTACTGAATTTTCTTCACTCTAATGACATTACCCCTAGAGGACAATATGTGGTATAAGTACAGGAATGATTAATCAGAGACAACTACTAATGTGTCATAGATAGTTCACGGTAAAAATGGTTCTATTTGAAGGGGGAAAATAAATATGATTATGCTATGCAATTAAAAGTTGTTGCTAATTGATCACTGGTTTAGAAGCTTTGGATGATTCACTGCTACTTATCTATAGCATTTAAATATGGATTATGATAAAGACTGAATTTTTTTAGTTGCATCAATGTGGTGATTGAGATACAAGTAACATTCCTTATTGTGCCAAAAAGCAGGAATTTCATTTTAAGTTGAACTTTACTAGATGCCGCTTCTTTGTCAAAATAATTTAATTTGATTTAATTAGGAAATGTGTTTCTAGGGTCATTCTCAATTTTGTATAGTAGTCTTGAAGGTCTCTTAAGATTTTCATGATGCTTGTGTATTAATTTTAAAAGATCAGTGATATGCTTTTGCTTTTGCAAGTTATCATAGTCAATTCACAATATTTAATGTGATTATTTTACAAATACGGAATTATTTACTGTGCCATCATTATCAGAAAGTCAATGCAGTCCATCTAAGTTTCACACGACTGCATTTTTAATCAATTGTTTAAGACTAATTTATTTTGAAATGTTACTTAGCTTTGTTTTAAACCATTTTCCAGATAGCTGTATATGGAAAAGGTTTTGTAAGGGCATCACAAGACACTTGGAAACTCTTTCAGCAGCAAGAAATGGAACGTATTGTCGATGCGGACATAACCAGTGCAATTTGCTTCCTAACAGGAGTCTGCAGCGGCTCCATCTGTGTCATAGTTGTGGCTGCTTGGACCGCCAGACTGTACCAAAATTTCACAGCCACCATTTCACTCCTTGCATTCATCATTGGATACCTCATGGTTGGTAGCCTTATTTGACCAATCTCAATATATTTGATTCTTTATCTATACATTCCCATCATGTCATCAACTTGTGTATTATTTAATCATTATTAGTCCTCTATTCAATTGACTTAATCAATTTTTATTACTATGCACCAGACCAGGATTGCCATGGCAGTACCACATGCCTGCGTGAATAGCTATTATGCTTGCTATGCAGAGAATCCAGAAAACAGGCTGTTCGATTCAACAATAAAGGATCGTCTTGGCATGATTAAATCTGGCCGTGATGTGGTTGTGCCTACACCCAGAGTGCCCCGCCGGTTTAATGCAACATAGCCTAAGCTCAATTTCTCTTACAAGGTATGAAAATTATGTGAGCATCATTTTGGTCATACTATCAAGAGGTACCATAATTTTGTTGTCCCCAATTGGGGTGTTAGACTTGACCAAACCCAACCGAGCTTGAGCTAAAATTTCCACAAACAATGGTTGAGGTGGAGGTCTTCATGACAATGATTTTGAATGTGAAAGTTCAACCATCATCAGATGTTTGGTCTTGGAAGGAGTGGGGAGAGCCCACTAAGATTCCAATGAACAAGAAGCTATAAGACAAATTGTCTTTTGGTCATGTCCTTTGTATATATATTGGATATTCCATGGTAAAAAGTCCCACCATTATTTTATTACTCTTATCTTTCTTGGTTAAACCCATAATTGATTTATTTATTTGTTTAACTTTATCTAATCTTGTAATAATCTCCCTGAGTTGTGCATGAGACTTTCTACTTTATCTTTGTCGAGGATTTAAATATAGGATTGCCTTGATTAAAATAATGTTGAGAGCTGATTGTGCGTTTGGTTGGGTCACTAAGGTGGGTTAAAAAATGACTTGTGCAATGTGCATTTTGAATCTTAAATTGTAAAATGGACTGAATTGTGTGCCTATGTTTATTTTGGTTTTTTCTTTTTCCAAATAGGCAAAGTTTATCTATACACGGGCATTCATAGTCCTCTGTTTATTAAGTTGTGCATCTATAGAAGCCTTTAAATGTTGGAAAATGCTAACGAATGCCCTTAGTCAATAATGGACTGTAGGATTGAGATTTTAATTTTATTTTTCCAGATGACTTTATCAACGAATTAATTAGCAAGGTTTGTGCTTTAAATGCCCTTCATGTTATCATGTATCAAACCCAAATTTTTTTCCCCCCCCCTTAAATGAGGATATGCCTCTTTAGTATCAAATTCATGGCACTTGATTTGACAAATTTGTTGAGGTGACCACTAGAAAATTTAAAGTTTGGAATTTGAATTTGAGTAAGGCTTTTATCCAAGGCTTATTTATGTGATGAAGATTCCCTTCCCTGTGTTTGAATGAATGGAGGAAGAGTAGAGAGAGAATGTGGTCCAAAAATAGTCAAAATACTAAAAATTTGATCAGTATTAAGTATTAACCATACCATTAGTCTTTAACTTAGATTAATTAGGTTCCATTTAGTTCAATTAGGAAAATCTTTTGTCGTCACATAAGAGATCTGGAGTTCGATCTCTGTTTAAAGAGCAATTATCAAGAACGGAAGCTATAGGTTGAGACACTAAAAAAAAAAAAAAAAAAAAACTTTGCATAACTAGGTTGCTAGTTAATCCACAAAAGGTTAAAGTTAGTGATTCATCTGCCAATAGGCAAAAGAAAGTATAGAAATTTCATGCTTTTGGTGGAAGCAACTGTTGGATGTAATTATTATCATAGAAATTTATATATAATTAAAAAAAATTATCCTGTTTGAAATTCAGACAGAGAGTCAGTGCCAGTCTTCAATTTATTTAAAGCATACCTTCCGTTAAAATCATCAAAGCCATGTGGTCCTTCTTGCTTTTGCATCGGTACCGTACATTCACATGCCTATCAAATTTAATTCTTCATAGAACAAGACAGTTTTTCACCTTCACAAGGTAGTTTTGCAAATACCACTATGTGAAGAAGATGATAAACATTACATGCTACATGGTTTCCTCATATGAAGTTCCCATTTTTTAAGAAATGTTTAAATTACATATTTAAAAAAAAAAAAAAAATTTTAATGCTAGGACCAACTTAAGGTGCAAGTGAAACCAGTCAATAGGTACATTATTTATGACTCTCTCTCTTCCTTTATAGCTCTCTTTTGCTTTAAAGGCCTTATGAAAAGGAGCTCAAAATTTGGAAAAAAGACCCTTTGATTAAATAGTAACACTATGTAACACCACTTTCATTAGAAAGTAGCAAGTGTTTCACATAAACTTTCATTAGAAAGTAGCAAGTGTTTCACTTTATGTGAAACACATGCTTAATGAAGAAGATAATTTAACACTTCATTAATAGCCCTTCAATATAGTTCTATATAGAAAAGCTCATGAAGAAGCAAAGCTCTAGCTTCATGTAGCTAGGTATGGTATGTGACTCACCATGCAAATCCCAATTAAACTATATCCCAAAACTTAACTCTTACTTAAAAACAGAATCTCAGAATATCTTTTGTTGATATGATCCTTTTAAAATAGTATATACATAGGCTTTTTAAAAGCTTTTTCTTCCACTATTATTTTCACGTGTCACATTATACGTATGCAATTTATAAAGGTTGCATTGCATTTGTTTTTTTTGTACGAACCATACTTATATTTTACTGGAAAATCTTTTACCAAGAAAACCACTTTCCATTGGCTAAAATACTGTTTGTTCATCTGTTACAAACGTCAATGTGGGGGAATATTTAATATGTTTGAGACAAGATAGCCAACGAATTGGGTATTATACTTTAAAATTATTGATAATTCCAAGCATGACAGCAACATTTGGTATTGGCTATGGATTATAATATTTTGTATGTGATGGGATTCATCATCTAGTGGGTTACCGAATGTATATATATTTTTTGAGAATCCTAAAAAACTTTCTTGACTTCTATAACCACGTGGTTGATACGTCGTTGTACATGCCCTTGCATTGTTCCTTTTCTAGATTTGTATTGAGCCTCCTACCAACCAAATGATGGAATATGGATATGGCCCATATGGGAGGATATTAATAAATTGTGTTGGTTAAATGAAATTAAGATAGAAAGTTTAGGTACACAATCAAATTTTACAATATTTTTTTTTTCACTTTTAAGAAAAAGAAAAGGAATAACACTTGTCTTGAGTTATGGGTCATGATAAATATTATTTTATTTCGGCGTTATGTTGAATTAATACTGTTTGTTATGAAAATATTGTGGAATTTTGTTGTGTCTGTAAAATAACTCAATATTAAGAGAATCTGAATACTAATTGTCTGATTGTAATTCTTTAGGTTATTTTCAACATTGTAATTTTTTTTTGGGTAGTTTTCATAATAAAAATGCAATTCTTTTGGGGGGTCAAATTCCTAGTTCTAAATGAACCATGTAAAATTTGGTGTTTTTGAGTCATGGGTTGGTATTTTTTATTCTCTATTTTCCATTGTTCTCTTTCAAAAAAAATTAAAAAATTCCATTTTTAGCATCTTGTTGATTCTAAGTTAGGTTTCATGTTTCCTAACACCTAATACCTTTATACCCAAAAAAAAAAAGGCACTGAATTGTCCTAATTGAAAATAGTAACATAGTTGACATAATTGTTGCCTTCAGATTCGATTTACATCTTTAATTGACAATTCTTCATATGTGAACATGTTGAAATGGGGAAAAAGTATATACCAATTTTTAGACCATTTATTTATACCATTCATGTTACATGCTTTTCTTTTTGATACCATGCATGTTACATGCTTTTTTTGCAGTGTAAAACAAAGCGAAATGAAAACTTTCAACTATAAGGAAAATAATAAGTTACAGGAATGTCCTATCAAAAAAAAAAAAAAAAAAAGTTACAGGAATGACATAGATATTCTATTTACCACTTACTAGCCAATAAAATATTTATATTGAAGAAAAGAATTACAATGTTTCATTCAGAATTCAGATATATATGGTTCACAATCCTTCAGTAATACAAAAAAATTCCAAGTCCAAAAATAAAAATAAACTCAAGTAATAAAAATTTGTTTATGCCTTATTATTATTATTATTATTTTGCTAATTTGTTTATGCATTATTTGATGTTGGTCAACCTGGAAATTATATTGAACTTTGAGCAATAATTCTAGTTGCGTGTAGTGGCTGCTAAGATACCCCACTTTCAAAAGTTTGGGGGCCCTGTATATTATTTCTTGCTAAGATACCTCACTTCCAAAAGGTTGGGGGTCCTATTAATCCCTACAGTCATTGATGATTATGGTCGGGATGTTCGATATATATATATATATATATATATATATCTGGATAACATATGCCTTTAAATATATATTAATTATTTATTTTAAAAAATTTTTTATAAAAAATTGAAAAAATTATAAAAAAAATTTAGTCACTTTTTCTTTTTTCTATAAAAAATTTCCTATAATAATTTACTAATGTATATCCTAAAGACATGTGTTAGTAAAATCATATATATATATATATATATATATATTACACATTAGGTGTAAAGTTGAATTTTGAGAAGGTTGGATTCAAGCAATATTGCTCAAGTTCTACTACAAATTAAGGGAGAGGAAGGGGGATTCTTATATTCTATCTTGCCCAATTGGAGATAGAACCATAATTTATAGAAATAATTTTGCTTGAAGTTAATAATTATTGGCTCATGTATAAAAGATGGTATATGTTTATGTTTATTTAACTAGTAAAATTTTTATTGTCAAATAAAAGATTTAGGGTCTTCTATCTAAGTCTAAAGAGAGTAGAATAACTATATTTAATTGTATAGCTTATGAAAAAAGTTTTAAGATATTTAAACATCATAATACCAGTATTATTACATTGTTTCCAATTTTATTAAAAATCATATTCTTATCCACGAAACTCGTATGAAGTTTCCCTAACAGTGTGAGCTCAAATTCTGAGAAAATGGTCTCATTTGGCTTACAAGACCAAACAAAATTCTAGTCCAATATTCTTCGTCCAGTTCATTCAAACTTACAATAGTTTGGTCCAATATCTACAAAATCAGTGGCACCAGGTTTAGTTTCCCAAGAAAACAAGCAAAATGCATTCAGCAAAAAAAAAAAAAAAGAAAAAAAAAAAAAAGAAAACAAGCAAAATGCTTGTACTTTTCCAAGAGGTAGATGGTAAAAACAAATTCATAGGAAATGACTAAAATTACAATTTCTTTTCATGTGAAGTGTCAAAGTTAGAGAACAAAGGGTCCATGAAACTGAGTTACAAGTATTCCACCCAAATTTCCATTTTTCTTGACTGGGTTGAAGTCATTATTACATCACATGATCCCAATCAATCAAGGTTTGCTATCTTCTCAAAAAAAAAAACCAAGGTTTTCTAAAAGCAATTCTCTACTTTTTGGCCGCTCTAGTAAATTAGAGATTGATTTCCATTTTCCTACTGAACTGTTTCTCTTTCTCTGTACACATGTCTTCCTTGGCCCATCCCAGTAAGCCTGTGAACCCACCATGTGGTGTAAAGCAAACATGTCCTGTTTAAGGACATACCATACTTTTCACCTTCTGCCTTGTAAAAGCATTAGCAAAATTGCTATTTTACCAACATACATGCCTAAAATAAGCTTCATCCGAATATGTATTGCTAAATTTTTTAGCAACAATAAACAGTTTTTTTTTTTTTTTTTTTTTGGTAAAGAGGATAATGCATTAACAACTAGAAGACCTCTGAAACAGAGGCAATAAACCGATCATACATTGTTCCAACAGAATCTAAATTAAGCAAAAATACAACATCAAATGGGGGATCCATAAAAATAGTAAAATCCTGATCCATAATAGCTCCTCTTCGCGCTAGTGCATCGGCACACTTATTTGCCTCCCTATAGCAATGTTGGATTCGCACCAAAGGGATTTGTTTAAGCCCTTCTCTGCAGTCAGCAACCAGAACATCAATGCCATTTGCTTTCTCCAAGTCTTTCTTCAAAAGATCAACTACCAACTTTGCATCAAGCTCAAAAACCACCGCTGGGATTTTAAGGGAGATACATAAGCGAATTCCATCTCTTAATGCCCATAGTTCAGCTGCAACACTAGTGGCACTACCTATAGCTCTTGCGTAACCTTTCACCCATTCGCCATCTTCATTTCGAATCAATCCACCTCCTCCAGCCAAGCCGGGGTTACCCATGGACGAACCATCAGAATTTAACTTAAACCAATTGAGGGGTGGAGGCAGCCACCTTACCTGAATCTTTGTCTTTGTTTGGTTGTACTTCTCGGTGATGCCCAGGTTGGCCATCTCGGCTGCCTTGGCTAATGTCTCAGCCTTTAAGTCTTTGCAAATGTTTGGTTTCCCAAAAACAACACTGTTCCGATGCAACCAGAGACTCCATACAGCTATGGGGAACACAATGGCCCAATCAATCTCAGAAACACCACATTGCTGCTTAGATTTATAGTTTAGCCTCAACCAGTCCAGAAATTGTGTGCCATAGAAACTAGCAACAGAACATGGGGGAGAGAAAGAATTCCAGAAAATCCGTACCTTTGGGCAGTCCCTAAGAGCATGGTTGATCGTCTCAGGGGCTGAATTACACAGGGGGCACAATGGAGAGATATTCATACCTCTTTCAGCGAGAAGGCAGCGCACAGGAATGCTTTTATGGCAACATTGCCAAAGGAAACACTTGATTTTAGGAAGACTTGGAACTTTCCACACCCACACTCCATTGAAGGAACAATTTATTGGATAATTTTCATTAGCATTGGCTAACCGATATGCATCCTTAAGTTGGAATTCACCGCTGGGGGATAAGCTCCAAGATAGTCTATCCTCTCTAGACTTAGAATAGGGAATAGGAGTGGCTTTCATTTCCAAAAGAATATCTTTAGGAAAAGAAAAGGAGAACTTATCCCAGTTCCAGCCATGGAAACTAGCTATATCCTTCAATCTTACTTCTTCCTCACCTCTGTTCAGAGGACCACAGATGCGACTTCTAAGGGTACCCGTGCTCAGCCATTTGTCACACCATAGCAAGAGGTTACTGTCTTTCCCAGCAACCCATTTAGCACCCTTGCTGACAATGATTTCTCCCTTTTTGATACCAGACTAGGTGGAAGAGCAGGAAGTGGGTGTGAGAAGATTGATGGGTCTCCTTCTCAGCCCCTGGTATTTATGGGTTAGAACACGAACCCATAATGATGATTTTTTAGTTCTGAACCTCCAATTCAGCTTAGCCAACAATGCAGCATTCTTTGGTTTAGCCGCTTGGATACCTAGGCCTCCTGCCTCCTTCTCTTTCGTGACTTTCTTCCATCCTATAAGGTGAATCTTTTTCTTCCTATCCGATGAGCCCCACATAAAGTTTCTATTCAATCTGTCCACACCTTCAAGTATTTTAGAGGGAAGGGGCACATATTGCATTGTGTAGTTAGGAATGGTAGAGGTCACTGTTTGGGTCAAAACAATTCTGCCCGCAAAAGATAGCAAGTTTGCCTTCCAACCAGCTAGTTTGCTCTGAATGCGGTCAATAAGAAATCCGAAGTCTTGAGGGGTACCCTTATGTTTAATGGGGAAACCCAAGTACTTTCCAAGGGAGGGGGTGGAACGGAATCCCAACACTTCACATAACTCTTCCCTCGTGTTTTGATCTACATTTGGTGAAAAATAGACCCGAGATTTCTCCTCGCTAATTTTCTGCCCTGATAAGGTACAAAAAGAGTCAATAACCTCTCTTATTGCAACGCAATTTTTCCGATCAGCCTTAGCAAAAAGCATAAGGTCATCCGCAAAAAATAAGTGCGATAAGGCGGGACCTCCCTGAGATGCTTTTACTGGGTTCCAAAGCTTCTCATGGCATTTATCCTCAATAAGAGCTCCCAAAACCTCCATGCAAAGGATGAAAATATAAGGCGAGAGAGGGTCTCCTTGACGAATTCCTCGAGAAGGGTTAAAAGTCTCCAAAGCACCCCCATTGAACAAGATAGAGATAGAAGAGGAGGAAATGCAACTCATGATTAGAGATATCAAGGCAGTAGGTACTCTGAAAAGCTTAAGTGTATCTCTAATGAAACTCCACTCAAGTCGGTCGTAAGCCTTTTCCAGATCCAATTTAATTGCCATCACCCCCCCTCTTCCTTTCTTTTTGGCCATAGAATGAATCATCTCCTGAACAATAATTGCATTATCTAGACCTTTTCTTCCTGGCACAAAGGCTGATTGGAAGGGTGAGATAAGTCTAGACAGTAAGGGCCGGAAGCGACCAACAATTATCTTTGTCACCACTTTATACACCGTGTTACACAAACTGATTGGGCGGTAGTTGTTCAGAGTTTCCGGACTCTTGCATTTCGGAATAAGCGTAATGAGAGTTTTGTTTAGGTATTCTGGAACTTTCCCAGAGTTAAAAATAGCTTACACCTCCTTTTTCACAGTTTCCCCAACAACCAACCAGAACCGTTGGAAAAAACCCGCGTGGAGGCCATCCGGCCCAGGGGCCTTGAAAGGCTTTTGCCCCCATAGAGCAGCTGAGATCTCCTCATCAGTTACTAGAATGCCAAGAGAAGTCGCTTCTTCCTCATTTAAATATGAGTGCCAAAATGGAGGATTCCAATCTGCTAAAGCGGTCGAGCAATGGTCTGAAGTGAAAAGGTCCATAAAACCCTTTCTAATGAAGTCAGCAATTTCCCTATCTCCATGCAGCCAATTCCCAACTCTATCCTTCATGCATAAAATACGATTTCTTCTTCTGCGAACCAGTGCTGAAGTATGGTAAAAAGCAGTGTTTCGATCGCCCTCAACAAGCCAAAGGATTCAGGCCTTCATTGCCCAAAACTCTTCCTCTAACTTTATCACTTCTGCATATTCAACTCGCAACTTCCTTTCTAACTCCACCAAGAAATTATTAGGCCGAATGGAAATATTTTCTTGGATTCCTTTCAACCTAGCCACTAATCTCCTCTTCCTGTGAAACAGATTCCCAAATTCAGCCTTGTTCCATGCGTTGGCCTTAACAGTGAAAAAAGATTGAGCTTGCATCAGAGAAGCTTGACTTGACCAGGCATCTCTTACTACTCCCGGGAAAGAAGGGTGGGAGAGCCACATGGGTTGAAACCTAAATGGCCTAGGAAAAAGGATATTCTGGTTATTATCCATACACAGCTTGACTGGGCAGTGATCAGATTGAATCTTTTCAAGATGAAACACCGCTGCTTCAGGGTAAAGAGAATTCCACTCGGCATTGACAAATACCCTGTCTATTCTTTCTTGGATCAGCCGAGACAAAGGCCTACGATTAGTCGTGTATGTAACACCAAATATATTAATTCTCATATATACCAACTATTGTAGTCGTGTATGTAACACCAAATATATTAATTTTATTAACAAATATCTCCTCTTTCTCTCTCTTTAATTATGACCATTGGAAACAAATAATAAAGAAAGAATGATAAAAGAGTAAATAAAGAAAAAAAAATTAACATGTTTAAATGAAATGGCAAAAGAATAGAGATTGAGATATTGGGGATATTGTAAAGTGGGTTGATATAATAAACAAAATAATTTTTTTGATGGTAAAATAGCAATTGCGGTGCAAACTCGGATGTAAATGCTCAAGGTCACCTCACAAAGGCCATTGGTGGCCAAAAGTGTATGAGTGAAATTTAATCACTTTTCATGTGTTGGTTTCATCAACTGAGATTGTGATAAGGATGACTACTTAACACGCAAAATACAGTTCTATTCTATCAATCATTCATCATTTTATTACGTTAAGCAATTGCTCTCAAAAATCAAACCTATGCTATGTGTGCACGCCTCATAAAAGAAAAACAACATTTAAGCAAAGAATGAGTGTGCAGGAGTTACAGCAAGACTAAGCTTAATAGCAGTCCAAATAAGGAGTGACCAACTAGTGAAAAGTGGCCTAAGAAATACCTATCAGAGGAAGTGACCAACTCGTCCAATATCAACCTCATTGTAAACATAATCTCCTTACCTTACTCGCATAAAGCCTAAGAGAGTTGGCCGTGGCATATCCTATCACGGCTTAAGATTTGCTTGTTTTTAGTAAATAAAAAGCCATAACATTTTTATATTGTCACTTATCAAGTAAAGAAAAAATGCAAATGGTGTCATCAAGTGCAAGTCAAATATTTTGTCCGACTTCTACCATTATAACTTTTGTGCACAACTCTGATGTGATCTTTTGTGATTGTACTCGTCACTATTTATAATTAACCGCATCAAAATTATGGAAAAATTTGCGTTACAAGAGTTGTGCCAACAGATTCTCTTTTGTGCAAAAATCGTCTCTAATTGACGACAAAGCAGTATGTCTATTCCCCAGTCAAATTTGATTCTCTAGTTTCATTGGCTTCACAAAAACTACATTTACCATTTATTAATATAGGACGACCAACTAAACCAAATATGTATTCTTTTTTTTTTTCTTTTTTTTTTTCAAAATAGTTGTTTACTTTCTTTCCCCCCAAAATAGAATGAAGCAACACTAATAATGATGGTTCCATATTTTCAGTCTTTCCAGTTTCCAGTCAAATCCTATTATAGACTATGTTACAATCATTGGTTCAAAAACCATATAAACCTATTAACAACAATATATATATATATATATATATATATATATATATATATATATAACGCAGAGACCTCGGGTTGGATGGTTGGAGAGCATGAGATTGTGTCATGTAGTGCATTCTTTGAGATGATCTATATTTAAGCTTTTACTTCAATAAAGTCAGCATTTATATCAAAATATTAGTTCATTGATATATTAATTATTATAATTGTGCATTAATTATTTATTTAAATGAATTTTTATGATTATTTTTATAAACTTTATATAAGAAATAATTTTTAATTGAAATAATAATAATAAATTTAGAATATGACATTATTGCTCATGTTTAATTTCTTTAAAAACAATTGACACAAAAGCCATAAAAATTAAATATTTATGAATTCATTAAAATGAATCTTAATTGTTTAAATTTCCACTCTTTTCAGCGGCATGTATAGTATTTATTCTATGTAATTAGATACTAATAGAATAAATGTTTATTTTGTTATATTAATTATTTTAAGCATAATGAAATTTTAATATCATTTTTCTAAGATTTATATGAGAAACAATTGGTTTTATTTTTTTATGTGAGAAACAATTGATTTGAAATATGGTATTTCTGCTCAAATTTAGTTGTTTATGCAACAATTGAAACAATTTCCTACAAAAAGGAAAAAAATTATAAAATTTTAACACACAATCAAGAATTTAAAATAAATAAATAAATGATGTTTGCATTTTTTTTTTTTTTTTGCAAGCATAAAACATGTCTATCTATATCAGTCACTATATCATGCAATTTCCAATTTATAAACCCACACACACACACACACACACACACATATATATAGTATGATCAAATCACTATACTACTCTTAATGTCTTTCTATTTTGTTTATAAAATAACTAAATATTACACATTCTTGCAAGAAAACTTATTGAATTTTTTTTTTTTTTTTAGATTGATAGTTAGGAATGGAGAATTCAAAAATTATTGAAAGATCATTAGTAAAAATTATCGAAAATTATCAATAGTTAAACTACAAGATCATTAGTAAATATTATTAAAAAAATTATTGAAATATTGAAGAAAACTAATAATAAGTTGTACCATGCATCGTATGGGCAGCTAGTTGAGTTAAAGGAAGCTTAACCCATTTCAACTTTACATACAGCCCTCCTCCCCTTGAACTATTACAACATGAAGGGGTGTGCAGAAAACCCACCGACCCGCCAAACCCGACCCGTCGGGTTGGGTTACAAAAAAATTTTTTATAGCAGGTTGGGTTGGGTTTGGGTCATAAAATTACAAACTCGCCAAACCCGACCCGACCCGACCCCACCCATATTTAATATATATTTAAAATATATTATATATTTAATAATTTAAAAAAAAAAAAAAAAACTAGTTGTAGGGCACTTATATATATATATATATATATATATTATATTCAATAATTTTTTTTAAAAACCAACTGTAGAGTAACACTTCCTCGGTTCCTCCTACTAATATTAATTTAATATATATAATATATTATATAATTATTTTTTTTTTAAATAACCAGCTTTTCGTATCCTATATAAAAGCCAATTAGTTCACACAAACCTTAGTAAATTACTATTGTTATTTAGTAATTAGTGTTGTTTGCCTTTAAGGAGTTACATTGATGCTAATCTTTGGGTTTTTTTTTTTAATATATTAGTATTTATATTTTTTTCTACTCAATTTAATAATAATAATAATAAAAATTTGTCAAACTCATGGGTTCAACCCGACCCAACCCGAGCCATGTGGGTTGAGTTGGGTTGAACTTATGTGATGGGTTGGATTGGGTCAAAAAATCCCCTCAACCCGACCCATGCACACCCCAACATCGACCTCATTTCATCCCTATATACAGCTCTCCTCCCCTTTGAACTATAACAACATGTCAACCGGTACAAGGATAAGATCGTTTTTTTTTTTTTTTTTGTTGGAAATCCATACATTTCCAAGCTGATTCTTATACACATAACAATACAGCAAACATCATACAAAGATTTGGTTGTACCCATGTGGGATTATCACCATAGTGAATACAAAAAAGAATGTAACGGAATCGAAGGGAGAGTGTGAGGAAGAAGAGAGATCAGAGTATTGAGAAAATTTTATTAATCTTGTTTGAATGAGAATAATACACATGGCCTGCTATTTATACATAATTTAGCTAACAGATATGCCTAAAATATCAATAACAAACTCCTGGAAATGTGGAAAATATCTAACAACCAACAGTAATTACTGCGCTTTTAACCACTTCAACCAATGGCTATTTGGAACGATACCGTTTCCTCCTTATAATTCTTTAAGTGAAACGGTGCGCTTTGTATCTTTGAAACAAATACAAAAAATTCAAAAGCAAAAGCTAACAGATTGTAAGAAATCACAAATAGAAATACATTAAGTAAAACCCCAAATACTGCCCCAAAGAAACAGAGTATGAAGAAGAAACGTAGTGATTAATAAATTCAAGCCTACATTATGGATCATGTGACAGCGGCCTACACACTTATCATCATACGTTCATGGAAGATTTCCTTGCAATCAACTAGGTTTGTCGATCCAATTAAAATAAATCATTACTACGAAGGATTAGCTCCAAGGATAATATAACTAAAACCATCCCGCCAAATCAGGATAATCACTTTGATCTTGGTTTCTAGAACATTCCACATCAGCCCACCCCACCACCCCAACCATCATTATCTTTAATTTTATCTTAGTATTCAGTTCAGTAATATGTGGGTGGCAAGATCAAACAACCAGATGTTTGCATTGGCATGTTAATTTAAAAAACATACTAATTAAATAGCAAACACCAAACAAGACAGAAAACTAGAGTTCAACATAGTAACACTACTATGCCACTAACATTTCAGTATCAAAATTCATTGACAAACAATAAAATTAGCTGTATATTCATTAATCAAGACCTAGTTTACCTCAGCCACCTTTATGCTCTTAATTCTGGTTTAAGCTTCTAAGATAAATAATCAAGGCTCTATTATCCTCTCAACAGAGTAAACCCAAAACTTTAAGATGGAGTTCCAAACTTCTCATTTTAAATTTTACTATCAATATCAATCACTATATGAAAGCAATCAATAGGATTGGCCACATGTTTATTGATCTTACATAAATCACACACTCACACACACACAAACCCTACCAAAGCATGCTAGCAATGCAAGTGAAACATGAGATTATTAAACTAGACCATTCCAAACCAATCTCTGCTTCACATTTAGGTTATTATTGATATATATTTTGCTTCATCATTACACACGTTGACGTTACCATTTCAGAAACTTGTTTCTTCATATGGGATATGATTCCTCTGGTTAAAAGAAGTTACCTTAATAAACAAACCAAAATATAGCCCCAAAACCAATAGTTTGACACACAAATCCTCAATCTATCAACCAGATGAGGGCCAAACTATAACAAATGAAACTCTCACCAATGCACAGCCGTGAGCTTAAACAATACAACAACCATCAAACATTTCAAAAATTCCATTTCTTAAACTACATAGGTAATAAAGTGCATTGACAATCCAAAAGCATCAACCACACTGGGGCATAGTAAAGAAGTAGAAATACTATCAAAGCTCCAAAAGATTGAACCTTGCCAATAGAAACCAATGCAATTAACCCAAAAAAAAAAAAAAAACCAAGGATTGAAAATCCACATTCTATCAATCAAAACGTATCCAATCTCTATCAAATGAAACACTCACCCATCCACATACATGATTTAAAATAAAATTTTCATTCTTATGATAAATTTGTAATACACAGATACAGAGCAAACACCATTCCATTGGCATGTATCTCTTCTCACTAGGGAACAGTAAAGTTTTAAGTAGAAATACAACTGACACAAAAGGTGCAACTGACATCAGATATCCATGTCCAACATAGTAAATTTAGTTCAGTGTAGAAGCGCAAGTAGATTCTAATTCAGCATCATTCGCCACAAAATTCCCAATAAAAAAACCCAAAACCTTGCTGGGGAACAATAAATATTAAGTAGAAATACTACTAAGCTTCTACATAGATGTATCTAACCTTAGCAAAGGAGCCTAATACAATCAACAAAAAATGCAAATAAAATTAGATATCCATGCCCATTATAGTGCATTTAGTTCAATTTAGAAACTAGCTAAAAACCAGTAAGCACAATTTCTCACAAACACAAACACACACAAACACAAGCACTAGCACAGGCACAAGGCAGAAGCACAGGCACAGGCACAGGCACAGGTGCAAGGCAGAAGCAGAGCTCAGGTGCACTGCAGAAGCAGAGCTCAGGCACATGGCAGGGGAGCAGGCGCAGGCATTCGCCCACACCCACACCTGCACACACGCCTGCACACACCCCTGCACCTGAACATGCAAGCACCCGCACCCACCCCCACACATGCACGAGCACCGCATGGTCCACATCTGTACCCACACAAGCACAAGCACAAAAACACAAAATTTCTCTGAGGAACAATAAAATTTAAGTAGAAATACTACCAAACATCTAGAAAGATGTAACCTTGGCAATAGAACCCAATACAATTGACACAAAAAGTAAAATAACATAAGTTATCCATGACCGACATAGTTAATTTAGTTCAATGTGGAAACCATTAAGCATTTTTACCCATACAAACAAACCAACAAACAAGATCTACAATCTCGCTAAGCAACAGTAAAGTTTAAGTAGATATACAACCAAAGTTCTCAAAAGACACTTCTTTTCTTTTTCTTTTTCTTTTTTTTTTTTTTTTGGTTGAAAGCTTAAAAAAAAAAACTTGACAAGATAACCCAATGGAATTGACATAAAAAAAAAAAAAAAAAAAAAAAAAAAAAGCAAATAACGTTACATATTCATGTCCATCATAGTAAAATTTACTTCAGCGAAGAAATTAGCAAATGCTCATCAATTATTATTCCTTACCAAAGCAACCCAATAAACAAACCGAAAAGACATAACCTTGGCAATTGAACCCAATACAATTGACACAAAAAAGTGCAAACATAAGATATTCATGCCTTTAGTTCAATGCATGACTAAACAAATAGTCATTCATTATTCCTAAAAAAAAAAAAAAACCCCAAAAACAAGATATAATCTTGGCAACTGAATCCAATAATATTAACACAAAAAAAGTGAAATAAAATTAGATATCAATGCTGAATTAAGTTCAATGCATAATTAACCATTACTCCTCACTAAAACAACCACAATAAACAGGACCCAAAAAGATATAACCTTGGCAACTGAATCTAATACAATTGACACAAAAAAAGTGCATATAACATTAGATATCCATGCCCATCATTGTAAATTCAGTTCAATGTATAATTAAACAAATACCCATTAACCATTATTCCTCACATAATGGAACCCAACAAAATACAACCAAAAAAAAAAAAAACCCAATAGCAGTACCACTTCACCTCAGTTCACCCTGGCCTACTTCTTCCCAGTCCCTTTTGCTTCCACCCTCTCCCCTGAACAACACCCACCTCCATGCTCATGATGATGGTGATGATGATGCCCATGTCCCCCATGCCCATGTCCATGTCCATGATACTGCTTCCCCTTCAATTGCTTCCTCATATCATAAGCGTCCTCACCATCCGCATAGTACTTAGCCTCTACATCATGAATCTTATACCCCAAAGTCTCCGTGTACAAATTAAACGCAGCTCTATTACTCTTCCTCACGTGAAGAGACACATACTCGGCTCCAAACACTTGCTCCATGGCGTTCTGAGCTGCGCTCATGAGCTTGGTCGCCAGCCCGAGCTTGCGGTGAGTGCGCAACACCGCGAGCGACGTGATGTGGCCGTGACACTCGGTGCTTTCCTCTTCCATTTTGGCTAGCACGTAGCCCACGATCTTGCCGTTGTAGTCTTCGGCCACGTAGAGAAGCTGCGGCCACGAGAGGATGTGGTAGAGGTAGTACTTCATCTGGTAATTCTCCGGGAGACAGAAGAGATTGCAGGTCTGCATGGCTAAGAGATCGTCGATTGTGGCTTTGCGTATGCACACCATTGCTGGGTTGGTCTTTGATTTGGTTGATTTTTGTGGGGGATTTTGAATTTGGGGGTTTAGGGTTAGGGTTTTTTTTTTGGTGTGGTGGGAGTTTTTGATTTGGGGGTTTTTGTGGAGAGAGAGAGAAGGAAGGAGAATGAGACTGAAATGTAAAAGAGGTAAATATTGGGATTTGGTTTTGGGCTTTCAAGTTAGACTGAAATTTAATAATAAGTTTAAAAAAAAAAAAAAAATCTAAGTGTATTAGTATTATTATTTGGTATTATTTTGTTTTTGTTTCTTGTTTTTTGAAAATTAACATTTTTTTTTTTGGTTTTTGGATTACCATAGTTTGGCATTTGTTGTAGTATTATTTGGTTTTCATTTATTATGTCTACTTTATAACTTTGGTATTTGTGTTATGTTTTACAGTCAGTTTTATAAATTATGGTTTTGATTATTATATTTTTATTCTTGGTGAGGGCATTTAAAAATAAATAAATAAATAAGAGTTCAATTTTTTCCTCTCAAATTATATTCTCAAAGTTTAGTTTTCCCTAAGATATCAGTTGTGTTAATTATAATTATGGTTTAAGTTTTTTAGTTATAGTGTTAGAAAGATTCTTTAATTATCTTACTCAATTTAGATTCAAAATAATACCCTCTTTCAAATGATAGGGTTATTATTATTTTTTTTAAATGAGTTGTCTAGTTGTATTAAAATAAAATAAATACTCTGTAATAACTAAAAGTTCAATATGCTATAAAATTATTATATTTAAAAAAGAAATAATTCTTATTAACAATGGTGTCACATTTAATATAAAGCTAATAGGAGAATAATTCTATTTTGTAAGCAATATTTTATTGGGAGTTAAAGATGTATTTTTACTTTTTTTTTTTTTTTGTTGTTGAAAAGAATATGTATTTTTACTCTGTTGTCTTTTAGTTTTGTCTCTACTTAAACTTAAGGAAATAGGGGTATTTTGGACCCAAAAAAAAATTCAGTCCAAATAGGGGAAGCCCCTTAAATAGTAGTATAGATTTTGGGTAAAATTTAATAATTTGCGTCAATTATAGTTTTAATATTTGGTACAAACGCATAGCACTCATCACACTCTTAGTTTTTATTATGGTTGAAAAATATAGTAATCCCAAATTATAATTGATGCTAATTATTAAATTTTACCCAAAAAATATTAACTTTTTAACATGGTTTTCTAAAATAAAAATAAATAAATAAATAAAACTTTTTAACGTGGGTGAAAAAGAAAAAAATTCAGCCAATTAAAAAAATAAAGAAAGATAAAAGTTTAAACGTGAAGTTTGTTTATGAATAAGTGGGTTAGTGAAAGTAATCTTATGTTGTAGGCAATATTTTAGTGTGAGTTAAAGATGCATTTTTACTTTGTTATCCTTTAGTTCTGTCTCTACTTAAACTTAGGAAAATAGGAGTATTTTGGATAAAAAAAATCCGATCCAAACAGGGAAAGCCCCTTAAATAGTAGTATAGATTATATGAATATGAATATAGTCCTTTCATATTTAAAAATTTGTTGGGGGTGTTCTTAATTAACCCAAAATAAAGAAAAATCAGTATATAATTTTTTAAATTGGTCTAAAATAAAAGGAAAAATAAGTTTTGGCAAGGTCAATCTAGCCCAAAATTTTGAAAAATGTCCCAATTAATCTAAAACTGATCAAACCACATTGTGATGCACCACATGTTACTGGAAAATTAAGGTGTGATGCGGTGAAGGTTTTGGCCAAATTGCATTGTGCAGTGTAGTGATAAAGACAAATCAAAACTGCACAATGAACAACCCTAACTAGTAGACCCTTATGGATTTAAAAGGATATATAAGTAAAATTAACTACTTGCTTGATTTAATGTTATAAATTTGGTTAACAATATTATGTCCATGTATAAGTGATAGTTAACTACTCACTGTCTGCTACGTTAAAGTTGTAACAAAAAAATTGTAGAATAATTTGTGGTCCTAAAACTACTCAAAAAAGATTTTAGAATTGTTTACTAGCAAGTAGGATTACGAGTGGGGGTATATATTTGGGAATATAATTATATTAGTATAAGGATCAGATTTGAACTCGTAGCCCACGACGTGGATGGACTTAGACCCAAAAGTTCAAAACAAATAAATTTATAGAGAATGAGTTGAAAAATTGGGCTTTAGTTTATCAAACAAATGTTAAAATAGATTCAGATGATAAAAGAACGGAGAGAAAAAGGATTGTATTGAATAAATTTCGTCCTTGGCAATATCCGAGGAGGTCTGTTCCTATATGTTGATATAAAGTGTGATTACAAATTTGGTTCCTTAATGCTCCTATGTTTTTTCCTTTCTTTTTCCGATCCCCTCGTCTTGTTGCTTCCTTCTCCATTTATACCCCCTTCTTTTTCATCTCCACATTCCACGTGCATGCTAGATGGTTGGTCTGGATGCTTATCCCATCACCCCCTTCCAGAAGTCTTCATGTAGTAGCTGTAAGGTTGAAATCTACTGTTCAGGTATCACCTCTATATTAATGCGCCCAGGGTGTTAGCTGCAGTGCATTTAATGCGGAGGTAGCAGCTTTCCTTTTAGATATTTTAGGGCATTACCTTGTACATTACTCTTACAATGCTTATCAACACCGACGAGACTTCTTGTAATATTATCCTGAGTGACAGACAACCTCTTTGGACCTCGGCATTGGTTAGCCGAGGACGAATTTATCCTCGGCCTACTCCTTGAACCCTTACAGTCAAAGTTGACTTCTATTCACCAACACAACCTTGTCTAACAAAGATTTCTTTTCCTAGGATAACCCTTTGTCCTCAGATTGGATCACAGACTCATAACATAAACAAATGATAGGCTCCCAGGCCCAATATTCCTACAATTAGTATATTACATTTGGAAATCTAAACGTACAAATATTTATTTTATTTTTGATTTTTTTGATGTATATAGTGGTAATTATCCAAGTAGAGACAATGAAGTTCATTTGGTACAACTTTCACCGAAACACAACTCTTTATTGTAAAAATTTAAAATAATCAAATAAATTTGGTTGAACTCAAATCCTATTTTTGGAAATGAAATAAATAAATACTTCAAAGAAAAGGTCAAAAAAGAATTTGGATGAAGCTAGTGTTTAAAGTTTAATTAGCAAAAAAAAGAAAAGAAAACCATGAAGGATGGAGGTTGGGCTGTCCCCATTGGCGAAGTTGGAGTAGGCCTTAAGCTTTGCAGGTTCACTGATAGGCCCAGACCCAAATGTCAATGCTGGGTGGTCATGCGAGTACGTTTATTGCTGGGCTTTGTATAAGAAAAAATCCTAACAAAAATGGGGATCCATCTTCTAGCAGAACACAAAAATCCTAATATGGGCCTAGACTCTGTCTTTTTTTTATATGGGCCTAGCCTGGACACAAGTTGGAGGTAGTTGTTCTTTACGAATGTATAATATGGGCCTAGACTCTGTCTCTTTTTTTTTTTCCCAGATAACTAGAAATTAATAGTTGGAGCGTGTATATATATTGACATTGGTTGGAGTATTTTTTTATTATTTTTTATTTTTGATAAGTTGGTTGGAGTATCAAATAGCTAAGGAGCTGACTTCATTACTATTATTTAAAAAAAAAAAAAAAAGAACTAATAAGTGATTTTAGGTGGTGAGTTTTTAATTTTATTTGTTTATTTATTGAAGAATCTATTAATCTTAATCAATCGGTCAACTATTACATGTGTAGTAGCTGAGCACCCAAACGGACCAAACCCAAAATTATTAACTTTATTTTTAGCAAATTTTGGTGCTTTGCCCTTTTAAATAATATAGGAAACCTTCTTCTAAAAAAAAAAAAAAAAAAAAAAAAATCTAGGAAACCTAAGGCAGGTCACAAGGACTTTTTAACATTCCATTAAAAGAGTTATGACACTTTCCTCAAAAAAGAAAAAAAGATAAAAGATTAAAAAAAAAAAAAAAAAAGAGTTATGACACTAAGATTTCTTTCATTGATTCAATAAAATGTCTTAATAAAAAAATCATGATTTTTAATTATGGATTTTCTTGCGATTGATATAAATCTTTGCATAATTTTTACCTTTTTTTCCCTTACTTTCTTCTGAACAACAATTTTCTTTCTTTTGTGAACTATGGGCATTTATAATTACAACATTTCTTTCATTTTAGTTGATACATGTTCAGACTTTTGGAAGTGGAGAGCAAGCTACATTTCTTGTCAAACATCAGGGACAAGTTTATAAGTTGCCGATTGAGCCTAGGAGTCCCTATATATTTCAGCTCATAATTTTAGGTGAGACTTGCTCATATTCTGGAAATGGAGTGCAAACTACTTTAATTGCTGATAATGTAGTCACATATGGAGGCTTTCCAATAGAGAATGAATTCTTTGCTCCATCAATCACTTCCTTGACTTTTGCCAATTATCTTGAACTTTAAAAAATTAGATGACTGGTTGATTCCTAGCGTGGTATGCTAATGGAAAGTTGTAAATGAAAGTCCCTTGGCATTTTTGCATTGTGAGGATCTCTCCTTTTTATCTCATCAATAGCTATTATAGTTTGTATTTAATCTAAAGTTTTTTCTTTTTATAATAAATTTTAAACTTGATCAATAAGGAAGACACATTGATTGAGTTATGCTCTTTGGGATAAGTGTATAATTTTGATTGTGTGTGTGTGTGTGTGTGTTTTCCCTCTCAAAGCTCATGACCACTTTCAGGGATTTTACAATGGAAATATGAAAGGAGGGCCAGAAGGAGAAGGGAGGTTGGACCGTAATTCACAAATATTCTTCTCAGTTTGTACCTGCCCTCTATGTATAGCTGATTCCACTTCAGGTTGTTTACTACTATCACTTATTTGTATTTATAATCCTTCTTTACTTGGTTAATTCTTCAGGCACAGATGACACGTTCCCACTATACTACCATTAATTTAACCAGCTTAATAATTCCATTCAGTAAACATATACTAAAAGGAGGCTTTTCTGCAGCTATTTAATGAAACAAAAATGCATTTAGCAAGGCCTAGTTTCCCAAAGCAATGTATAAAATTGAAAAACAACACTCAAGAACCTGAATATGCAAAGTTTCAGAAACAAACACTAATCATATGATAGATTTGAGTTTTAGACAGAAATGGAAAAATTTCTCCATATTTCTTGTTTGATCTAAATTTAAGTTAATTTTGATATGCCTGATGATTCACCTGATTATGTTTCAGTGGAAAGAACCTTCCATGCTATTATATGAACTTTAGAAGTAAAAATTCATTGCTGATGGTAGCTCTTTTTGAATACTCAAGGCATATCTTATTTGCTGATTGTTTAATTTTTTTTCTTTTTCCATTTCTTTTGTTTTATTTTTTAATGTTCCTCTCCACTGGTCACTTTATGGACTACTTGGCATCATGGCACAATCTCCAGAGGACTTAAAGAGCGAGATGAAAGGAGGCATTTTGGTCTGGGAGAGCAGAAGCTTAATCAACTTTTCCACCTGTGTTTATGTAAATAAAAAGGTCAGTGCCCCTTTCTTTGACCTTGTTCATCTTTCGAAACACCATCAACTTAGAGATAACTTATTGAAATTTTTGTTGAATTCTATTATTTTTTTTCATTTTCAAAGTTTTCTTTCTTTAGTTTAGTGTGTGCTTTAGTACCTTCTTTCCCATAGATATAACATAGCAATATACTACAAAAAAACCCAGACTCATAGTTGTCACTGAATTTTTGTGGCAAACTTTTAGGCAAGTTTTTCATAGGTAATTTGACCTGAAGGAGGCTAACCAGTTATCGACCTAAGGTTTTATCTCTATGGATGATGATCCTTTTTCTTCTGCCACTTTGTGTGCTATTTTGAAATGCTGGAATGTGGGACACGTTTGAAGGGAAGGTTGTCATGCTTCTCAAGCTCTTTACTATTGCAGGCACATGATCATGATTCGTCAAGAAGCAGTGGTTGGGTATCATTGTAATGAGAACCTCCTTTGTGCATTTGGATATGATTTGTAGATTGCTGGGCATAGAAAGTGGAAGTTAGTACCAAAATAAAGAGTTGCCGTTGAGGTGTAGACTTTGTCAAGCAATTTGGAAACCTTATCCTCCTTATCCTATGTACTTATGAAAGGCGTGCACTGCACTTGTAGTTATCAGTAGCCTCTGAGGTTTGCAGCCTTTGTTGTGGAAGTGGGAGAGACAAGCTGTTAAAGAAGACATTGCTTTGCTACATTTGTGATTTTTAAGCTATGGTTTTGTCAAGTCCATCGTCGAATGCTCACTAATGCTCATCGGCTTGCCAATTCTACATCTTCCTCTTCTCTGCTATAGCCTAGTCTTCTTTGTAATGTGACTTTTATCTTATATATCATATGTTCTATTGAGGTTTTCTTAAGCTGTTTTTTGGCTCGTCTAAAAAGAAGCAAGATTACCTGTTTACAAAATATAGGCAGCCAGTTTGACTAATGTGTTGAAATTTGTTATTTGAAATTTTGTCTCAGCCATCAAATAATCTTGGCCTAAGAATTATTTGGACTCCATCAGACATTGTGCTTGAAATTATAACTTTAAGAGCTACCACTTTGATTGGTACTGTAATTCACTACTAGAATATGGAGTAAGATCATTATCATTATTTTCAAAAAATTTCTAGAAAGTGAAAGCACAGAAATTTTAGCCTAAACTATGTAGTTTTATCTAACTCAACTTCAATTCAAAATTTAAACTCCTTTGTGCTTGACTGCTGTAAGTAAAGTGTGCTGATTACCTAGCATTACATTGATTTATTGCATTTTTGCCGATATGGTCACATTAGCTGAATTTGGGGATCAGGTAATGAAAACTTTTGACATGGTTTCCTATTATTGTTGACTTTGAAGGTCCGCTGAAATACAGAAGTTGATTGATGAGAAAGACACACTGATTGAATTATGCAACTTGGGAACCTGAAATTATCTCTTGCCAAATATGTAAGGGTTTTTAGAAAACAAACTCTGGTTATACGAGATATATATATATATATATATATATGAAATTTAGCTAGAAATGGGGAACTATTACTTCATATTTCTACTTGTTTGATCTTAATTTAAGTTAATTTCAATATGGTGAGATGCTTCACCTTATTGTATTTCGATGGAAATAATCTTCACCACTATTATATGATCTTTAAAAGAAAATTTTATTGTTGATGATAAATCTGGTAGAATGCTTAAGTAAAATATATGAAATTTTCTAACCGTATAAGCTTTCATTTTCTCTTCTCTTCTCTTCCATATTTTTTTTCTATGTTCTTCTCCATTGCCCATTTTATGGTCTCCTCGACATTTTTGAGCCAATCTCCAATGAACTCATAGAATGAGGAAAGACATATTTTAGGCTTCAAATTCTTTGATTTTATTTATCTTTCAAAAAACCAGCAAGTTAGAGTTAAACTCCTAGAAATATTTGATGATAATGTGTTTCCATTTTCAACACATTGTCCTTAATTTACTGTTTGCTATGCTTCTCAAAAAAAAAAAAAAAAAATAGTGTTTGCTACGGACTACGGTAATCTTCAGTTCCATAAATGTCACATGGCTGTATAGAACAAAAAATTATCCAAGGTCTTAGATGTAACTGATTTTTTTTTATTTGTTAACCTTCGGGCAAGTTTTTCATTGCTCATTTGACCTAACGGAGGCTAAGCAATTATATGGATGTTCTAAACCATTAAGGATAGAAATGACAAAGCAATTCAACTCATTTTGCAAGTATGAAAACCACGAATATTTTTCTTGTCTTTCATTTCATGTTAAGTACATACACGCCACTATGCAATTACTATAATAGTCTATTCAGCAAAAACAAATTTACTATAATAGGCTTATCTTATCTATTCGAAGCAAAAGTTCCATAACATCATAAACTACTATCAAACTTTACCTACTTGTAAAATGGTCATATCTCTCCTTTTAAGCATGTATCATAATGAGCAAACTTGCAAGGCTTGCTTCACAGCTTCATATAAGATGGAATAGTCCTTTCTTTGAAGAGATTAAATTCAATAAGGACTTAGTGTAAAAACTTATGTTAACACCATCCAATAATACCGTGTCACATAAAATTTTTCAAATGATTGCACATAAAAGATTAAACTGTAATACACAAGATTACCCTTTATTTTAGAAAATTAAAACCATAAAGTAAGTTTCTTGTAGAACCCATACACCTTGGGCAGCTGCCAGAGACCCACCTTGCCAAGAAGCCGCTAGATTGCGCACAAACTCTCCACAATTAGTCATGTGTCATGACCCACCGTTTTCAAATTATTCAGTGGCAAAATTCTTAATACTTTAAGGATGTATTTTAATGTTTATGCTTGTTTCTTTCACTATTCGTTCCATCAAATATTTCTAACATGGGAATCACAAAGAAATATTTATTTTTATTTTGAAAGGACATTGTATTTTTATTGGTCAATTGAATTTTATTTTAGATATAATAAATTAATTAGGTCATCAATATTTTATTTCCTAAATAATATTATTTCCAATATAAATGTTTTTAGTTGAAACAATTGCAATTTATACGTCTTCAATTTGCTTCATCTCAAAAAGTTTGAACAATTTCTTTGGAAGAAATGCCTCTAAACCTTAGTGAATTCCAAGTTCCATAAAATTAGAATGAGTAACAACTTAATACCTAGAATTTGCTATGAAAATGTTGTAAATGTAGCACTTTTAACAAAAAGAAGAGCAATACACAATATGTTTCATAACATTTTTCATGATTGCCCCCCTTTCACAAATACTAATAGATGTTTTTATGTGGGTTTTGTCATTGATTTCGCTCAATGTTTAAGGGATGCTTCTAAGTGAAGTTTGTGTATTGTATTATTATCATGTCCACTTTCTTCTTCTTTCTTTTAAATGTAATTCTGTCACTTTATTTACCATAGCAGGTAAATATGAGGGAGACTCACTTGAGCTAGTTTAGTCATGTTAAAAAAAGAAGAAGTAATGAATTGATAAGAAAGAGTAGGAAATTAAGGTGAAAAATAACATTAATAGAAGTAATAAAAAAAAGATCATGTAATTAGGGAAGCGACAGAGAGCACAAATTTTTTTTTTTTAAGAATTGAGAGCATAACTTCAAATAGATAGAATAGAGGAAAAAAAAAAAAAATCCATTGGCCGACCCAATCTAATTTGTTAAGAATCCATAGTTAACCCTAAATTTCGAGACAAATGATTTGTTGTTATTGTTGTTGTTAGTGTGTTTATTAATTTTTTTTTGTTTAACTTCACTTGCGGATCATACCTCAGTCCAAAGTCCACTTCCTCATACATACATATACATACATATATATATATATATATATATATAGTATTTCCGAATCCTCCTTTTTCTCATTCACAATATTTTTTCACTACAAGACACTTGAAATATTGAATTGGTTGTGATTTTAGAATTAGATATATTAACAACAGTACATATCTTATAAATGTACATAATATAAGATTTTATATATTATTTAAATAGTAAATAAGATTTGAATTTTTTTTCATGTAATATACTAAATAATAAATCATATAAGAATTCAAGCTGTAAAGAATATTTCTAGTTTCAAAGCCTTCATCACCTATGTAAGTCCTTAAGACTTAAAGGGTTGTAGTTACAAATATAATAATAACAGAGAGAGCCTCAAATAAAGAGTTTGATTAGGTCATCACATGCACTTTGCGCGTGCGATGAGGTTTTTTTTTTTTTTTAGTTTAGTGAAAATGTTGGGCTTAGTGGTCCTATTTTATTGCAAAAACAAAAATTATCTTTGTTTTTTATATTTAATTTTTATTTTGAGAATTTAATTTATAAGTGGATAAAGCAATTTGAAAATCAATAGGAGAGTGATCCTATTTTTTAGGCAATATTTTAGTGGGAGTTAGAGTTGTATTTTTACCGAATTGTCCTTTAGTTTTGTCTCTACATAAACATAGGAGTGTAGGGGCATTTTTGAACCAAAAAAATGAGGAATCCAAACAGGAGAGCCCCTTAAATAGTAGTATAGATTACACATATTATTATTATTATTAGAAAGAAACATTACACAATTAACATATTATGTGTAGGATTTTTTTACCTTAAATAGAAAAGAGTAGAGTTGAATTTTAGAAGTCTCCAATTCTTTTCTTTTACCCCTATACTTTTTTTTTACAACTAGATATATATTCAAAACTTGTAAATTATTCATGTGCTTACTACATCACAACTATTTAATTTTGTATTTTTAGTAAAGTAAGCAATACTGAAAGCATGACCTCCCTTTCACCAAAGTTTGATTCTTTGGATCATCTAGCGATTTAAGAAAAAAAAAATTCACCACACTTATTTGGTGGTCACTTAATAGCATTAAAAACCTTTTTCATGCATTTGACATCCGGAATATGCACATTCTAAGTATTGAGGACTAATGCGTTCTACATCAATAAACAAAAGTAAGGTTGATATGCTTGGTTGTTCATCTTGGTGAAAAATATAAGTGTTAGTCTCACTCTCACATTGCATCACACTACTTGCATGTTATTCTCTTGATGTCTTTATAAATACTCTCACTCTGTTCTTGGTCTCACACACTATGCACTAAGAGATACTCATACACTCTGCACTAAAAGATACTCATCGGATAGAGAGTTAAGAAGTGAGAGACATGGCTCGCCATACCCGCCACAATCCTGTTTCGAATGAGCGTCTCGTCAACTTCTGTTTCACTTGTGGCAAAACATTCCACAGCACTCGAGGATGCTTTTATCACAACTTGGCTAAGCACAACTTCCAAACTATGGATTGTGGAACATGTGACACGACATTCAACACCAACATTTTGGTCGAGGAGCACCATCAGTGGTTTCACATCGACAACGCTCATACTGGCATTTGATGCCAAACTTGCGCCACATTCTTTGAAAACGGGAACCAAAACTGCACAACCTGTGGGAAACTTCTTCCTGCAAGTAAAATTCTTTTAATATTTTTTCTTTGTTTTCTATACTTAGTGTTAATGCAACAAAATTAGTATAGTTGTATTAGACATAATATCACATTTACAAATTAAAAGTCATTGCAATATTAACTTAAAAGTGTAAATTATTACATTAATAAAAATTATTTGGATTAATTTATAATTTTAGTTGCAATAGAGACTTTAATACTAAATTGCATTAAGAAATTTTTTTACAATAGTTTAAATTGAACAAACCATTTTTTTTTTTTTTTTGCAATAACTTAAATTGAAGAAATTGTTGTAATAACTTGATACCAATTATTTTGCAATCTATTACAATAGAAATTTCAAAGTGATAACTTATTGCAACAAATATATCATTGCAATAACTAAATATTAATTATTTTATAATCTATTGTAATGACAAATATGGGACTACAACGAATATATTATTACAATAATATAATACCAATTATTTTTCAATCTATTGTAATGAAAAATAAGAAAAAATATCTATTACAATGAAAATATCGTTGCAATAACTTGACCCAAATTATTTTTGTCAATTATTTGCAATCTATTACAATAAAATTTATGAAATAATAGCTTATTGCTACAAGATATTTGAAATAGTAAATTGTTTATTGCATCAACAAATATATTATTATATCAAAATTGTCATTCCAAAATTGTCATTAAAATATTTAGAGTTTATTACAACGATTTTTTTTTGTAGCACAAACCTATTACCTCAAATTTTATTGCAACACAATTAACATATTCTGTATAGGTTTTTTTTTACCTTAAATAGAAAAGAGTAGAGTTGAGTTTTAGAAGTCTCCAATTCTTTTCTTTTACCCCTATACTTTTTTTTACAACTAGATATATATTCAAAACTTGTAAATTATTCATGTGCTTACTACGTCACAACTATTTAATTTTGTATTTTTAGTAAAGTAAGCAATACTGAAAGCGTGACCTCCCTTTCACCAAAGTTTGATTCTTTGGATCATCTAGCGACTTAAGAAAAAAAAAATTCACCACACTTATTTGGTGGTCTCTTAATAGCATCAAAAGCCTTTTTCATGCATTTGACATCTGGAATATGCACATTCTAAGTATTGAGGACTAATGCGTTCTACATCAATAAACAAAAGTAAGGTTGATATGCTTGGTTGTTCATCATATCGGTGAAAAATATAAGTGTTAGTCTCACTCTCACATTGCATCACACTATTTGCATGTTAGTCTCTCAATGTCTTTATAAATACTCTCACTCTGTTCTTGGTCTCACACACTCTGCACTAAGAGATTCTCATACACTCTGCACTAAAAGATACTCATCGGACAGAGAGTTAAGAAGTGAGAGACATGGCTCGCTGTACCCGCCATGATCCCGTTTCGAATGAGCGTCCTGTCAACTTCTGTTTCACTTGTGGCAAAACATTCCACAGCACTCGAGGATGCTTTTATCACAACTTGGCTAAGCACAACTTCGAAACTATGGATTGTGGAACATGTGGCACGACATTTAGCACCAACAGTTTGGTCGAGGAGCACTATTAGCGGTTTCACGTCGACAACGCTCATACCGGCATTTGATGCCAAACCTGCGTCACATTCTTTGAAAACGGGAACCAAAACTGCTTGTGGGAAACTTCTTCCTGCAGGTAAAATTCTTTTAATCTTTTTCTTTGTTTTCTTTCTTTGTAGTTTTCTTGTTTTGTGTTTGTGATTTTTTTTTTTTGAAATGTTCCAAAATTTACATAATTTTACAGGAAACTAGAGCAGAAGAAGGTGGATCATGGAGCTACGGAAGTTAGCTCAGATTATCTCAGTTTATGTTTTTTACTACCTCTTTTTTTACCACATCATATACCACTTACCGGATAATTGTATATGGAATTAAAAAAAATGATAAATTGTAAAGTTAAAGTCACACTATTTGGGTGTCATTCTCACAGCCTTTATAAATAGAGAGCAAAATGTCTCTCTCACTCTGTTCTTGGTCTCACACACCCTACTCTTGGTTATCTTTTCTATAACTTGCTCAGACTAAGAAATACTTAGTGTTAATGCAACAAAATTAGTATAGTTGTATTAGACATAATATCACATTTACAAATTAAAAGTCATTGCAATATTAACTTAAAAGTGTAAATGATTACATTAATAAAAATTATTTGGATTAACTTATAATTTTCAGTTGCAATGGAGACTTTAATACTAAATTGCATTAAGAAATTTTTTTACAATAACTTAAATTGAACAAACCATTTTTTTTTTTTTTTGCAATAACTTAAATTGAAGAAATCGTTGTAATAACTTGATACCAATTATTTTGCAATCTATTACAATAGAAATTTCAAAGTGATAACTTATTGCAACAAATATATCATTGCAATAACTAAATATTAATTATTTTATAATCTATTGCAATGACAAATATGGGACTACAACGAATATATTATTACAATAATATAATACCAATTATTTTTCAATCTATTGTAATGAAAAATAAGAAAAAATATCTATTACAATGAAAATATCGTTGCAATAACTTGACCCAAATTATTTTTGTCAATTATTTGCAATCTATTACAATAAAATTTGTGAAATAATAGCTTATTGCTACAAGATATTTGAAATAGTAAAATGTTTATTGCATCAACAAATATTTTATTATATCAAAATTGTCATTAAAATATTTAGAGTTTATTACAACGAAATTTTTTGTAGCACAAACCTATTACCTCAAATTTTATTGCAACACTTTGCATAAACTATTACAATGACTTTGATTTTTTACGTTGTAATAAACTTTTTTTGTTGTAGTGACACTTACCGGGTAATTATAAATAGAAAAAAAGTTTGATAAATGGTAAAGTTATAAATATAGTTTAATACAATAATGTTAAACTAGAAGAAATAATAGAAGAAGTCATTGTAGATTATTCTTTGAGCAAGTATAATATTTTTCTCTTACTCTCTCACTCTATTCTTGATCCCATTTTGAGCGAGCGTCCCTGTTAAGAAGACTGTTCAGAAGAGAAGGAGTGAAGTTGTATTGAAGAAAGAAGGCAAGCATGGTATGAGGAAAGCTAAAATGCAAAAGAAGACTGTTGATCAAAACTTAGTGGTAGAAAGAAAACATCAACATATTCTAAATGTGGCTAGAGCACTTAAGTTTCAATCAAATGTTCCCTTAGCTTACTGGGGTGACTGCATGCTCACAACAGTTTACCTCACTAATAGACTTCCCTCTTCAGTTCTTGGAAACTAAACAACTTGTGAACTTTTAGGTGTGAAAAGGATATTGATCCTTTTATTTCAATTTCTACACCTGTCATACCTGCATATGCTTCTAATGGTGTTTTCCCTACTTCTGTTGATTCAATTTCTACACTTGTCATACTTACATCTACTTCTGATAATGTGTCTGTTGCTGTTGTCAACCATACAGATATTGTACCTAATCAGTTTCCTACAACCATTGAACCCTAAGACTGTATTACTTCTCCTACAGATCATGACTTGGTTTCTCAGGTTCCTGGTATTCAACCTACTCAGCTTAGAAAATCTACTAGGTAGCATAAACCTCCTTCTTATTGCTGAACATCTTTCTTATGCTAACCTTAGTGTTTCCCATCAATCTTTTTCTCTTGCTGCAAGTGCTGAGGTTGAACCTGAGTTTTTCCATCAAGCTGTGAAGTAAAAGGGTTGGCAGGTTGCAATGAACAAGGAGATTTCAGCATTGGAACTCAATCATACTTGGGATATTGTCCCTTTGCCTCTTGGTAAGTGTCCAATTGGCTGTAAATGGGTCTATAGGATTAAGTATAACCCTGATGGATCAGTTGAAAGGTACAAGGCTAGGTTGGTGGCCAAAGGCTATACCCAACAGGAAGGCCTTGATTACTCTGAAACCTTTTCTCCTATTACAAAGTCAGTCTCAATCAGGGTTTTGTTGAGCATTGCTGTTGTTAAAGGGTGGCCTTTACATCAATTAGATGTAAATAATGCTTTCCTACATGGGGATTTAAATGAAGAAGTGTACATGACCTTGCCTTAAGGATTTCATAACTAGGGGGACCGCTCCTTTGATGGTTTTGGACCACATGTATGCAAATTGAGAAAGTCTCTTTATGGTTTGAAGCAGGCTAGTAGACAGTGGCATGCCAAATTGTCTACCAAAATCACTGAGCTTGGTTTTGTACAATCCAAGTCTGATTATGCTCTTTTTGTGCACTTAAAGGATTCTAGTTTTACAGAATTCTTGGTGTATGTAGATGATATCTTGATTATTGGAAATGATGCTCAATGTGTGGCAGACTTAAAGAAACTCTTGGACACTAAGTTTGGAATAAAAGATCTAGGAGTTTTGAAATATTTCTTGAGGTTAGAGGTGGCAAGAAATGAGAAAGGTATTAGTCTTATCCAAAGAAAATATGTCTTAGAAGTACTAACATATGCAGGAATGCTTGGTTGCAAGCCTATGAAGACACCTATGGAGCAGCATGTTAAATTGTCTAAGGATGAAGGTGAATTAATTGATGATCCATCCCAATATAGAAGGTTGATTGGTAGATTGATGTATCTAACACTGACTAGGCCTAATATCTGCTATGCAGTGAATAGGTTAAGTCAATTCTTAAGTGCACCAAGGCAGCCTCACTTGCATGCAGTACATAGGGTCTTACAGTATATCAAGGGCACTCTAGGGCAGGGTATTTCTTCTCAGCTAAGTTAGATTTCCAATTAAAAGCCTTTTGTGATGCAGACTGGGCTGGATGCCCAGACACAAGGAAATCAGTGACAGGCTATTGTGTATTCCTTGGAGATAATTTGATTTCATGGAGGTCCAAGAAACAGAATACTGTTTCAAGATCTTCGGTTGAAGCTGAGTATAAATCCATGGCTTCAACTTGCTGTGAAATTACTTGGCTTTTCTATTTGCTTGAGGATTTTAGGATTCAACATTCTAAAGCTGCACTCTTGTACTGTGATAATAAGGCAGCATTACACATAGCTGCAAAACCTGTGTATCATGAAAGGACAAAGCACATTGAAGTTGACCGTCATTTGATAAGAAAAAAGATTCAAGCAGGCATGATCAAGACTTTCCATGTCAAGAAAAATATGTAGTTGGCAGATGTGTTTACTAAGGCATTGGGTGTACCAACTTTCATGAATTTGATAGGCAGGTTGGGATTGATAAATATATTTTGTAATTGCATCATTTATCCAAAGCCATTCCAAGACACTGAAGCTGTTTCCACTTCAGAGGCAACTCTGGTCTTGAGGGGGACTGTTGAGAAGACTGTTCAAAAGAGAAAGAGTGAAGTTGTATTGAAGAAAGAAGGCAGGAATGGTATGAGGAAAGCTAAAATGCAAAAGAAGACTGTTGATCAAAACGGCAGAAGTGTTGTAGTTTTACTGAGAAAACTACTTGTAGTTTTAGAAAGAAAAGTGAAGCATGTGAAAGGCACGTGAGGGTATTAGCCGTTGGTTAGTTATAGTTGACAAGTGGCTATTTATCATTGGTGGAGTGTTTTTAGGAAAGTTGTTAGAGTTAGTTATCTTTCCCGCTTCTTTTGCTTCCTTATTAGGGTTGTAATCCATAGAATAAAAGTAGAGTAATCCATTGTATTTTAGTTAGTGCTTGTAATCACAGATTTTAGCAACAAGAATCTTCCTTTTCTTTTTTACCTGGTTTCTAGTTTTACTAGGAGCTTATTAGTCACTTTTCTTTGTCCTGCTAGTGCTATAGGATGAGGATAGTCAAGCCTTGTTTTATTACACATATGTCAATGAAATATTTGGACAATGTTCTTAGTAGTTCAAACTTTGATTTTGTAAATGTAATATTTGTGGAGGCCAAGTTCTGATGTTGCCAAAGTCTGAAGAAAGCACACACAATACTCTCTTTGATGGAGCAAAAACTAAATTGTTAATTTCTTGTAGTAAATCTTGAATCCATGTGGGGTTCCTTGAATCCACAAAGTGATAGGTTTGGAATCCACCAGAGAAAAACAATAGCTAAAGTATGAATTTTTTATAAATCTCAAAACTGAACTGCCTTTGGAGGGTACAATGTGTTTAAATAGTAAAAAGAAAACCTGGGGTGACTAGTAAACCTAAGGCAGCTATGAAAGCATATAAAACCCAAACAACATTAAAAACACCTAAAACAAGGAAATAAAAACCCCAAACATAAAATAATGAAAATTACATATAAAACTACCTACCAAAAATAATAAATTACAATAATTAAATAATAAATTGTGTCCTACATCAAGTTATAGCTGCTCTGTTTGATTTGATCTCTTTGTTTTTTTTCCTTGGTTTGTAATAAAGTCTTTACCTCATTAAAAAAAAGAAAAAAGAAAAGAAAAGAAAAGACCATGAAACAGTTGGTGTACCATTAATTGGATAGCCCTTGAGTTTTTTTAAGAGAATGAATCATTTCTTTCAGACCATTAAGTGTGGAGTGTATCTCTCAAAGAGAGAGTCATGACTACCCAATATCATTAGCAAACCCATTGCCATTGGGCTGTCATGAAAAATTAATAGCACCACCACACACAAATGTGGGCAGTTTTAGGTCCTTCACTCTATCTATCCTAGTTCATTTCTACACTCTTCTTCTACAACAAGGAAGCACAGGTACACTGTTTTAGTCGACGCACCCGAGTCGGATTCGTGTGGATGCGCTATGCAGCCATGGATGCGGCTGCATGCACGTCCACCGACAAATTTATTTATTTATTTTCACCAACGCGGTCCGATTCGGTCCAAAAGGGTCTAAAATAGGACCCGATTTGGTCTTATTTTGTTTGAAATTGGATCCTATACAGGCTGAAATACTTATATATGAAAAAAATGTTAATTTCAAATTTATCTTTTATTTAGTTTTAGTTTTAAACTTTTGATATTGTATTCTAATTTATGAACCTCATGTAATGGTTATGTATTCACTTTATTATCTACTATTGCTCTTAGATTGATATATGTTTACATTATATGAAAAAAAATGCTTAGCAATATATAGAAGATGTAAATAAAAATATATTTAATAATTAATTAATAAACGTATTTTGCCACACCCACGTCCTACTTTTTCAAAAATTGCTGTGTTGCCGCACCAAACCCAAACCCGAATCCGCATCGTGCTTCCTAGTTCTACAACTTGATTTGCAGATTGAATTATTAAAGTTGAGGTTGAAACATTTATATTTTGAAATGAAAATATGGTCAAGGTTTAAGACCTGATTTCAATCTTTACAATGGGTTGACCCTGCCAAATTCAAGAAATCTACTTGTACATGATTGTGCAATTCAATTTTCATTCCAAAAATAATTTCAGACAGTTAGCTCTTAATTAATCAAGCTCACCTCAAATCTGATTATTTTGCTTATCCATCCCCACATACCATAAAATAATACTTGATATATAACTAAAATCACATCTACAGTTCGTCCAGACTGGTCGTCCAAAGAGTTGCGGTTAGCCAAACATCAGGCCATCTTCAATTCGTCCAGATATCTCGTCCATGGGATGTTGGGCAATTGATCACTCCAGGGAATCAAATCGAGAGAATCGTCCACGCACAAGGTGCATGGACGACCACACAATTATAGAACAAAGTGTCGTCCATGCGCAAAGCACATGGACGGCTACGCCAACGCTTGGCGAACTTTGTAGCGGTTCATTAACCCGCGTTCATCGCCGCCAACCCCTCCACTGCATGTAACTTCCAACGGCGGTTATGATTTTTGTAGCCGTTAAGGAGTTTATGTCCGAATTCCAAGATTCGGGGGGAAGTTATTGAACTAGTAACCGCTCTAGAGTATGATATATAAGACCCGGTCTTCACCATGAAAGGTATGATTTTTCTGGGATTTCACATAGAGTAAAGTTGAAACTCCATTAGAAGAGAAAAACTAACTTCACCATCGGAGGGTGTTTGGCCGGCTCACCCCGGTCACCCTTTGACTGCTTTCTCTCTTTGTAGGCCTCCGCTAGTCTTGCAGTCCACCGAAGCCGAAGTGTTCAACTAACTGATTCCACACATCATCAGTTGGCGCCGTCTGTGGGAAAAGCGTAAATTGTTTTTACGATTTGGCTTTTTGGGACAAAAGGTTGAATGGTTCGGACTAGATCGAGGGCTACGAGCCCAGGCCATCAGGGAAGCAGAGACGCTTCAAGCAACCCCCATCGCGATCGCCAATCAGCGCCTGTCGTGCAGTCGTCTTCCATCCAACAGATGCAATCCATGGCGGCCGCTATGGCGGAGTTAACTCGCCAAAATCAAGAATTAACGAGGGAAATGGAGAGGCAGCGCTGCGAAGGACATGCTGAGAGGCAATCCCAGAGTCAAGAAGATAGAGAGGGACATGCTGAACCCGAGACTCAATCAAGAGGCACCACTTCTCGAAGGGTGCCACATTTAGAAAAGGAAATGGATCAGATGAGGAAGGTTATGGACGAGATGAAGGAAAACATGAGGAGAGCAAATCCCGTAGAGGATTTGGTTCATCGAACAGATTCTCCATTCACGGCCTCCATCAATGGGCATCCCTTGCCGCCAAAGTTCAAAATGCCTTCCCTGGATTCATATGATGGGGCGCGCGATCCTTTTGATCACATCGCTACTTTCAAGACCACAATGCATCTCCAAGGAGTTCCGGATGAGATCATGTGCAGAGCCTTCCCTACCACCCTTAAGGGACCAGCACGTGTATGGTTCAGCAAAATACCCCTGAATTCTGTAAGCTCTTTTGAGGAGTTAAGCAAGTTATTCGTCAATAATTTCATTGGGGGACAAAGACACAAACGTTCCTCGTCCAGTTTGCTGACCATTGAGCAAGGAGAGAATGAAAGCCTGCGTTCCTTCATCACGCGCTTCAACAGGGAAGCCCTGACAGTGGACGAGGTGGACGACAAACTACTGTTGGCAGCCTTCCACAATGGGGTTAACTCAGACTTATTCATTTACAAGCTGTATGAAAAAGAGCCCCAATCCATGGCTGAACTCGTCCATTCAGCCCAAAACTTTATGAATGCAGAAGACGCCATCATAGCTAAGAAGAGGAAGAGAGCTGAGAGGATGGAAGGCAACCCCCACGTTACCCTGATCAAGGGCCTCGTCCAAAGAAGGGACGAACGGAGGACAGGAAGGATCGAGACAGGGATAATAAGAAGGCAGGCCCTTCAGCAAGGAATCAGAATTACACACCCTTGAATGCCCCACTCGATCAAGTGCTCATGCAAATCAAGGATGATCCTTCCCTGAAGTGGCCAGAGAAGATGAAGGGAGATCCTAACAAGCGCAATAAGAATAAATATTGTCGCTTCCATAGGGATCATGGGCATGACACGGACGAGTGTTTTGACCTAAAGCAGCAGATCGAGAACCTCATTAGACAAGGGAAATTAAGGCACTTTGTTGGAAGGGATTATAAAGATGAAAAATTGAAAGCAAAGATGGAAGAATCGTCACGGCCCCCACTCGGAGAAATAAGGGTTATTATTGGAGGGACTTCGGAAGGACAATCTTCTAGATCGAAGAAGACATATCTCAAAGTGGTGCAAAATGTCCAACTTTCTGGACGATCCCCATGGACGAGGGGGACGAACGAACCCACCATCTCTTTCACTGATGAAGAAGCTGAAAGAATTCATCACCCGCATGATGATGCAATTGTCATTACCCTACTCATAGCAGATTATCGAACCAGGAGGGTGTTGGTAGATAATGGAAGCTCTGCGGATATATTGTATTATCCTGCCTTCCAGCAGATGAGGCTTGGGCGAGATCAGCTTCGTCCAGCATGCTCGCCACTTATAGGATTTGGGGGAATGAAAGTGCAGCCCGTAGGAACCATTACCTTACCTGTAGTGGTGGGGTCATACCCGCAGCAAATAGCTAAGGAAGTGAATTTCCTTGTGGTGGATTGTTCATCCTCATACAATGCCATCATTGGAAGGCCAACCTTGAACAGTTGGAGGCGGTAACATCTACCTACCATCTATCAGTCAAATTCCCTACGGAGTGTGGGATTGGACAAGCACAAGGAGATCAGTTGGCATGGAGTCATGATGACATGCCCGGCATTGATCCAAGTGTAATCACTCATCGACTGAACGTGTCCCCCTCTTCTAAGCCTATTCGTCAAAAGAAGAGGGTGTTTGCCCCTGAACGAGAGAAGGCTATCAAGGAAGAGGTTCAGAAACTGACTACAGCACAGTTTATACGGGAAGTCTATTACCCGGATTGGTTGGCAAATGTAGTGATGGTGAAGAAGGCAAATGGCAAGTGGAGGATGTGTGTCGACTTCACTGACTTGAACAAGGCTTGCCCTAAGGATAGTTATCCTTTGCCCTGCATTGATCAACTAGTTGATTCTACAGCTGGCCATCAAATATTGAGCTTCATGGACGCCTTCTCAGGATATAATCAGATAAAGATGGACGAGGCAGACCAGGAAAAGACATCTTTTATTACCAGTCAAGGTTTGTTTTGTTACAAGGTAATGCCCTTCGGTCTGAAGAACGCAGGGGCAACTTATCAAAGGTTGGTGAACCACATGTTTCGCCCACAAATAGGACGGAATGTGGAGGTGTACGTGGACGACATGCTTGTGAAGAGTTTAGACGAGAGAAGCCACTTGGACGATCTTCGGGAAACCTTTGAAACACTTAGGCAATACAAGATGAAGCTGAACCCAAGTAAATGTGCATTCGGAGTATCTTCAGGAAAGTTCCTAGGATTCATGGTTTCAGAGAGAGGAATTGAGGCAAATCCAGACAAGATCCAAGCCATATTAAACATGGAGCCACCGAAGAACATCAAGGAAGTCCAATCCTTAACCGGACGAGTTGCAGCTCTGAACAGGTTTGTCTCAAAAGCCACTGACAAGTGTTTACCCTTTTTCAAAATTCTCAGGAAGGCATTTGAATGGACGGACGAGTGTCAAAAGGCCTTCCAGGACCTAAAACACTATCTCACCACGGCCCCATTGCTAAGTCCATCCGTGCTAGGAGAAGAACTATATTTATACTTAGCAGTGTCCCCACATGCCGTGAGTTCAGCCTTGATCAGGGAGGAAGAAAAGGTGCAGAAGCCTGTGTATTACACTAGCCGGGCACTAAGAGGGGCAGAAGGAAGGTACCCATTGATAGAGAAGTTAGCCTTCGCACTAATAACAGCTTCTAGGAAGTTAAGACATTACTTCCAAGGTCATGTCATCAATGTCATGACGGATCATCTGCTCAAGAAGGCAATGAATAAACTTGAAGCTGCAGGACGACTAATTCAATGGGCAGTTGAGCTCGGTGAGTTTGATATTCGGTACCAACCGAGGAATGCAGTAAAAGCTCAAGCCCTGGCAGATTTCATTGCAGAGTTCACTCTAAGTTATGAGGACTTAGATGACAAAGAAGACAACAAAAAATGGGTCGTCCATGTAGATGGATCATCTACACTGTATGCAGGAGGTATAGGAGTGGTGTTGCAATCACTAGAAGGAGATAAATTGAATCACAAGGTTCGCTTGCGGTATCAAACAACTAACAATGAAGCAGAATATGAAGCCCTTATTAAAGGGTTGGAGTTAGCTAAATCCGTGGAAGCAGACTCAGTACTCGTCCTGGGAGACTCACAGTTGGTCATAGGCCAAGTAAATGGAACATGTGAAGCTAAGGAAGATAGAATGAAGAGATATTTGAAGAAGGTGTTACGCCTTATGAAGAAATTCAGAGAAGCTAATTTCGTTCAAATCCCGAGGGAAGAGAACATGGAAGCGGACACTCTAGCGAAGGAAGCCTCCGCTAATGAAGCCATGGACAAGTTGGATGAAATACGATACGTGCCAAGCATAGACCTTCCAGAAATGTTGCAGATAGAAGGTGAGGAGAATTGGATGACCCCGATAGTCTCATACCTGAAGGGCGGAAGGCTTCCAGAAGGGAAGGACGAAGCCAGGAAGCTCAGAGTTAAATCAGCCAAATACATCCTTATGGACGAAGTGTTATACAAAAGAGGTTTTTCACAACCATACCTGAGGTGTTTAGCTCCAGACGAAGCTAATTACGTATTGAGGGAAGTTCATGAAGGAGCATGTGGTAATCACTCAGGAGCCAGATCACTCGTCCACAAGGTCATTCGTGCAGGGTACTACTGGCCAACCGTCCAAACTGATGCTAAGGCATATGTTAAGGTATGTGACCAATGTCAACATTTCAGTAATATCCCTAGACAGCCTTCAGAATACCTCACCCCAATGATGGCCCCTTGGCCTTTTGCACAGTGGGGTTTGGATATTTTGGGCCCCTTTCCAACTGGAACCAGACAGATGAAATTCTTGGTAGTGGGGATAGATTATTTCACTAAATGGGTGGAAGCTGAACCCTTAGTGAAAATTACACAACAAAATGTCAAAAATTTTGTCTGGAAGAGCATTGTATGCAGGTTTGGAGTACCAAGAGTACTAGTATCTGACAATGGACGACAGTTTGACAACACCCCCTTCAGAGAATTTTGTGAACAGCTTGGAATCAAGAATCATTATTCCTCACCATCCCACCCACAAGCTAACGGACAAGCAGAAATAGCAAACCGATCCTTATTGAAAATCATCAAGACTCGGCTTGAAGGGGCAAAGGGAGTATGGCCGGATGAATTACCAGGTGTTTTGTGGGCTTACAGAACAACAGCGAGGACTCCCACAGGAGAGACTCCTTTCAAACTGGCATACGGAAGCAAAACAGTCATACCTGCAGAAGTGCATATGGCCAGCCATAGGGTGATGAAGTATCAAGATGAAGAGAATAATGAGCAGCTTCGTCTTAATCTCGACCTCATAGACGAGGTAAGGATGGACGCGGAGCAAAGAGTAGCAAGGTACAAAAATCTCATGGCAAGACAGCATGACGCCATGGTGAAACCTAGGCGCTTCAACGTTGGAGATCTCGTCCTGAAGAAGGTTTCTTTGGCCACCAAAAATCCGGCCCACGGAAAACTGGGACCAAACTGGGAAGGACCTTACAGAGTTATCAACTCCAAGAGACAAGGATCCTACTATCTAGAAGCCCTGGATGGACGAAGGTTAGAGCACCCGTGGAACGTTGAACACCTAAGGAGGTATTATCAATGAAAGGTGATCATGGACGAGCCGTGAGGTGGACGAGATCTTTGGACGCTTTAAATAATATGTTTAAATATTATTTTCCAGTGTGCTTATTACTAGTGTTTTAAGTATTTTATGCTACTCATGGACGAAGTTATGTTGTATTATGTATTTTTAATTCCCTAAAAGCACAAGCTCTTAAGCATGTGCCATGATTGTGAACGAATGATTATACAGTATGGATTTCTGAAAATGATGCGTATAATTGTATGTGAATCCCCCATTCTCTATGATTCAAAATGATCCACGGAAGGCGAAAGGCCAAAGACGAGTAAAATCCTTGGACGCAAGGAAATATCGTCTAAAAGCTTTCCTTTAGAAAAGGATAAAGCAAGAAAAATAAAGGTATGTCCGTCTAAGCTCAAGACGAGGCAAACCTGAAGAGCAATCGTCTACACTATGGACGAACAATATGCGTGTGAAAACACCATGGGCCCATAGACGAGTCTAGCCAACTTAACAATCCAGGTCCTAGACGAGAATTTGTTGGGAAAATTTTATTAAGGACGAGTAAATAATCGTCCTAAGTTTGAGCAACAAATTAAATCTGGCAAAAAGGCATCATTCATGGACGAACCTTACTTGAAAATAAACATCTCGAGGTTGTACAGGAAGGAGCTCGTCCATACCATCAAGACGAGATAAAACCTAGTCCCACAACCACAATGGTATGGACGACATGATTGAAGTTTGTTCACAAAAACTAAAGGAATATTCACACAATGAACAATGAAAGAAAAACATTCATACATTCATAAAGTTCAAAGGGTAGACGACCACCGTCCAAAAACCCTTAAGTACTGCTTATTCATTAAAAACTCGTCCATATACTTGGACGAAGAAATTGTACTCGAATAAATTCTAAAACAAAATAAACAAAAGCCCAAAACACTGGGCACCTCCAAATAAAATTAAAATGTAAACTTTCCAAAAGAAAATGACATCACTTGGATTCACCACTGGGAGCATTCTTTGGATCGTCTTGTGTCACCTCGTCATTGGCATCCTCCACCACGTTGACGTCCTCAGAACTCGTCGCTAGCAAAGAGCTTTCTGTAGCAAGAGGAAGCTTGAAGGAGTCAAAGTTTAAATCAGGGAAGGCTTCTTTGGCATCAGCACGGAAGTCTTCATAGCCAGCAGCATAGTGACTATCTAGACGATTCTTAAGCTCGTCAGACTTCTTGAAGGCTAAAATAGCTTCCTCGCGTGCTTTCTCCAAAGACGAAGCAAACCCTGAAACTTCTCCTTCCAAGTAAGCAATACGAGTGTCCTTCTCGACACCATCTGCCTTACGTTCTTCCACCTCTTCCTTTAATTTCGTCTCACATGCTAGCAAACGGTTGACTTCCTCAGTCAGCCTAGCCACCTCTCCCTTCTTCAACAAAACTTCATTAGTTAACTCCTTAGCCTTCTCTCTTGCCGTCTTGGCCTCCTCAGCTAGTTCCTTGGCCTGGCACGTCGCTGTATAAAACTTTGACATAGCTTGTGCATGGACGAATAAGAGTTAGCCATATATATATAAAAAAAAAAGAGAGAAGAAGAAAAAAGGAGCACAAGGACGAGTTAAAACCTACCTTAAAGAGGTCGTGGATGCCTGAACGTTCAAATTCTTTCACTGACATGTTGTAACATTCGTTAACCTCATTGTCAGTGACGATTCCTTTGAACGTCCTCCACGCATACCCCTCGTCCAGAACCAAGTTGGAAGGACGATCTGATGGCTCTGACGGATGAGGCTTCCTAGAAGTCTTGGTTGAAGGAGCAGGGTCAGTCTGAACAGGATGAACTGTTTGGACGGGCTCCACGTCGGCAGGAGACTCGTCCAAATTCACTGTGGGAGGAGGAGTGAATTTGGGGATCTTGGGAAGAGGAGTCTGAGTGGTTTTGGATTTTTTATGGCCTCGACGACTAGGAAGGTCGTCCAGGTCCACGGAACTTGAAATCTTCTTGGACTTTCTCTTCCCAGGCTGGACGGTAGCCTTCTGGACGACTGGAGGTGGAGGAGCCTCCTCGCCCCCACTGGTTACTGTTTTTTCTCTATTCTCTCTCATTGTAAATATTCCTACAGTGAAGGAAGTCAGTTAAATAAAAAATAATAATAATAAGCAATGTTATTAATGAATATGGAAATGGAAGAAGCTGGACGACACTTACTCTTACGCGTAGTTTCTTCGTGGCTTAAATTCTCAGCAGTTGGTTCTGGACCAAGACCCCACGTGGCTAAACTGCTAAGAGTCACTAAATCGTGGAAGGTCCTTCTAGGGAAGGCACGTACAAGATCAATTCGTTCTAAGAAAATTTTGTTTAAACGTGGACGAGTAACAGCTGCACCAACAAAAGAAAAGTGGTTAGACGAATGAAAGATAAAGAAAATAACAAAGTGAATCACATGAAAAGAAAACATACCCTCAGGACGAAGGCGACCTATGGGGCTGGTAAAAGGAGGGAAGGGGGCATTACTAACATCTGTTGGGTCCCCAGCCCAGTTACCAGAAATGATAAAAAATTCTTGTTTCCAGAGCCTATCAGACGAGCTACGGCCCTTTATTAAGCTATAGGGAGAACCTCTGGACGAGAACTGGTAAAAACCAGCTGACTGTTTGATCTCTGAAGGCTTATAACAATAGAGGAACTCGTCCACTGTTATAGGACGATCCCCTTCTAAGGCTTCACACCATAACACTTGCATGGCGACTATCGTCCTCCAACCATTGGGATTAAGTTGATTGGGACCAATACCTAACCTATGGAAGAGACCTCTACAGAAGGAATTGAGGGGAAACCTTAGACCAACTAAGAGATAAGACGAGTAAACCCCCAGACCAGAAGAAGGTGAACAGCACCATTCTCCTTCCCTAGGCAGACGAGGTTTAAACTCGGTAGGAATTTGATATCTATCTACTAATGTTTTTAACTTAGGAGCGTCCAAAGTGGATGCTACCTCAGGTGCACAGCTATATATAATGTTTTCCTCCTCCTCGTCCTGAGGAGGGCTGGGTGGCACTCTGGACGAGCTAGCCCCAGTCCCAGAAGCCATCCTACGTTGCATTTCCTGAAATTCTTCTAAGGAAATGCCAGGCACCCCAGATGAATATAGCTCGTCTGAGGAACTGCTGCTTGAACTAGAACTACTCTCACCACTCTCATAGCTTCCTGACGAAACGTCCTGATACTCATCTATTTCCCTTTCTGTACTACTGGACGAAGACATAACTAAAGTAAAGGTCAAGACGAAAACCTAAAAAGAAGAGGAAGTACCTGAGAACTAGGACGAAACGCTAGACGAGATTCTTGGACGAGATAGCAGAAGGAAGTTTTTGAGAAAGGTGAAGGGCAAGAAAGAGAATGTGCCTATTTATAGGGCCCATAAGTGAGGTCAGCGAAGCGACACCGCCCACTAAAAAAATGACACGTGGCAATCGTGTGGGGAAACGCAATCGATTTAATTGCTCAACGCGTTAAACCGTGACACGTGGCCACATGAATGAGATAAAATCCCCATACTGTCCCTGGACGACGCTCTGGACAAAGGGGGCAACTGATATATAACTAAAATCACATCTACAGTTCGTCCAGACTGGTCGTCCAAAGAGTTGCGGTTAGCCAAACATCAGGCCATCTTCAATTCGTCCAGATATCTCGTCCATGGGATGTTGGGCAATTGATCACTCCAGGGAATCAAATCGAGAGAATCGTCCACGCACAAGGTGCATGGACGACCACACAATTACAGAACAAAGTGTCGTCCATGCGCAAAGCACATGGACGGCTACGCCAACGCTTGGCGAACTTTGTAGCGGTTCATTAACCCGCGTTCATTGCCGCCAACCCCTCCACTGCATGTAACTTCCAACGGCGGTTATGATTTTTGTAGCCGTTAAGGAGTTTATGTCCGAATTCCAAGATTCGGGGGGAAGTTATTGAACTAGTAACCGCCCTAGAGTATGATATATAAGACCCGGTCTTCACCATGAAAGGTATGATTTTTCTGGGATTTCACATAGAGTAAAGTTGAAACTCCATTAGAAGAGAAAAACTAACTTCACCATCGGAGGGTGTTTGGCCGGCTCACCCCGGTCACCCTTTGACTGCTTTCTCTCTTTGTAGGCCTCCGCTAGTGTTGCAGTCCACCGAAGCCGAAGTGTTCAACTAACTGATTCCACACATCATCAGACTTAATAAAAAACAGCGAGATAAAAATAATGTTTCCTTGAAACTTAACTTAGGCTACTAATGGCATTTCACAACAATTGAAATTCAATTGTCCCATTTCACATCACTTTTTACGTTAGTATCAAATTCATGACATTTAAGCATGTAGTCGGTTAAATTTAAATAATTACAAAAAAAAAGAGAAAAAGTTAACATTACTTATATTTTATCTTCACAAGGCATTGAATTCCTGATTGTCCAATCCCTCTACTAATCCTTTTTCTTTCAATATGTTGACTATTTTATAGTTTCAATACCTAGGTTTTTACTAAGAGTAAACATTGGGTCAGGCTGTGGCGTAAAACCAGTGTTTTACGCCACCCAATAGGAAGCTGCCACGTCTTCAGTTGAAATAGCTTTTTTTTTTCTCTCGTCTTCTCCGTTTCACAGGTCTCTCCAATCTCTCTCTTTTTTTATTTCTTTCTCACTTGTTCTCTTCCTCTCTCCAGCCCTCTCACCCATAGCTTTCTTCTCCATCTAAAATCAAATCCACTCCCTCTCTGAACAATCAGGTTGTGTATATACAACCCAACTGTTCATAGGTTCTAAAAAGAAATATTAATATTTTATTTCTCACACTTACTTTAATCTCCCTCACTGATTCTCCAAAAAAAAAAAAAAATCTCCCTCACTCTCAGACTCTTCCTCTCTCTTCTCTCACTGTCTCGTCCCCTCTCTCTGGCTCTCTCTATTTGTTTTTTTTTTGTCACTACATCGAATTTGGATGACCAGAGGAGAGGTGGCTGCTGCTGGGAATTCAGATTCGAAGGACAGGTGGGCGCTCCGTCAAATTCGTTTTCCCCAAATTCTTTTCTTCGATCAGATCTGCATGCATATCCAAATTTCCTCTCCAATAACCTTTTTCAACCCCTCCATTATCAACACCACAACAAGCACAACACCTAAAATCTTTTCACCGATTCAGATTTGTTTCTCATTTGGGTTTTGTTTTTGTTTTTGTTTTGGACTTGTGGGTATGGATATGTGATTTCTTTGTGGGTATGGATATGTGATTTCGGTGGTTGTTGATGTTGGTGATGGTGAGTTACGGCGGTGGTGGTGGGGGTAGTTAGCGGTTCCGATTTGGGTTTGGGTTTAGGCTTTGTTTGTTTTTTTTAGGGGGGTTTGTGGGTATGGATATGTGATTTTGGTGGTTCTTGATGGTGGTGATGGATTCCAGGTGGTGGTGGTGGCGGTGGTGATGGATTCTAGGTGGTGGTGGCGGGCTATGGAGGTGGTGGCTGTTGTGGAGAGAGGAAGAGAACAAGTGAGAAAGAAATAAAAAAAGAGAGAGAATGGAGAGACCTGTGAAACGGAGAAGACGAGAGAGAGAATAAGAGAGAGAAAAAAGCTATTTCAATTGAAGACGTGGCAGTTTCTTATTGGGTGACGTAAAACACTGGATTTACGCCACAGCTTGACCCAATGTTTACTCTTTTACTAAAGCTCATATAGTAAATTTTTAAAAGAATATAGGGAGAAAGTTGAATTCTACCTAATATTTTTTAAAGTAATCAAGATAGTGAGATAATATACGACTTTCTAGGTATATTACTATAATTTTAACGATAAATTAACCTCGTAATGAAAAAATATATTTAGTTTCCATTATAGGATATTTTGTATGACAATTACATAATTATAAGTTTTTATTTATTTTTAGTAGTATTAGATATATTTCTAGAATTAATTTTGCTTCCAATCTTGGAATTGAAATTTTGGCTCTACCACTGCATTAACCTAGTTGTGTGTGTTTACTTTGTTTGTTGAGTCTACAAGAAAGAGTCAACCCCTTTAAAAAAGTCTGTCTATGTAAAAAAGTTTTCCCAAAAAAATGAAAGAAAGAAAGAAGTTGTAAAATATATGTTTCCAGTAAATTCTCAAAGAAGTTTTTAAAATCTTTATATCAAATAAATTTTTAAAACTTTCAAAAAAGTGAAAAATGAAGTTTAGCAAGTCTTTTTATAATGATTCTCAAAAAGTTTTTTTAAAAAAAGGTGAATTCTTCTGCTTCTAACTTTTCCAAAAATTCAAATGGAGATTCCCAAAACTCTTTTTCCAAGAAAAAAAAATGGTAGTTATATATAAAAAATAAAAAAATATTTTTTAAAAAAGGACTAAAACTATATATAAGGTTAGAATAAAAGCTACACTTTGTACATCTCCCAATTAACGGTATACCACTTAATAACATAAAATGTACATATAGAGGTATTTAGGTAAATACCCCCAAGATAGGGAGAGAGGAGCAAATCTTTTCTTGCCTAACCCTTTTGTCAAACCTCATCACCCCATTTTCACTAAGGGGTGCAAAGAATTGAAGGATCCAACCCATTGGTATAGTATGGTTTGATTCAACTCAAAGACCAATGGATGGTTTTCTATGAAATTGTTTGTTAAGAGTGTAAATATCTCATTTTAGATGTTCGTAAAATAACATATAGCCTAGAGTGAAAATTCATATAAGAATAGATCGTTATGCAATTTGAGAGTAAAAAAGATTTATTTTAGGCAAGAACTAGGGTTTCAATCAATTTGGAAGAAAGCTTCATATGCATTGGTTAAGAATATATTCTCATCTGAACTTGATTGCATGGAATTAAAAATTGATTTTGATTAGTTATTGAGACAAAGAAATGAAATTCAATATCATTTTTGATTATCAGTGGCCCAATTAAAAGATAATTATAATTTTGCAGTATTTAATGATCTCAAAAAATAATTGAGCAAGTTCTAACTATCAAAATTAAATAATTATTTTAAATAAATATTATTTGCAGCCACTCAAGAGCCCCTATTTCATCTATATCCACAAGAACCCTAATAGTTAAGTTCCAAAGACTAGCAAACTAGGCAACCATTGCATCAACCACAACATTGCAACCCTTCGAATCTAGACATGGAGCGTGGATTTGGTACATGATTAGCTCATTGCAAAGAGGATTAAGGAGGCATTGAAGGCCTAAATATGAACTAGGATGACACCATTAACCAAGTTTTGAGGTGGGAGGCGTATGCACGTAAGGTAAATTTTATTATTAATTACTTTGTGATAAATGGAAATTATTAGACTTTAGGTATCTTGTGAATTGATCAGCTGTTTTAACATGTTTAGGATGAAATCATAAGCTTTGAAGAATGAATGACATAAAATAAATGACTTGATTTAAGAACAAAGATTTGTAATAACAGACGATTGCTTGCAACCACTTAATTAGGTTTTGGAACTAATCACTGATTATTAGTTTATGTGTGATTTCTTTTCATGTTATCTTCAATATATTCATACATTTTCTAGAAACCCTTTTGGATAATAGGTGTTGGATAATAATGTGCCTATGGATATTATAGTGACTGAATTTTGAAACCCTTTTCTCTACTTTCCTACTCTATAAGTAAAACTTTCCCTGTTTCAGCTCACATCATTGTTAAAATGTGTGTTATTTTGAGGGTCTTTCTTGTGAGCATAAACAACGAATAGCATTATTATTATTATTGTTTTCATTTTGGTAAGAGCCATGTTAAGAATGTGTGGTATTTTACTATTTTTAGAGACTTTTTTGGCAGTATAAAAAGGTGTTCACCAAATGGCTAATATTCTTAACACCATTCAAAAATTTTATGCAATTGCATTCTAGTGAGATCCCACATCGGTAACAATTTATCTGATTCCAATTCCCACAAGACCTGAGTCACATGGTTCTATTACGGACCCTAGTTACGTGGGTTTGTGACAAGGTGGGGGCATTAAAGGAATAGACTGTATGCCTTGGGCCAGACCAAGTTGGGTTCTCTCTCTGAACTTCAACTTTGGCACGGCTCATCATACACACAATTGAATTTTGAAACCCTTTTCTCTACATGTTTTAGCTCACATCAGTTCTAATCAAATCTCACAAAATGGCAGATATGAAATGTCTCTAAAAATCATATCATAGAAAAAAAATGAAAACATGTTTATTATAAACTACTCAAATTGAACATTTCAATCTCACAAAATGGCAGATATGAAATGTCTCTAAAAATCATATCATAGATAAATATGAAAACATGTTTATTATAAACTACTCAAATTGAACATTTAAACTACCAGTACATTAAAACCAGCAGGTCATGTCAGCTATTGAATTTCCAGAGTCTGATGTGCCTGCCATTATGTGCAGTGACAACCTTCTTCATCCCAACAGCCAAGCATGTGATGGGAGGTCGAGCACTTTTAGGAATGCTGTCAATGGGCATACCCTCTGAAAGCCTTCTTCCTTTCCTTTTTTCAGTAGCTCCATACGTGTTCTGGGAGCTTGATAACATGTTACCTTCCATGACGCAGCTTGCAAGAACTTGACCTGTGTTTTGATCTAATGTGCGTAGCACTCCATCTATTCCACCAACAACTAAAGTTGACTTGTCACTTCGCAGGTGTTGCACAGAATAAACAACATTCGGACTCACTCGTGTTTCCCATAGAGATCTCATTGTCCTGAATATTACCATTAACAGAATTGGTAACTGACCAATAATAAGAATCCATAATAAAATTCCAAAAATTGTCCGGGTATTCATTTTATTGCCTATTTACATTAAAAAAAAGATAAAAGAAAAAAGGAGAGATGAAAAATTTAAGATCATAACAATAGGTGATTTTGTAGACATCACAGCTTTTGCTGGTTGCAATATATATTCAGCTTTTGCTATTTTATTAATTTTGTTTAACTTGTCCTCTTATCTTCTTAAGCTAAAATGTAAAGATAAATCCTCATCAATTTGAGCTGAAATATCACTCATTTGGGGTTACACTTCACATTGTGATATTTTCTCTGAGATACAGATTCTACAATTAGAACATTATGGCCTATCAGGTGTTATGATCTGGTGGTAAAAGCTTATGGGCCACATAAAGTACTGGTTTTTTCATCTACCACTAGCTACATATTTGAAAATGACAACATAGATTCTCCTCAGAAAATCAAAAAGCTCATGCTATGAAATAGAACTCTCTTGAAGTTTAATTCATATATAGTATTTAGAACTAATATATGCATACCTAAGGTCCCAACAAGATGTATATCCAGCCGTTGATCCAGCAAACACTAGATGTGAGCAAGCATTGTAACACAAAGTCTTTATGCCTGTCAGGAGAAGTTGAAAGTTTATGCGCTTATAAATGAAGAAAAAAATGCTTCAAACTAATAAGCATTTTGTGACAGAAGGTCACACAAAAAGCATCCATTTTATTCAGGAACTGGAAGTCTACTGTATTGCTTTCAATGAGAAAAGTTGATCCAACAAGGACGAATGAGCAGATACAAAAGGACGTTCTACCCACATGAAAAATATAAAGTAACATAGCACATATATAGCCCATGCCTAAATGAGGTTTAGGTGTTGGACACGACCTCAAACAATATAGAAGACGTAGACATGTAGATTTTCAAAAAGGACACAAGGTCCCCAAATAGCCAAAATGCAAAAATAGGAGTGTGATGTCAGGTGGAAATATTACCACAGACAACCCAGCTCCACTTCACACTTTCCAATAATATCATGTTTATCTATACATACATCAACAAAACTCAACTCAACTCAACCAAGCTTTAATCTCAATACAAAAAGAAATAAAATAACTGATCTAATAAAAGATGACAATGGAAACAAAAACAGTGTCATACACATCAATGCCAATAAGCAAATTCCAAAGGATCCAAAAGGCTGATGAACAATATATAAACATGGCCAAAAGATTTCTGACAGAGCAGGAATAGAGTACCTCCTATTGTTATTCTTGATCTTAGTGTTGCTACCTGCTGATCAGATAAAATACCCGAGACTGTGATGGTCCCAAGAGAGGAACCACTAAGTATCAACTGATCATCGCTCAAACATAAGCATGTTACAGGCCCAGCTCGCATCCTGCAATTAAAAGTTCAATATGATCCCCACATCCACAAACCACTGATTAATGTCAAAATGCATACTTCTGTAATGCTCAGGACTTTAGTTGAAAAGAAATACTCTTAACTTAAATGGAATAGACTAGAGTGAGAGTTCTTTCTCATAAGCATCCGTGAGGTCTCCTATAATATGTACTGGGCATGTTCATTATGGCTCCTGAGGGAAGGATAAACAGCTATGCAATACTGCTACATCCATTGACCTAGACAGATTCATCCAATTGTGGAAAGTGAGGGGAGTGCATAAGTTTGATGCCCCAAAACTATAACATTGGCTGAGTGTGTATTGTGTGGGTGTATGCCGAGTACCACATCGGGCATATATAGGATTGATTTAGGCTTTATTAACAACTGCAAGGAGTCTCAATTGTGAGTAGACTAGTCCATTTATGTTATAGCACAGATGGATTTAAGTGGGGGAAACTGTGATGATGCCCAAGATGGATTAGATATTGACTGAGTCGTTACAACACAGCTAACCAAGGAAATAGCAACACATTCCAATTTATAAATTTCTTGACACCATACCTAATTATTCGAGAACACTTTCTACTGTACATGTCAAATAAACGAGCTGTGCCATCCTCACATCCGACCATTGCCTCTGGATCATTGTAACTGTAAGCAGGAAAGGAATCAGATTGTTTTTGCACATAACAAGCAAACATAACACTTTACTTTGAATGCTAATATCCTAATGATAAGTTAGAGAAATTATAAGGAGCCAAATAATTAAGTTACAGTTTGGAACCAATCATGAATAGCATTAACGACATGGGTCTTCAACATACAAGTAACTTTAATTATTCTCTAGCAAGTAGGATATCTAAAGCTTAAGCTCTTGATAGGTGCTGAAGGGAAGCATTTATCTCAAGATTTTTTTAATCAAACTTATATGAGCTAAATGGTAGGTTTGGTTCTAACTAAATCTTCATGGGCATTCTTACCTCAAAGTAGCACAATAGCATTGCCCCCTTCTCTCTTTTAAACCTCCATTTTGCAAAGCCACCCCTCCCACCACTGCGTATAGCAAAGGTTACTTCTACTATCAATCTTTCTAAATGATGAATTCACTTAGTGACTTACAAACTTGTTTCAAGATGGTGGACTAATACATTGGTACCACTATCTAAAGGACCACTTAACAAGCATAAACAAATAAATAATAAAAATACAAAATCAGAAATTTTCACATCACATAAAAGAACTGCTTTGTATAGTTAATAATCTTAATTTTACAAATTAAAAATCATAATTAAAAACCCGTTTGTATACTTAAAAGATTGCCACACACTTCTCCAGCCATCTACATGATTAAAAGAGGAGGGGGGGAACAAATATGCCAAAAAGAACTTGTACCAATTATATTTTCTTGATTCAGAATTTAAAACATCCAACAAACAACAGTCTTGTATAGGATTTAATCCTGCTAGTGGTAAGGTTCATAGACTTAAAAGACATCACAGTAATAATCCATTGAGGTGGGATCTCCAAGAGTGCCATCAGCAGAAGCTAGTAAGTACATATTCAGACAGGCATCACTGCATGGTGAAAGAAATCATATATGAAATTCCTTATGATGATGCTTGGTTGTGTGCAAAATAGCTTGAACTTACAAATGTCATGGCATTGGAATCTCTGGTTCCCTCTGTCATGACATCCCTTTATTATTATAGATATCCATACCATGCATGTAATATGCTGGTTGCATCGTAATAATTACAGCTATTCATAAATCAAGATAATGAGAAAATTCCACATACCGCATGCATAAACCCTTCACAAACGTGCCTTCATTTGACGGAAATATACTTCTTTTCCCATTTCGCCTCCATATGCATATACGAGTACCAACCAAACCAACAATCTAGAAAGATAAATAATACGTTCTGAAATTAGATAACATAAAGAGATCCATAAAATTATCCATCTGTAGCCTTTCAATAAAACAAAACAGTTTAATCCAATAAAAAGTTTATTAGCTTCTGAGACCAAACATGAAATATCAAATAATATTGGCCTATCACTCATTTGTACCCATAAAAATAAATTTACAGGAGGCAGAAAAGAAAGATGTTGAACTTCAGGCCTGCTACTTAAACCTCTGATAAAGGTAGAACCATTCTGCAATTCTAATAGCATGTTGGAGGAATCTTTAGAGGCTAATTCATGAGATTAGTCATAAAATTTGCACTAACGAATTTTGTGAATTCTTTAGATGAAGCTGCATTCATTACTTATCACTCCATTTAAAAGAAGCAATGCCATAGAAAACATCAACAAATTGAAATTCATACTTCATGATAAACACATTAACATAGTTATAAAAAAAAAGATAAACACATCAACATGAATCCTCAAACTAATTTTTTGGAGTATAGGTCAAGTTTCACATACACAAAGACACTCGAAACATTGATTTATTAATGTTACCTTGCTCTCATCAAAATCAAAGTCAACTAGAGGAACTGTGTCTGGAACAGCATATTCTTCCACACATTTGTAGCTTTCTAGAGACCAGAGACGCATTACCTAGCATCATTCACATGCAATAAGTTAACAGTATTATGATGCAAAGCATAAAACAAAATCTACTCTCACCAGCGGAGAAACATAAAAGTTGAATAGTAATTATTACAATCCTTAAGAATGGCATTGTAGGTAGCAACTTAGCATACATGATACTATACCTTATCACCTTTGCCAGTAAGAATCAAGCCCATCTTCATTCGGCACTGATTAAACCTAATAGAAGGCAAGGTTAGAAAAATAAAATCCACTACCCAATCCACATGTAACTCGTACAATTTTACATAATTAGGATAACAAGCATGGGATGCCTCTAGAGATATACCAAACTTTGACATTTTGATGAAAATGTTATATTTACCCCCATAATGTGGATCTGCTAAAGATTTGATAAAGTTCATATTTTCACAACAATAGAGATATCCTGCAAAACATCAACCCAACCCTATAAATGAAAAAAATAGCAGATCCTCATACTTCTAGAAAAAATTTCTTCGATTATAAAACAGACAAAAACTATGCACAAATGACACAAGAAAAAACCAAAACAGATGCAATTATGAAATTGAAGAATAGAAAAATTAAAGAAAAAGACTAGGAATTAGCACCTAGACTTGCCTGAATAAAGCACCAAACAAGAGAGAATAAACATAGGAATTGACACCTTAGGATTGGCTAGAGTCAGCATCAGACCATTGGCAAAATTCCAAAAGAGAGTTTTATTAATCAAGCAAACTTCAAAACAATATTGAACCCTGGGTTCCATAAATAGAGTTCCAAATTTATTATACTAGTAGAAAAAGAAACTAGCTGTTTTTCCCTAGTAAGAAAAGCATTTAAATTCCTAAACCTAATTAGAAAATAAAATAACCAATTACATAGATACAATAAATCCTAGACAGTAAGTGATTAGGCCTTAGGCCCAACTAGTAGCAGGCTCCATCCATAAGGCCACTAGTTGGGCTATCTTTTTTTGCGTCTACATCCATAAGTCTGTTTTATGGGAGGCCTATATCTTGTGTTAGCACCAACTCCCTTAAGCTTAGAATAACTTGACCCATTGAGTGTGACTCATGGCACTTCTGAACTCAAGCAAGTTTGGGTCAATCTACTGGCTCAAAACAAGTAATCCATGTGCGATCATAATCTAGCCATTCTCGCCAACAAACTAAAGAGTGTTGAATTCCTCAATCCTTGGTAAAAAACAATATGCTCATCTAAAGGTATGTGGCAATCCTAAAACAAAGTCCATGGTTATATCTTGACAAGGGAAAATCTAGGAAAGGTAGTGGGATATAAAGACTGGCGTTGCTTGTGATGTTTGGCCAATTGACATTTCAACATTTCCCAATTATCTTGGCAGTGTCTCACTAAGGCTGATCAATTTAATTGAAATTTTAATTTCTCAATTATCTTACCCAAACCAAAATGTCTAAAAGACCTCCTACATAATCTCCCATGCTAGGAAATCTAACTGAAGTTCATGGGATACATAATTGTCTTTGGAGAAATACCCATCTTAAAGATTGTAGACGGATACACTAAATAGGGAACTATATATCTCTTCAAAGTCTGGGCACAATTCATACTCCTTAAGTCTCTTGAACTTGTAACCTTAATGCTCATGATTGATAGCAAGGATACCCTTCAACTAAGAGAATTAGGTGCTTTATTCTCAACTCCTACCAAAAGTTTTACTACAAATAAGTAGCATTATAGGAACTCAACCTAACGGCCATGCCTAAAATTTAACTTCTTATGAGAGTTGAGGTTGCATAGGGCTTTCATGGTCAAAATAGATGACAAATTTTTGTGAGAGAAGATAATAGTGTCGAATACCTTTGTTTAGCCTTATTCATTTTTCCACTACAATAAGCTACTAGATGCTGCTCTTGACCAAGTAATCCACCTATGCTAATATTTGACGTGTCACATTTTACTTGAAAGACCTTTTTTTGAAATCTGCAAGGCACATGATAGGTGCCTAGGTCATCTTTTATTTGACCTCCTTAAATGCCATTTTAGTAGTATTTGTTCATTTAAACACACCTTGTTTCATACAATTAGTAATGGAGGGCATGATAATACAAAATCTTCTGATGAACCTATGGTAAAAGGAAGCAAGCCCATGAAACTCTAAATGTCATAAATATTTTTGGGCTGGACCAATCTACGATTGCCTTAACCTTTTTGTGGTAACAATGATGGTGTAACTTAGGTAATGGTCATCATGATGATGGTGGCAACGTGATTGTTGTTTATGTGATGGGTGAACGCTTAATGGATTATATTTTAATGGAATAAAGGGTCAGTTCAATAAGAACACAAAATTGCAGCAGCGAGTGTGGTCTACTTTCAACATTAAGTATGCTGTTACTAAATGTCTCTATATAGTTCTTTTAATTTAAGACCTGATTTACGTGTTACCAAATGAGCTTGCTAAAAGTTATTATTAAACAGCCCAGATTCTTTAGTTCACTCTAAGAATCAATTGACAAAAGCCACTGTAGAGCAAAGTTTCTTCCCTAATGATATTTAAGTTTCCATGATTCTGAAGTTTTAACATAATTTGATCTGAATTGACTTCGAAACAACTACATAACAACCGTTTTATAAGAGAGAACAGTTTAATAGCACAACAGACGCTCGAGTACCTTATGCCTATCAACATAGTACTCAGAGACTTTTCAAATGTTCATACTCTACCTCCAACTATATTCAGATTGTTCTCGCGTAATATAACAAGTAATCATTCCCAAAGAACATACATATAAATGACAACTAAACAAGAAGAAGAGGATTTACCCAACTGAATGACCTTTCCATTGATCAATATCAATCAAACCTTCTTGTAAGGAGAATCTGTGATGCTCCATGGCAAGCTCCTCTAAGTATGTCTTTAACGATGTCTCTGAGCATGTAGACTTATTGGAAAAATCTGTGGAGTTCTGCTTCTGCTTGGCGTAGAATTCCCGCAGCAATTTAGACTTATTAATAATCGTATTCCTTCATAAAAAGCATTGAGAAAGTAAATTGGTCAGACATATAACCACATCATTTTTTTTTTTGTGTGTGTGTTTGTGTGGTAACTAGACATATATGAATGACATACAAACTTATCACAAAAAGCAGGCAACCTTTATAATGTGTCCTCTCCTATAATTCCAATTCACATGAAAATTTCTCTAGGTATTATAAGTTCTATTGCAATTTTGTTACAAACTGATTTGGAAGCTGAATTATGATGCCATGCATAACTGGTCGGCAAGTCCACATCAATTCACAACAAAAATGTACTCAATGTCTAGTAGTATATATATCATCTAGCATTACTCGGATCACGATCCTCTAGAGTTCTTAAGGTAGCTCTCCATCATGGGGTACTAAAATTATATTCATAAATTTCCAAATTATTGGATTAATTAGATTTTGCCACATCACCATCATTATTTATTTTGAGGAAGTGACCATATTAAATATTTATTTAAATTATTGACAATGTGACAAAATCTAATTCATTTACATTAAAAAAAAAAAAAAAAAAAAGGATGGCTATGATTTTCAGAAACTCCATAGTGGGATTATCCTAAGAACTCTATAGACTATCTCAAATTCGCATAACCCAAGTCACTTTTGTCATTAAAGTTAATATCCATTTGAATTTCTAAAATAATTTGGAAAGATCATAACTTTGTGGTTAGTTATCAAAAGAAATTTGAAAGTGAGAGAGAGAGAGAGAGAAAGAGAGAGAGAGAACCAGTATTTGCAGACGGCGGAACAACGAACGAGGTCGAAGAAGTCGAGAAGCGTGAAGATCATACAGAGGGTGTCGTGTTCGAGGGACTGGATTGTCGTTTTCGCGTTCCTCTTCTTCCTCTCCGACCTGTCGTTTGATGAACTGGGTGTGGGTCCCATCGTCGCGTTTTTGCTTCTGTGGCCTGTGGGAGCTCTTCGGCGCTCGCTGCCGCTAATTTCTAAGCCTAACGGGAAAGAAAGACAGCACAACGACCACCAAAGTGATTTTTGTTTTTTTTACTTTAAACCGTTTGATCATTAAACTTGTCAAACTAACAAACGGCATGGACATTTCAGTAACGGTAAAGCTGTTTTATTTATTTATTTATATATAAAATTTTATTTTATATAAATTTATTTATTTATGTTGGAAGTCTTCGATAAAAACATTACAAAATTTTCACAACTGCTAACATAGTGAATTGTGCTTAGTACATGATGCTATTAAGGTTTATTATTACTAGTCATAGGCCTATTTATTTTGAGATATAATATTATGTATAATTTATTGTCTAAATTTTATTGTCGATAATTTGTTTACTATTAGATTGAACAACGTATAAAAGTAATTTCCATCCTCTTTATTTTTACAAATATTATAATATTTGGTGTTTATTTTTATTGATAATATTCTTTTTTTGAAGTGGTCTATATTATTCTAATTAATTTGTTATGCATTATATTTTCTTCATTTCTTTTGGTACAATTAAAATTTTTAAGTTTTAAATTTCTTATTATCTTAAGAAAATTATTATTATTATCATTATAATCAAAACTTATTATATAATTATAATCGATATTACTCAAATAAATGATAGCACTAACCGAAACTTGTTTTTTCTTGTTCTTAAATTAGTACACTAAAATGGATCAAAGTGGGTCAAAATGGACAAAATGGATTGAGTAGGACCAAAGTGGATCATATGGACCAATAAGACTGAATTGGGATGAATTATATTAAATAAACTGAATTAGACCTAAATGGACTTAAGTGGGCTGAAATAGACAGAATGGACCGAATTGGACTAATGTGGACTAAAATGGATTGAAGGACCGAATTGGACTGAGGTGGATCGAACTGGAGCGAAATAGACCAAATGGACTGAAGTTGACCTAAATGGACCGAATTAGACAGAAGTTACTAGACTGAATTGGACCAAAGTTGACCAAACTAGACCAAAGTGGACCAAATGCCGAATTGTAATTAGTAAACAACTAAACATAACTCAAAAAATTAGTAATAATTACAATAATAATAAAGTGATGATGGAAAGTAAAACCGTAACCTATGATAAGTAATGTATTCCAATGTAATGGAAGTAGTTTGTTGTTAAACTAACTTCAATCAAATTTTTTATCACATTAATATTTTTAACTAAATTATCATGCATGCATGCATTTGTGATTCTATGTGCCTGTTGAAGGTTTTATTCAAGTTGAATTTGGTACCATGTAGTGAAAGTTGGTATACCACAAAAAAAAACCCAGGAAAATGACTTGCACGTAAAGGCATAATGCATTATTGCATACATTAATATTTATATACATATTTTTTAAAGAAATGATGGAAAGAAAATGATGACATGACCTTGATATAGTTCAACAGAAGCGTAGGCGTAGCAATAATAAATGCTTAAACTTCGAGATATTATATAAATTATTTTTATAATTTAATTAATAGGGATGAAGATTTGAATCCTAAACTTATTTGTTAAAAACACTCAGAAAGTAGTCGAGCTATAAGATTCTTGAAAGGCTACGAGCCTCCATTGTGTCCTAACATTTCTCATAATAAAGTACGCCACATTCTTTTATCCAGTCAACGATTGTATACAGCCGTCAACTAAGACTTAAAAAGGATTTGCTATCGATAGATATACTCGTACTCTTCATCATTTGTAAAACCAAAAGAGGCTAGTTTACGAGCAATCCTATTTACATTCCTTAGCACAAATTTGAGCTTCAGGCTTTTCATTTTTTCCTTCCAAACATTGATAATGAAGAGTATGTGTAACATGGTGTCTACCTGTCTAATCACTAATGCCATTATTCTTAACAACTTCAACAACTCATCACATATTCACATTCAATAGTAAACTGTTAAAAGCCACATTTCCTGACCTATTTTTATGCATTCCCGAAATGCCAATATTATTTTGCCTAGTCCACCCATAATTCAATTATGATTCGTTCCTCATTTACATTAGCTTTAATACTTCATGTTAAGGAGGTCACTAGGTGCATGATTTTTCAATTGACCCATGTTCATCTCAGGCTTTTAGAGGCTCTCATGAGTTTCCTCACAATTGCTTGCATATATTCATCTATATTCTATATACATAGAATCCTGACTCAGTTGCAACTTGTTGGGTTGCTTCCTACATGTAAGATTAAATTTTAGCAATTAGAGGGTGATTATTCGATCTTAAAATAGTTTACATGTGTTATTTGCATGTTGTTAAATTAGGTTGTCTTTCACATTCAAATTGTGAAGAAAATTGCTTCAAAAAAAAAAAAAAAAATGTGAAGAAAACTAACAACGTGAAGTAGACATAGTAGAGTTCTTTTGTTTTTTTCTTTTCGAGAAACACGTGGAGTAGAGTTCTGAATGAAGAAGAGTTGCTTTTGTTGACTCTTCTGATCTTCACACAAATCCAACACTTTCAACTTGCAGTATAATTTTCTTCTACCTTTTAGAAGATAGACTATTAATGCCTCATCTCCTTTGTTGACTATGGAGGGCGGAATAGGATAATCGTGCATGCATTCTATACAACTTTTCCCAGTATAGGATAATTTTCTTCTTCCTTTTATATGAGAGTCATTCCCATGGATTGCATAAGCGCGCCCCTGAATAAGAATTCAAAAAGGTGCACAAGTTTTGTTGCAACTCATTATTTGACGGGTTGTGAGTAGTAGAGGTGTGAACCTACTATTTTACATTCACTACTCACAATTTATCACGTGACAAGTTACGGCAAAATTTGTGAATTTTTTTTGTCCCTAACATTACTTGAAGCAAGATATATTGTATTTGGTTTGCAGCAAAGTCTAGATAGCCTCCACTACTCACAATTCATCACGTGATAAGTTACGGCAAAATTTGTGAATTTTTTTGTGTCCCTAACATTACTTGAAGCAAGATATATTGTATTTGGTTTGCAGCAAAGTGTGGATAGTGTTTTATGTATCAATAAAATGTTTTTATTTTATTTTATTAAGAGTTCACCTGTTTATTTTATTTGAATAGGTGAGAGTTATTACAAAGTATGCGATACTTTTGTTCTAAATATTAAATTTATTATTTTGACAAAACATATCCGTAGCAACAAATCTTAACATCCTATAATATTATTTCTTTGTAGTCTCAGAATAGCGTTAAAGAAGGCTGTATTTTTGTCTACTTCCATACAGCCAATTCACTTTAACCTTTCAAAATATTTCTTCGTCCTCTAATCCTTATCCATCTCTTTGCTTCTACTATTAAAGTTTCTTCTTTATGGATATGACTTAAACTCTTAGAGTCCGTTTGATTTGAGGAGTAGAAAAGTGAAAAGATAAAAGAGTTCAAACCATTTGTGTGTTTAGTTAGGAGGATAGAAAAGTAGAGAGACGAAAAATTCATTTGTTTGGTTAAGAAGAAAAATGAGAAAATAGAAAATAAAATTAGTATAAATTTACAGTTATTTCCCTATTAAATAATAATTAAAAAAAAAAAGACAAAAAAGTTGTCAATTGGTGGAGAATGACAATTTGGTCCAAAACACACTTTCTCCATTTTCTCCTCAATTTGGTGGGCCTGGAGAGAAAATAGCTGGCCCCACCATTTTTCTCTCCCCCCTCCCCTCCTAACCAAACACTCCTTCCATCCATTTTCTCTCCTATTTTCTACTCCAATTTTTCCATCATCTCTAAAATCATCCCAACCAAAGATACCCTTAGTGTTTCTTTATGCTGCACAAATCATGTTAATTGATTTGAAGTACTCATCTTCTCCATTTTAATAGTCTCTTCCTTCTTTCCATAATTCGTTTTTGCACTTGGTACTTGTAGTTGCAAAATATCAACTTTAGAAATCAAATTATTAAATCATTTCACAAATGCAATTTGTATCGATGTCGAGTGAGTACAATTCTCTATATTTCTAATCTATTAAAAAGAATATAATACAAGATCCGGTAATGAAATAAAAAACCAAAGAACCTCTTTAATGGAAAAACCTACTCTGGAGACCTAGTTTAGTAGAAAAATAGTTACAACTGTAAGGTTGAATTTTATCAACCATCTTGTTGGCTTTATTTCGTGCCAATTTGCTTGTAATTTAGCACTTAGTAACCCTGTATTTAGGTGGGATTCATGTAAGGGTAGTCTGTGAGAGAGTGTGAAGAAATGCTCAAGATTGTGCAAAGAAGCAGAGACTCGCGGCTGACTCGCGACTAGCAAGCCGCCAAACTGCAGCACATGTGAGAAGTATGCGGGAAGGTAAAGGGTCACGTCAGCTGTCGCACTACAGGACAAAAGTCCCAGGCTGGCCAGGGCGTTAGTTCGTGACTTGAACTTGTGACTTAGACCAGTCGCGAGGCCAAGCCGCCAACTTGCCCTATTTGGCAAAAATTGCCTCTTCGTATTCCAAACACACACTACTATATATAGACCTTTATACCCACGAAATGTAGAGAGCTTCCAGAAAGAAAAATTGAGAGAGAAACCCTAGAGAAAAACAAGATTGCCTCATCCCCAATCTTCACTAAGAGACTCCTCAAATTCTTCTACTCTCTTCCTCTCCATTGATAAATAAGGAACCAATGGTTATTGGTTGATGCTATGGGCTATAGCGGAATCCGATAAGCTAAAAAAGAAAAAAGTTTGGCGCAACCTCGTTGGAGTAAGAAACTTGGAGGGCTTAGGTACCTGGGTAGATTAGGCTTGGAGGGTCTATTGCTGTTCATGTATCCCAACTACATTTTCTAGTAGATTATTGATCGCTTAGAGGGCGGCAGAGAGGTTTTATGCCGAGGGCTTCGGTTTCCTCTTCGATAACACATCGCGTGTTGTCTTTGTGTTTGTATCTCTCTTCCCTTAATCTTTACCGTTTATTCTCTGCTGTGGATGTGATTTTAAATTGGTTTAGATTGTTTATTAATTTTTTCATTGGCTTATGTTCGTGTTCCGCACATTAATTGTTTGATTATAAGCTTGAATTGATAATTTGTAATTTGGGGTCTAAACGTTCAAAGGTGTTTTACACGCATTTTGAACTTTCTGTTGGTATCAGAGCGGGTGCACTTGTTGTGGTTTAAATACCTAAGTGTGATCCTTGAGCCCTTGTGTTATTTGCCATGGATTGTGCTTTGTATGATTTGGCTGATGATAAATGTAGCATGTCACATGTTTGTGAAAATGCCTCCATGAGTGATAATCCTCATAATTGTGATGCCATGTTACATGAATCTTTGAATGTTGTTGATATTCCTAACATCAGACTCTTGAAGAAAAAGGCTAAGAAGTTTAATAAGAATTTGAACAAGTTATTTTGTGAAAATGATGATTTGATTGCTAAGTTCAATGAATCCAACAAATTGGTTGAAAAACATAAGAAACTTGTTGAAAATTCTGTTGAAAAGCTGAAAAAGTTTGAATGTTTGAATATGGACTTGGATGCTAAACTTGTTTTGTCTAACAAACTTGTTGGTGAGCTAAAATGTGAAAAAGAATCTCTTAAGATGCATGCCAAGTGTTTAATTGCTGAACCTATTGTTAAAAGGGATGAAATTATTTGTTGCAATTATGTTGTGGTACCCGATTTTGTGCCTATTGTGTGTTCTACCCCAAATGACAAATCGGTGTACATTCCTCCACATAAAAGAAATCAAAAGGTGGAGAGAAAGGCTGTTAAGTCAAACCTCCGTTTAGGTCTCAACCTAAGGCTTTGGATGGATCTAAATTTGTTCCAACTTGCCACCACTGTGTTGTGATTGGTCATATAAGGCCTCAATGTCATAAGTTGAAGAGAGAACAAAACCATGTTGCTAGATCCATTTCCAAAAAGCCTAGTGGACCTAAACACATTGTTTGTCACTATTGTGGTGCTTTTGGTCATCTAAGACCTCATTGCTCTAAATTTCACGCTCTTAAAAGAATTAAAAGAAAAGAGAAACTTGAGCTTCTTAGAAGTTGTGCTAAAAACTCATTGCTCTAAATTTCATGCTCTTAAAAGAATTAAAAGAAAAGAGAAATTTGAGCTTCTTAGAAGTTGTGCTAAAAAGAGTAAACCGGTTTTGAGTGAAAATAGCATATTGTTAAAGAAAATGTTTAATACTCTTAACTTCTTGACTATGTGCATCTCCGTTTTTCATTCTTCCAATCCTCGTCTCACTTCTCTTGCGACACTCATTTCAAACAATCGTTTCGTTTGGATAAGGAAGGGTTCCTACGGTTGAGTTTTTTCTCTTTTGGTCATTGATCTAATTCTTTTGATATTTGTGGGACCCTTCATGCATTGCATATTATATCTTCATACATTTTGTGCATCTTGCATTTATTCATATCCATTGTTTTTGTTTTGATCTTACTTTTATGTTTTAATTTTGTGTGAGTAAAAAATCCAAAATCACATAAAAAGTGAAAAATTCAAAAAGTTTGATCGTATATGTTTAAGCACATACCACGTGTGAGTTTTGCCTTGTACCTTTGTACTTATGGCTTTGTGCATTTACGAGCTTAGCTTGTTTTTTATGCACTTATATATTTGTCGGAAAAATCTTGACATCTTTGTGTGATTGTTGTAAATCGATCTTCAAGTTTGTCATGAATGATTAGTTAATAGTCATGTTGGTTTTGATACATGCGTAGACTTGTGCCTATATATCTTCCCACTCTTTTATTTTTATTGCCTAAAGAGCTCAACAAATATAAATCTCAAAATGAAAAGAGATAATGAGCTGCAAAAACCGTCGCACATACTAGTATTTGACTAGGAAAAAGAGAAAGAGACTTTTATGAAAATGTATGGTGCCCAAAACCCAAAGGCTTGTTTATCAAATTGAAATATCAAAAATTTCAGGCATCGATCTCAAAATGAGATATATTGATTCAAAATGATCAAATGTTATGAATTGTAAAGAAGCCAAATGAAAAGCTTCAAAGTTATGTAATCATTTTCTTGTGGGAGGTCATATATGTTCATTTCTATAATTGAGATAGATCTTTTGACTTAGTACTACTTGTGTATGATTTGATTGAATTGATTATTGAAACTTCACTTTAGATTATGGACTATTTCACACTTGATACACACACACAACACACATACCTAATGTTCAATGGATGCCTTATTCATTTGTTCAATTGTACTTGTTTAAATGTGATGTGTGTGTGCTCAACTTTATATGGATCAATCGAAAAAGATTTTTGATCATTTTATATGTTTTTGGAAGTGATTTTTATAACTCTTTGTGTTCATGTTTAGTGCTTACTTTATTTTTCAAGGTTTAAACATGTTCTGGGTTGAAAAACAAGTGTCAAAATTTTTGGCCACTCATTTTGGCGACTTGCAACCCGCGAGATCAAGTTATGAGTTTTGGCTACTCGTTTTGGCGACTTGCAAGCCGCAAGCTCCAGTCGCGAGTTTACACAGAAGGTTTTGGCGACTCACTTGTGACTCGCCCAGTCGTGAAATGCCCAGAATCAGCTTTTTAAAGAGCTTTTTCGTGGGAAACTTGTTTTAAACCTCTCCCATCCTCTTTTAAACCCCTCTTTCAATACTTTTACATCAAAACCCAATCAATTTGAATGGTTTTTCATTTCATTAATATCTCTAAGGTTATTTTAAACTCTTTTCATTGATTTGGATCCTTCGATTATGTTTTGGAGAGTTTTGTTCTCTTGGTTGGGATTTTCATCATAGGGGTTGGGAAAACTTAATTTTTGTCAAATTCTTGTTTGGGATTGGTTTCTATTGATGATTTGCTTTGGATGTTGGCCCCTTGTGGCAAAAGAACATGTATTAAGGGTGGTTTTCATGTTGTTCATGCATTGTTTCACTTTGTTCTTCATAGTGTGCATGCTAGATGTTTGATAAAATGCCTTTTAGGCATTTTCTCACTTGTTTGGACTCCAATGAGTATCAAACTTTGGGTTTCTCATGTTTCTTCATTAGGAACATGTTTGGTTTATTGGTTGTGTATTTAACACACCCTGCCCCACATGTGCATTTTTCATGCATTAGTCATGCATTGCACATAGCCACCTACCTCTTGTACACACCTTGCTACCCTTGTCATGCATTGGTTCATACATTATTTCTTCATCCTAGCATGTCATATCTTAGGATTGAGCTTCATTTTCTCATTCATCTCGCACCCCTCATGCATCATTGCACCCCTAATGCATCATTATCATTGTTTATACTTTCATCTCTTGCTCTCGTTTCTCCTTGACCATTTGTCTATTCCTGACAAAAAGGGGGAGAATATACTCTAGAGAGTATACCGGAGAGTTTTTGTCATTTCTATATGACCCTTGCGCACATTCTTAGGGGGAGAAATTCTATTTCTCGTGCACACTTGTAGGGAGAGAGATATTCCATAGGGGAGATGCATATACCAAGGGGAAGAAAACATTGTGTTAATAAGAATACTTTGTCTAGGTATTTGGTGTTTGATCAAGTTGCTCACATGTTTCACATTATGTTCTTGATCGCATTTTTACTTGTTACATTATACTTGTCCGTTTATTACTTGCTTTACCTTGAGGGTCTAATGTGTTTTGTGCAAGTGTTTTAGGTTACAGGTATATATGTTCCAAGTTCATCACAGCTCTTATGATTCATGATAGGGGGAGTGATATGATAAGAAAGTACTTTATTGTTTGTACCTGTTACCTTTGTAGGTTTTTAAGGTTAATAGTTTGTGTGTGTACCTGTTGTTTTTGTAAGCTTTTAAGGTTAATTTACTCTTTCTTTGTAGCTCGTACTTGATGTTAAATATCATGCATTTTTCTTTTAAGTACATCACACTTATGCCCTTGTAGGATTGTTCCTAGATGCATATATGTTGTATGCATTGGTTGAGTGTTGGACATGCAATTGATAGTTTGCAATTGAGCTTTTTAGCTTGCATGTTCGGATGTTCATTCCATGTGTGAATGAGCATTATGATCACTATTGAATAGTGATTGCATGTTTGGTCAAGCCATGGTCTATTGCTTTATTCCATTTTGCTTGATCACTTTGTACTTGTTCCATTTGCATTACAAGTTTTCTGCATAATAATGAACTTATTGTGTTGTTGTGTTTTAGGAGTTACTTGTCATTATGGTTCAAGAGCTTCACAGATTCTAGAGTTAGGTGTGAGTGAGTTTTCCAACTGTTCTCAACTCACGCGTTAAGTCTAGAGTTTGTTATAGGGTTTTGTTACGGAATAGTCAAATGGGGAGATTGTAAGGTTGAATTTTATCAACCATCTTGTTGGCTTTATTCCACGCCAATTTGCTTGTAATTTAGCACTTAGTAACCCTGTATTTAGGTGGGATTCATGTAAGGGTAGTGTGTGAGAGAGTGTGAAGAAATGCTCAAGATTGTGCAAAGAAGCAGAAACTCGCGGCTGACTCGCGACTGGCAAGTTGCCAAACTGCAGCACACGTGAGAAGCATGCGGGGAGGTGAAGGGTCACGCCAACTGTCACACTACAGGACAAAAGTCCCAAGCTGGTAAGGCCGTTAGCTCGCGACTTGAACTCGCGACTTAGACCAGTCGCGAGGCCAAGCCGCCAACTTGCCCTGTTTGGCAAAAAATGC